>CM065713.1:2161641-2164141 GCA_017654935.2 Phymorhynchus buccinoides
TCAAATTTGGCATGTAGGTACTTTGGCTTATGCCCGTTCAGATGGTGGCATGCCGATCAAGGTCACGGTCCGGGAGATCGGTAGGCCTTGAAAGTGGTAGGGGTCTACACATTGGGTTTTAAGCCATATTTTCCACATTTGTACTTAACAGAAGCGCTTCAGATTGTGTGTGGTACTGTATACCCTAGAGTAGAAAACATCCGAGCATAAATTATCGCCATGCTGACATTGACCTTGAAGTGTGACCTTGAAAACCGAAATTTCCTTCTTTGCGCTATATATTTATTGTCCAAGCTGTATCTCGTGAACTAGAAGACATAAGCTCTTCAAATATTGTGTCAGGATGTGACACTAACAGTATAAAACATTCGTATATAAATTATCCCCCGGAACTACAATGTCGCCGAGCGGCAGACATGTTTCCGGCCTACTACATTTGAATCGTGTCGTAAACTATGAGAGAGAGAGAGAGAGAGAGAGAGAGAGAGAGAGAGAGAGAGAGAGAGAGAGAGAGAGAGAGAGAGAGAGAGAGAGAGAGAGAGAGAGAGAGATTGTTTAATGGGGAGGTGGGGGGGGGGGGAGAGGACATAACTCTGGCCGGGTTTTCATTGTCACAATGCCTTGCTGCTGCTCGGCGATGCACTTACAATGCGTTGCTGCCGCTCGGCGATGCCCTTGTTTTGTTTTGCAATTTGATCGGCATGACTGTGACGCTTTTTGAGCAATCATTGGTGCATTAATCATAATTGAATTTCAACACAGCAATTTGGGGATCACTATCCAGGAGGTTTTTGAAATGGCTAATGTTAGAAGCAAGTTTAGTTTGTGCAGGGAGATTGTTCCAGTACTGAGTGACTGTTAGAAAATAAGTTTTTCCTCATGTTAGTTCTACTGTATTGGGTTAGGATTTTAAGTTCGCTGTTACGGGTTCTCAAATCATTAAATAACTGAATTGAAATAAACATTTCGTTAGTTTTGTCAGGGTTATGAAGTTGTTTTCCTCATTTTAGTTCTGCCGTATTGGGTTAGGATTTTAAGTTCGCTGTTACGGGTTCTCAAATCATTAAATAACTGAATTGAAACAAACATTTCGTTAGTTTTGTCAGGGTTATGAAGTTTTTTTATGCACATTTATCAAATCTCCCCTTCATCTTCTGTATTTTAAGGATGATTTGTTTGTTTCCATCCTTCGTGGATGATGGTGATGATAACGGCGATTTTGCAACGATGTACTGAGGATCGAAACTTGATAGGACAAATTGTCCTAAGACGAGAAAAACCAATAGGACAATGTCCTGATGATGGTGATGATAACGGCGATTTTGCAACGATGTACTGAGGATCGAAACTTGATAGGACAAATTGTCCTAAGACGAGAAAAACCAATAGGACAATGTCCTGATGATGGTGATGATAACGGCGATATTGCAGCGATGTATCGAGGATCGAAAGGCGATAGGACAAACTGTCCTAAGACGAGATAAATCAATAGGACAATGTCCCGGCTCTTGCCAAAATCAATAAGACAAAGCTTGCCAAAATTCAATCAGACATTTTGTCCTGACAGGGGAGAATACAATTATAGACATTTTCAATTTTAAAAGGTCATTGGTCTACGACCGGAACCTCAAGACATCACTGATAATAATGTTGATTACCCTGGTGGTTGATTGTTTTTTTAAGAAGACGTATTGTCTTCTTCTTCTTCTTCTTCTTCTTCTTCTTCTTCTTCTTCTTACTTCTTCTTCTTTCTTCTTCTTCTTCTTCTTCTTCTTCTTCTTCTTCTTCTTCTTCTTCTTCTTCTTCTTCTTCTTCTTCTTCTTCTTCTTCTTCTTCTTCTTCTTCTTCTTCTGCTTCTTCTTCTTCTTCTTCTTCTTCTTCTTCTTCTTCTTCTTCTTCTTCTTCTTCCTTCTTCTTCTTCTTTCTTCTTCTTCTTCTTCTTCTTCTTCTTCTTTCTTCTTCTTCTTTCTTCTTCTTCTTCTTCTTCTTCTTCTTCTTCTTCTTTTCTTCTTCTTCTTCTTCTTCTTCTTATTTCTTCTTCTTCTTCTTCTTCTTCTTCTTCTTCTCTTCTTCTTCTTCTTCTTCTTCTTCTTCTTCTTCTTCTTCTTCTTCTTCTTCTTCTTCTTCTTCTTCTTCTTCTTCTTCTTCTTCTTCTTCTTTCTTCTTCTTCTTCTTCTTCTTCTTCTTCTTCTTCTTCTTCTTCTTCTTCTTCTTCTTCTTCTTCTTCTTCTTCTTCTTCTTCTTCTTCTTCTTACTTCTTCTTCTTCTTCTTCTTCTTCTTCTTCTTCTTCTTCTTCTTCTTCTTCTTTCTTCTTCTTCTTTCTTCTTCTTTCTTCTTTCTTCTTCTTCTTCTTCTTCTTCTTCTTCTTCTTCGTCTTCTTTCTTCTTCTTTCTTCTTTCTTCTTCTTCTTCTTCTTCTTCTTCTTCTTCTTCTTCTTCTTCTTCTTCTTCTCTTCTTCTTCTTCTTCTTCTTCTTCTTCTTCTTCTTCTTCTTCTTCTT
>CM065713.1:2174141-2179141 GCA_017654935.2 Phymorhynchus buccinoides
CCTAGATAATAATAGAACTAAGCCTATGTGAACGCAGCGTGCTAAAGGGATGCTCGAATGTGCGTAGAAACTGTTATTTACTTCATTGTTTATTGATTGTCAGTGTCACACTTTTTGTTTGTGTATGAAGTAAAGCTACTATAAGGACAAACCAAGCTTTAGGGTATAACAGT
This sequence comes from Phymorhynchus buccinoides, assembly GCA_017654935.2. Lineage (NCBI taxonomy): Eukaryota > Metazoa > Mollusca > Gastropoda > Neogastropoda > Raphitomidae > Phymorhynchus > Phymorhynchus buccinoides. The sequence continues at coordinate 2,174,315 of CM065713.1, forward strand.
TCTGCTGCTGAAGCCCACGACTTGCGCTTAGTGTTTTATTGCGGATGCTCGAGTGGTTTATAAACAAAAAGAAAACGTCTGTTCATCATTATTTTATGGCTGGTACCCACGTGTCGTCATATCCGGCCACAAGGAGCGCCATATTATGGGAGACCGCCATCTTAGTTAGTAACTTTTTTTGAAAAATGCCAGATCGATGCTGCGTATTTGGCTGTTCCAATTCGAAACTTATCTAAACTGTATTTATAACATCTGGATGTTTTCTTTACACATTTAGATAACATTTTCACTTTGTTTACACACAAATAAGGACTAAGATGGCGACACTTCCGTTGGAATGGTCGAGATGCGCACGCAGGTGGGTTGGAGCCATTGATTTGAAAAAGAAAGCTATCTAGAAAGATTAAGGCCGTAAGCGGATATTCCGTGCGGAAACCCGTGCGCAATCCATAAATAAGTGAAACAAAGAAGGGAAAAGATTTGCGCATGTGTCCGAAATTTCCCTATGTTATGCGTAAACTTGGGTGTTTTTTTCCCAATTATTTAGGGTTTTCCGTACGGCCGGGTTCACATTAGATGCGTAAGTTCCGTACGGAAAAACCTAAGTAAGTGGACGAAAGAAGGATAAAAGTTTACGCATATAGGGGGAAATTCGGACACGTGCGCACATCTTTTCCCTTCTTTGTTTCACTTATTTACGGATTGCTCGGCACGGGTTTCCGCATGGAATATCGGCTTATGTGTGTACACGGCCTAAAAGTTTGACGCATATAGGGGAAATTCGGACACAGTGCGCACATCTTTTCCCTTCTTTGTTTCACTTATTTACTGATAGCGCGGCACGGGTTTCCGCATGGAATATCCGCTTATGTGTGTACACGGCCTAAGCGTACATACGTACCTTACCCATTATGGCCATATGGCATGGGAACACAGAAGAAGAAGAAGAAGAAGAAGAAGAAAAAGATGCTTGAATTTTTTAAAATTAAAAATGTCAATGGCTCCCCCCCACCTGCGTGCGCATCCAACGGAAGTGTCGCCATCTTAGTCAGATTTGTGTGTAAACAGCATCGATCTGGCATTTTTCAAACAAAGTTACTGACTAAGATGGCGGTCTCCCATAATATGGCACGCTCCTTGTGGCCGGATATGACGACAAATGGGTACCAGCCATACCCTCAAAGTCGACGTAAAGTAGGTCTAATTTGGAAAAGGAATAAAAAAAAAAAAAAAAAAAAATAGTCACCGTCAGTGTCTATGCCATCAATCGATGTATTGAACTCTTGAATCATGAGCATTGATGCACGGTTCTACAAACAGGAAACAACATTTTCACGTTCTACCCAGAGAGAAGTGGGGATGAAGTAGGTGGACCCTGACGGATGAGTTTTTGGCTGCATGCAAAAAAGCGCGACTCTCTGAATATTGATTATTCCCATTTGCGCGACCGTACGAAAAGAGCGGATGTCACTGACAGAAAGAGCGAATGTCACTGACAGAAAGAGCGAATGTCACTGACAGAAAGAGCGAATGTCACTGACAGAAAGAGCGAATGTCACTGACAGAAAGAGCGAATGTCACTGACAGAAAGAGCGAATGTCACTGACAGAAAGAGCGAATGTCACTGACAGAAAGAGCGAATGTCACTGACAGACAGAAAGAGCGAATGTCACTGACAGAAAGAGCGAATGTGACTGACAGAAAGAGCGAATGTCACTGACAGAAAGAGCGAATGTCACTGACAGAAAGAGCGAATGTCACTGACAGAAAGAGCGAATGTCACTGACAGAAAGAGCGAATGTCACTGACAGAAAGAGCGAATGTCACTGACAGAAAGAGCGAATGTCACTGACAGAAAGAGCGAATGTGACAGAAAGACTGACAGAAAGAGCGAATGTCACTGACAGAAAGAGCGAATGTGACAGAAAGAGCGAATGCCACTGACAGAAAGAGCGAATGTCACTGACAGAAAGAGCGAATGTCACTGACAGAAAGAGCGAATGTCACTGACAGAAAGAGCGAATGTCACTGACAGAAAGAGCGAATGTCACTGACAGAAAGAGCGACTTGTCGCCTGGCAGAATGTCACTGACAGAAAGAGCGAATGTCACTGACAGAAAGAGCGAATGTCACTGACAGAAAGAGCGAATGTCACTGACAGAAAGAGCGAATGTCACTGACAGAAAGAGCGAATGTCACTGACAGAAAGAGCGAATGTCACTGACAGAAAGAGCAGAAAGAGAATGTCACTGACAGAAAGAGCGAATGTCACTGACAGAAAGAGCGAATGTCACTGACAGAAAGAGCGAATGTCACTGACAGAAAGAGCGAATGTCACTGACAGAAAGAGCGAAATGACAGAAAGAGCTAATGTGACTGACAGAAAGAGCGAATGTTACTGACAGAAAGAGCGAATGTCACTGACAGAAAGAGCGAATGTGACTGACAGAAAGAGCGAATGTTACTGACAGAAAGAGCGAATGTGACTGACAGAAAGAGCGAATGTCACTGACAGAAAGAGCGAATGTCACTGACAGAAAGAGCGAATGTCACTGACAGAAAGCGAGAGGGTCGTTGAGGATTGGGATGGGGCAAGAAGTACCTTACAAGAAAAAAATGTCTGTTCCTTTCTTGCTATCCCTAACCCTATCCCTAACCTATCCCTAACCCTATCCCTAACCTATCCCATCCCTAACCCTATCCCTAACTTTCTGAGTTTTATGCGACTCTCTGAAATTCGCTCTTTTTGTCATTACTGTTCGCTCTTTTCGGCATCTTGTAGTTCGCGCATTTCGTATCGCGATTTTCGAAAAGTCGCTCTTTTCGAATGCTCCGGAGTTTTTGCAGGATACACGTGGAGATGACCAGGAAAACACCATTTACAGAGATCGCGACACTCTCTTTGCTCTGGTTTCCTAGAAATCAAACCGTCAAATCGGCGATGCCTCCTTGGCGGAGGTGCTGGAAGTCAAATTTTTTCACCCAAAGAGAAGGCGTGTGCCGTCTCTTTTCTAATGGCCGCCTGCGTTTAGACCAAATCGTTTGCACGAAATTTTCGCAATACAAGCCTTTTTTTTCTTTAAAAAAAAAGTATACAGATTATCTAAAGGAGTTTCGCTCACAACAAAGGAAACAGCTCCTTTTTTTTTTTTACTGCACTACAAAAAAAGAAAACGCTTCAACCACAATGAATGACCTTCACACACCCTATCCAAAATGGCTACTCTCTCCGGCATCTCCGCCAAGGAGGTATCGCCGTTTTGACGGTTTCACTTCTAGGAAACCAGAGCAAAGTGAGTGTTCCGATCCTTGAAAAGGCTGTTTTGCTGGTGATGTCGACGTGTTTCTTGCAAAATCTCATCCGTCAGGGTCCACCTTTAACAGTTTGATCAGGAGGAAGAGGAGGAAGTGAAAAGAATGTTAACCCTTTCACCGCCAATGTCGCATTCTTGCACCGCAATGATTTAACACCCATGTCATTAAAAGTATTGAAATCAGGGTCTGTTATTCAATGATATTGTGTTCCTAAACGCGGGTAGTAAGGATGGACCCCATTCTAAATGTGTCACAGAGAAATCCCACAATATTGCAGTCTGTTCTGTAGGCAAGTACGTTTAATGGAAATGCTTGGCTCAAAGATGGCTGGCGCGAAAGGGTTACAGGAGACGCAAACTAAACTGCAGTTCGAAACGGAGTGAAAGAGACGGACGTTTAGAAAGAGACGGACGTTTAGAAAGAGAGGAAAAGAGAACACAAACAAACAAACTAACGTCTGTTAAAAATACAACAATATAAGAGACACTGGACACTGGACACTGGAAAACTTTATTTGACAAGGATAAAGATTTTAGGCGATGCCTATTCTTACAATCTGTCCTTGAGAAAGAGAGAGAGAGGGAGAGAGACGGAGATATCAACAAAGAGCGCGAACCCATGAAAGGCGAGACAGAGATAAGGAGAATGAAGGCCGGGTCGAGAGACTCGCGGCAGGAAGTGTTTCGATGTCAGACGACGAGGGCGATAATCCATCGCAGTGCACCCCCCCTGGAGGATGACGACGACGACGATGATGATGGTGATGATCGATATGCGGCATCTTGGAGCAAGAAAGGTCAGAGAGAGAGAGAGGAGAGAGAGAGAGAGAGAGAGAGAGAGGAGGAGAGAAGATGGAGGAGTAGGGGGGTGGGGGGGGGGGGAGGGGGGGGGAGGGAGAGGGGGAGGGAGAGAGAGGGGGAGAGGGGGGGGGGGGGCAGGAGGAGGGAGAGGAGAGGGAGGGGGAGGAGGGAGGGGGGGGGGGGGGAGGGAGGGGGGGGGGAGAGAGAGAGAGGGGGGAGAGGAGAGAGAGAGGAGAGAGAGAGAGAGGGAGAGAGAGAGAGAGAGAGTGAGGGGACACGAGAGAGGGAGGGAGAGAGAAAGAGGGGGAGGGAAGAGGGAGGGAGAGGGACAGAGAGAGAGAGGGAGGGGAGAGTAGAGAGAGGTATAGGGAGAGGGAGAGAGAAGAGGGAGAGAGAGGGGGGGGGAGACGGATGAGAGAGAGAGAGAGAGGAGAAACAGAGAGAGAGAGAGAGGGAGGGAGGTGAAACAGAGAGAAAGAGTGAGGGGGAAACAGAGAGGGAGCAGGAGAGTAGAGAGAGGTATATAGGGAGAGAGAGGAGAGAGGAGGGGGGGGAGAGAGAGGAGAGGAGAGAGGAAGAGAGAGAGAGAGAGAGAGAGAGAGAGAGGAGAGAGAGGAGAGAGAGAGAGGAGAGGGGAGAGAGAGGGGGAGAGAGAGAGAGAGAGAGAGAGAGAGAGAGAGAGAGGAGAGAAGGGAGAGGAGGATGAGAGAGA
>CM065713.1:2189141-2191024 GCA_017654935.2 Phymorhynchus buccinoides
TTTTTTTTTTTTTTTTTTTTTTTTTTTTTTTTTTTTTTTTTTTTTTTTTTTTTTTTTTTTTTTTTTTTTTTTTTTTTTTTTTTTTTTTTTTTTTTTTTTTTTTTTTTTTTTTTTTTTTTTTTTTTTTTTTTTTTTTTTTTTTTTTTTTTTTTTTTTTTTTTTTTTTTTTTTTTTTTCTCTTTTCTTTTTTTTTTTTTTTTTTTTTTTTTTTTTTTTTTTTTTTTTTTTTTTTTTTTTTTTTTTTTTTTTTTTTTTTCTTTTTTTTTTTCTTTTTTTTTTTTTTTTTTTTTTTTTTTTTTTTTTTTTTTTTTTTTTTTTTTTTTTTTTTTTTTTTTTTTTTTTTTTTTTTTTTTTTTTTTTTTTTTTTTCTTTTTTTTTTTTTTTTTTTTTTTTTTTTTTTTTTTTTTTTTTTTTTTTTTTTTTTTTTTTTTTTTTTTTTTTTTTTTTTTTTTTTTTTTTTTTTTTTTTTTTTTTTTTTTTTTTTTTTTTTTTTTTTTTTTTTTTTTTTTTTTTTTTTTTTTTTTTTTTTTTTTTTTTTTTTTTTTTTTTTTTTTTTTTTTTTTTTTTTTTTTTTTTTTTTTTTTTTTTTTTTTTTTTTTTTTTTTTTTTTTTTTTTTTTTTTTTTTTTTTTTTTTTTTTTTTTTTTTTTTTTTTTTTTTTTTTTTTTTTTTTTTTTTTTCTTTTTTTTTTTTTTTTTTTTTTTTTTTTTTTTTTTTTTTTTTTTTTTTTTTTTTTTTTTTCTTTTTTTTTTTTTTTTTTTTTTTTTTTTTTTTTTTTTTTTTTTTTTTTTTTTTTTTTTTTTTTTTTTTTTTTTTTTTTTTTTTTTTTTTTTTTTTTTTTTTTTTTTTTTTTTTTTTTTTTTTTTTTTTCTTTTTTTTTTTTTTTTTTTTTTTTTTTTTTTTTTTTTTTTTTTTTTTTTTTTTTTTTTTTTTTTTTTTTTTTTTTTTTTTTTTTTTTTTTTTTTTTTTTTTTTTTTTTTTTTTTTTTTTTTTTTTTTTTTTTTTTTTTTTTTTTTTTTTTTTTTTTTTTTTTTTTTTTTTTTTTTTTTTTTTTTTTTTTTTTTTTTTTTTTTTTTTTTTTTTTTTTTTTTTTTTTTTTTTTTTTTTTTTTTTTTCTTCTTTTTTTTTTTTTTTTTTTTTTTTTTTTTTTTTTTTTTTTTTTTTTTTTTTTTTTTTTTTTTTTTTTTTTTTTTTTTTTTTCTTTTTTTTTTTTTTTTTTTTTTTTTTTTTTTTTTTTTTTTTTTTTTTTTTTTTTTTTTTTTTTTTTTTTTTTTTTTTTTTTTTTTTTTTTTTTTTTTTTTTTTTTTTTTTTTTTTTTTTTTTTTTTTTCTTTTTTTTTTTTTTTTTTTTTTTTTTTTTTTTTTTTTTTTTTTTTTTTTTTTTTTTTTTTTTTTTTTTTTTTTTTTTTTTTTTTTTTTTTTTTTTTTTTTTTTTTTTTTTTTTTTTTTTTTTTTTTTTTTTTTTTTTTTTTTTTTTTTTTTTTTTTTTTTTTTTTTCTTTTTTTTTTTTTTTTTTTTTTTTTTTTTTTTTTTTTTTTTTTTTTTTTTTTTTTTTTTCTTCTTTTTTTTTTTTTCTTTTTTTTTTTTTCTCTTTTTTCTTTTTTTTTTTTTTTCTTTCTCTTTTTTTTTTTTTTCTTTTTTTTTTCTCTTTTTTTTTTTCTTTTTTCTTTTTTTCTTCTTTTTCTCTTTTTTTTTTCTTTCTTTTTCTTTTTTTTTTTTTTCTTTTTCTCTTTTTTTTCTTTTTTTTTTTTTTTTTTTTTTTTTTTTTTTCTTTTTTTTTTTTTTTTTTTTTTTTTTTTTTCTCTTTTTTTTTTTTTTTTTTTCTTCTTCCTCTGTCTCTTGTCTGTGTCTCTGGTCCTCTTTCGGTCTTCCCTTATCTTTTTTC
>CM065713.1:2191524-2204024 GCA_017654935.2 Phymorhynchus buccinoides
CAATAAACCTGGCCTCTAGGCTCAAGGGACTACCCTTATTATGCAGAATAAATACAATGCAATGTTTTTGACTGGGGAAATATGAACGGTCAATGATCAAAAATTGAATCTCTGTGAGATTTTGAAAATGAAAACGGACCATGGAATATGTGTGTATGTGTTCAAGGTGTGTGTGTTGTGTGTGTGGTGTGTGGGCGTGTGCAGTTGTGCGTTGTTGCGCGTGTGTGTGTGTGTGCATGCATATGCGTGTGGAATAAGTGCACATATGAATAACACACCCTGTGTGCCACACACACACAAGGAAGCAGTCCACATTTCTCTCCCCCCCCCCCCCCCCCCTCCCCTCTCTCTCTAGCTTCTCTCTCACACACACACACACCACACACAACAACATACATTATTTATACGGCGCTAAATCTTGATAAAAATCAAATCGAAGAGCGCACACACACGTTTGACATTCATACGGCATTGAAACAAAGATAAAGAAAATAACACACACACAAACACACTTTGAGAAATGGTCCTAAAGGCAAGGAAAGAGGATGGTGAAAGAGAAGAATGCAGTTTCAATGACAGGGGAAACAGGTGGGTTTCGAGGCTTGATTTGAAAGCAGAGGAGGGTCAGTCACTGAACGAAGGGAGAGAGGAAGTTTGTTACACACACACACACACACACAAAAAACACCCAACGGCAATGTAGCATATTCATCTAGCAAGCACTTTATTTCACATTTTATGGAACATAAATTATATTCAGTGTTTCCCATTAGGATCAATTGTGAGGGTCCCAGGGACCCTGTGTGCAACATTTTTAGGGTCCTTTTCAAATTTTTAAGGGTCCCCAAGCAACATTTAAAAAGTAAGGTCAATATGCAAAACACCTGTGCTGGGTTGACAATAACACAGTTCCGTTATGCCCCAACCGTCTGCTGTGTTACACTTTTGGTGTTGTGTGCTGTGCTGACGACAGTCAGACCTCTTGGGTCGGTGCTTGTTAAAGACCTACTGAGTGAGATTATTATATTAACCCTTTCACCGCCAAAGTAGCATTTTTGCATCCACAATGATTTAACACCCATGTCACAAAAAGTCATCAAATCAGGGTCTGTTATGCAAAGAACCTATTCTCTTAATTTTGGGAGGTAAGGATAGGCCCTGCTTTTATGCATGTCACAGAGGAATCCCAATATTACAGACAGATTTTGTTCTCTGACCCAGGTAAGTTTAATGGAATGTTTGTGCTGAAAAATGGCTGGCGGCGAAAGAGTTAAACTTGGTTCGTGAAAAATGCGTACTACTTCCCTGGGATGCACAGCGCAGAAATTAAAGAGTCCCTTCCTGATTTTAGTGCTTCAGGGAAGCACAAATGTGCTTCATGGGAAACACTGATATTATAGGTAGATAGAAACATATCAATTCCCTGAGGTACAGTTCCGTTATCCCCCAACCGTCTGCTGTGTTTCACTTAGGGTGTTGTGTGCTGTGCTGACGATGATCATTACCTCTTGGGTCGGTGGTGTTAAAGACCTACAGTACTGAGTGAGATCATTATATTAACCTTTTCGCCGCCAGCCATTTTTCAGCCAAAAAATACCAATTAAACTTACCTGGGTAGAGAAAAGTAATAATGTCTGCAACATTGAGTAATTCCTCTGTGACATATATAACATTAGGCCTATCCTTACCTCCCAAAATTAAGAAAATAGGGTTGTTGGAATAACAGGTCCTGATTTGAAGCCATTTTAGTGACATGGGTGTTAAACCATTCTGGTGCAAAAAATGCGAAATTGGCGGTGAAAGGTTAAACCTTTGTTCGTGAAAAATGCGTACTACTTCCCTGGGATGGTAGATAGAAGCAAATCAATTCCCTGAGGTACAGCCATCATCATACACACATCCAAAGAGAGAATTAATGTGACAGTGCATAGGAAAACCCAGACATACCCGGAATGTGGGCATTAAATGGTCGACCTATGGCGATATTCTTTCACGCCAGAGGGCAGTCAATGCACTATGGGCTTATCAAGCGATTTTCTTACTTGGGCGTAGTGAGAGAGAGAGAGTGATGGTAGGACCACTCACTGTCTCTCTCTCTTTAATTTATCCCCAACTAATAATAGAGAGAGGATTAGCCCCACACGAGCGTCATGCCCTTCTGGCGTGAAAAAAATCGCACTAAGTATCTCATTGAGTATTTCAATTTTTCATGGTTGAGCAAAGATTCCTTGTTAATACACAGAAAACCGATTTGAGTTATCTTGTCTAGTTTTTATTTTTATAATTATTTGAAGTTTGGCATTCAAAATAGATAATTTGCAGAAATCGGACATAGAAGATACAATTTTGCCTCTTTGTTTTGTATTGACTTGATTTAGAAAACGATCAAACAAACAAAGAAATCATTCAAGATTGTCTTTCATGTTGTGGATACTGGTAGAATACGTAACATAGACATAAATATGCCCTAAATAGAAAATTGATATTTTGGGGGTTGTTGACTATTTTTGGCTTTTGCTCAAAATATTCTGCAGCGACTGATGTAGGTTTTTCTGTAAGACAATGAAAAGCAGCAAAGAACGTATTTCATTTCAGAGACAAACACATCCATTCAATCAATCAAGATTTTAAAATTTCAGACATGATCATCAATCTTAATCTTAGCAGACCTGCTTACCCACAACACAAGCCTTGAGTAGTCTGGATAGCTGAAAAGAGTAGTTTTGGTGCAAAATGTGTAGTTTTATTTATTAAACCATCAAACACTGTTCACTGAAAATGAGTAATTAGAGCTTCTTTTTTTTTCAATTTTGAAGAGTAGTAAAGGTCCCAAATTGAGTAAAATACTGCTGGAAAAGAGGAGGGTAAACAGGTCTGGAAAGATAAGGCAGAGTCAAAGAGAGTGACAGATTAGAGGAAGTTAGAAGCACAGAACTTCCAGAAGGTGGGGGGACTATTTGTACTGAAAGGCAATCCCCTCCCCCGGTATCCCCACCGGGAGGAACATGACGGCGAGGATGGAGAGAATGAAAAATGGGGATGAGGGGCTACGCTAAAGGGCCAGCCACACGTCCACTAATTTATTTTTTATTATTTTCTATTATAGTCCCGTCAACAGCTACGGTCATCTCAGGACTGTCACCGCGTAAAGTTCGACCACTTATTACAAAACACTCATCAATGTATCTTACCAACGTTCAACCTGTAAACAACAAAACATACAGTACAATTCATAACATGACACCTCCATCATTGCACCCTATAGCACATAAGTCCACACAGTGCTGGAAACGTTGAGCCACTCTACTCTATTTATCGGATCCAGGTTAAAAAAAACCCAGTAAAAAAGGATAACAAATACATACTAGTAAGCTAAAATACATAAAAAAGGCTACATAAGCAAATATGCACTGCAGAATGGACAACAGTGTGTGACCGCTCAAGTGCGCAAAGGTCTCACGTGTGGGAACGCTCAGTGCACTAAAATCGCACAACCGTACGATACGATTCGATCACGTGGTCTCGATGCGCAATCACATTTTGTTCTTAGAGACCATGTGATCGAATCGTATCGTACAGTCGTGCGATTTCAGTGGACTAAACTCGCAATGTCTTGAACAACATACTCATCATAGTTAATCAATTGTGGTCAACGCGGCTAAACATATAAAACATTTTTTTTCCCCCCATTTTTCTCCAAAACTACCAAAATTGAGACACAAGGTTTCTGAATTTCACCGAAGTTATTGAGACACAAGGTATCGTGGATGAGATGACAAAAAAAAACCACTGAGGTCCCGTGTGCCCATCAAAGAACCTGGTGACGTGGCCATGAAAATCTTGTCATTTGGTCAAAATTTACCCCTCTCCCCTTCCCCATCAGTCACAGAAAAACTGCATGCCAAAAAAATGAAGAAAATGTGGTTACAGCACTAGCTGCGACACGTTCTCCAGATGGGAGCAACCCCAAAAATTATTTTTTTACTCACAATCACAATCAGTCACATCACTCTCTCTCTCAACCCAAATTTTGAAATCAGGCATGGTAGTGGGGGCAAAGTGGTTTTCAAGGAAAATGGCCGGGGGGGGGGGGTCCAGGGGGCCGAAGAAAATTCAATAAAATTCAATAAATGAGAGCAAAATGTTCACTTTTTTCATGCCATTTCAATGCATTTTTTAATAATTTTGTTTCAAACTGTTTCGCGGATTTTCCGCGATTCGCGGAGGTCTACCATGCCTGAACATTTTTAAAAGTAATATGGGATAGGGAATGGGGGGGGGGGGGGGGGGGGTGGGGGTATGTCGAAAGAAGGTGAGAAGAGGCAATTAGTGTGGAGAGGGAAGGGTGGGGGGTAATTCAAGAGGAATAGAACAGGTAAGACCCATCCCACCCCCTCAATGTAAATCGCCCCTTCCGGTAAAAATTGAGCGCTAACAACTGGCTGATCCGGTATTTCCTGCTGCTGCTGCTGTTGTTGTGTTGTTGTGCTTGCAGTTGCCTGTTGAATATGTTGTTGCTGTTGTGGTTGTAGTGGTTGCGTTGGTACTGGCAGATTAATAAACCCGATGATTGTTGTTGTTGTTGTTGTTGTTGTTGTTGTTGTTGCTCTTCTTCTTCTTGCGTTCGTTGTCTTCTTCCTCCTCCTCCTCCTCCTCCTTCTTTTCCTCGGCAAACAAGCTTCAGCTGCTGCTGCTGCTGCTGCTGCTGATGATGATGTTGCTGGCCTTGTTGCAAACACAGTTGCTGTGTTTCTACATGTCGAAAAGTTTGTTGCAAATGTCGCTGCTCTTGCAGTTGCTGCTGTTGCAGTTGTTGTTCTTCTTCACCTTGTACTTCTAGCCTCTGCGTTCTTTCTTCTTCTTTCCTATTAAAAACCAGCCTCAGTTGCTGCCCCTGTTGTAAATACTGTTGCTGTGTTTGCAGCTGCAGCTCAGGCTGCTGCAAATGTCGCTGCTCTTGCAGTTGCTGCTCTTGCAGTTGTTGTTCTTCTTCTTCTTGTACTTCTAGCCTCTGCGTTCTTTCTTCTTCTTTCGTATTAAAAACCAGCCTCAGTTGCTGCCCGTGTTGCAAATACCGTTGCTGTGTTTGTAACTGCAGCTCAGGCTGCTGCAAATGTTGCTGCTCTTGCAGTTGCTGCGCTTGTGGTTGTTGCTGCTGTTGGTGTTGTTCTTCTTCACCTTGTACTTCTAGCCTCTGCGTCCTCTCTTCTTCTTTCGCATTAAAAACAAGCCTCAGTTGCTGCCCGTGCTGTAAATACTGTTGCTGTGTTTGTAGCTGCAGCTCAGGCTGCTGCAAATGTCGCTGCTCTTGCAGTTGCAGCTGCTGCGGTTGTGGTTGCTGCTGCAGTGCAGTCGAAGGGGGGGAAGAAGAAGAAGAAGCGATCCTCAGAACGGAAGCGCCGGGATGAGCGATTTGCGAAAGGGACGGCGGGGGAACCGGGTGCGACCCCATCACTCTAACCGCCCCCACACCCAGAGTCAAAGCACTCAACACCTGACCCGATTCCGATGAAAACTGCCCCATCTTCCCGCCCATTATCACACTCATTGTTGAAGCAAATGATGATGATGATGCTATCGATGACGACGAAGAAGAAAATAGAACAGAGCTTGGCAGCGCATTGAAACTGGTTGCTGGCAAAGTGCTTTCACCGCCCAACACATTCAACCAAGAAGAAGACGACTCATTTTGAGAGGGGATAGACAACTCGGCACGGAACCCATTCTGCGGTGAAGCGTTTGATAACACGGCGTTCGATAACGCGCTTGACGACGCAGAGTTCAACACGACACTGGAAGATGACACGGGGCTTCTTCTTGATGACGACGCGTTTGTTAGCGCAGGTTTCGACAACGCATTCAACGACACGGAGTTCGGCAGCACGCCTGACGACAACACACAGTTCGACAACACATTGGATAATACAGGATTCGGCGAAGCGCTTGGCAGTGCAGGTTTCGGTAAGGCGGTCGACAACAACGCACGGTTCAACATCACCTTCGAACTCTGACCCGACCCCAGCCGCAAAATCGTCGGCTTCGTTCTCCGCCTTCTCCCTTCCTCCTCCTTCTCCTCCTCCATCCTAACCCCACACTCACCCTCACTCAGACGCCGCGCCAAATCGCCCCGCTCCCTAAACCTCCCCGAGCAGCGCTCAAGCTCCTCCGCAACGATCTCCCCCTTCTCAGGGACAACTCTCTCATCCTCATCCTCCACCCTCCCCCCACCCCCACCCTCACTCAGACGCCGCAGCGCCAAATCGCCCCTTCTCCCTAAATCTCCCCGAGCCGCCGCGCACAAGCTCCTCAACAACAAATCTCCCCCTTCTCGGGGAACCACCACGACTCTCTTCTTCTTCCCCTCCTCCTCCTCCCCACCCTCCCACCACCCCCACACTCGCCCTCACTCACCCGCTCCCTAAACCTCCCCGAGCCGCACACAAGCTCCTCAACAACAATCTCCCCCTTCTCGGGGACCACCACGGACTTCATCTTCTTCTTCGCCGCCGCGGGCCGCGGCAGCCGCATCGCACGCGTTGCTGCGCCGGTGCTTCCACAGCGTGGAGTGGTCGCTGAAGGCGGCCGAGCACCGATGGCAGACGTAGGGCCGCTCGCCGAGTAGTGTGCCGGCCCGCGCGTGTGGGTCTTGAGGGAGCCGGGCTGGGTGAAGGCGGCGGGGCAGAGGGAGCAGCGGTAGGGCCTCTCCCCGGTGTGGCGCAGCTGGTGTGGCGGGAGAGGTTGGAGCTGGCCGCGAAGGAGAGCCCGCAGCCGGGGTAGGGGCAGGGGAAGGGGCGCTCCCCGGTGTGCTTCCGCATGTGGACCTGCGGGGGGGTGGGGTAAACAACACGATACGCATTAAAAAAAAAAAATGTTAAGAAATAAAATTGTATGCAGAGAGAGAGAAGAGTGTGTGGGGGGGGGGGGGGAGAGAAAGAGATGGGTGGGTGGGAGGCAGGGAGAGAGAGAGAGAGAGGGAGAGAGAGAGAGAACCACACCCATACACATGCACGCACACACACACACACTCACACTCACACATACATACACACACGCACATACAAACACACACGCATATACACACACACACACATACATACATACACACATGCACATACACAACTGACAAGCACTCACACCCATACCCACTGAGTCACACACACACATAATATGCATGCATCCACACACAAAAAACATATAAAATCAGTGATTGCGGTAGGAATTTTTGAAAACCAGTCCCATCAGCGACAATGCCCCCCCCCCCCCCCCCCCCCTTTTTCAGTTCAGAGATTTTTGAAAACCAGTCCCATCAGCGACAATGCCCCCCCTCCCCCCTTTTCAGTTCAGAGATGCTTGTGTGGATGCATGCATGTGCATATGTGCGTGTATGTGTGGGTGGGGGGTGGGGGGTGTATGTGTATGCCTATTTGCATGTGCGTGAGCGATTATTTGGTTTTGTTGTTGAATTTCTTGCTTTTAATTTTTGGGTAAAGGTAAAGATGTGCCACCCCCCCTGCATTTCTCGGTTAATTCTATTTTTCCGTTTTTGCCTTTCTTACCATACATAAAGCTGTATTTTAGGAACATTTTTAGCTAATAACCTTTTTGGAATACTAACCCTATCCCTAACCCTAGCCCTAAACCTAACCCTACCCCCCACTATGTACTGCAGTACACCGCGATTTGTCACAGTTGTGGTTCGCTGCGGTTTTCCGTCTTATAGGGTGGGGGGTAGGGTTAGGTTTAGGGATAGGGTTAGGGATAGGGTTAGTATTCCGAAAAGGTTATTAGCTAAAAATGTTCCTAAAATACAGCTTTATCAGTTTATGTATGGTAAGAAAGGCAATAACGGAAAAATAGAATTAACCAATTTTTGTTGTTGTTAAGCGCATAGAGCTCCACATTTGGTGGAGGAATGCGCTATATAAATGATTCACTATTATTATTATTATTATTATTATTACTAACACTAATACTAGCGCAACGCCAAGTACCAGTAACGCCTAGTAATGGTAACGCCTAGTAACGGTAATGCCAAGTACTGGTAACGCTAGGTACAGCAAATTTGAAGCGATTCGGTTAAGAAACGGTGGAGTTATAAGGCCCCGTTTCCCATTGATGCTGCTCTGAGAGTGATGCGCTCTCCCTAGTAACGGTAACGCCTAGCAACGGTAACGCCAAGTACTGGCAACGCTGAGTACAGCAAATTTGAAACGATTCGAATAAGAAAAGGCGGAGTTATAAGGCCCCGTTTCGCGTTGGCGCTGCTCTGAGAGTGATGCGCTCTCCCTAGTAACGGTAACGCCTAGCAACAGTAACGCCAAGTACTGGTAACGCTGAGTACAGCAAATTTGAAGCGATTCGGTTAAGAAACGGCAGAGTTATAAGGCCCCGTTTCCCGTTGGAGCTGCTCTGAGAGTGACGCGCTCTCCCGATTTTCTTCAAATTTGCTGCCAGGCTTTGCCCCGGTGACAGCAAGCCTGACAGCAAATTTGACGCGATTCGGTTGAAAACCGGCGGAGTTATAAGGCCCGTTCTGCATCATGCTGCTGTTATGCGCCTAAGTAATGGATTCGCTTTCGGTTTGGCACATTGATAGTCACCATCCCCGGTCATATATCCGCCACATTTGAAGGCAATCGGTCCAGAAATACCGGAGATACGGGCGCCGAAAGGCCGTCGGATGCGCGTTTCGCGCATTTGCAAAAACCGCGCAAATGACACGGCCGCCTCGGTTGCCGTTGCCATCGCCCCGTTAGGGCTCACAGCAAATTTGAAGCGAATCGGTCGAAAAACGGCGGAGTTATAAGGCCCGTTTTGTGTTTCACACACACACGGACGGACACTTGGCTTTTTACTATATGATGATTATTTCATTGTGTAAGCGAAATATTTTGTAACTTTCCTTTGTCATGGGTGTATGCAGGGACCAAAGCTTATGCCTGAACTTTCTATCACAGCCCTTGACATAAGTCGTTTCCAGAGATTGGGTCCTTATAGAAGAGCCCTATCTTCAGGCAGACCACTGCCTGAACCTGCATCAAATTGCCTGAATTCAGGCTTCAGGCACACCCACATGCACCCCTGCTTTGTTTAAATCGTTTGCTTTCCGGTTGGTTTGTAAACAACAATGTTGTGTTGCCCCTTCCCCCCTTATCCAGTTATCGAAGTGTTTTGATGTGAAAAAAATGTCGACTATTGAGAATAGGCCAAGGTCTGATTCATTAAACCATTCGCATTTGCATTCACATTCTCTCTCTGTCTCTCTCTCCCCCCCACACACACACTGTCTATCTGTGTGTATCTCTCTGTCTCTGTCTCTCACATACACACTCTCTCTCTGACTGTCTCTCACACACTCTCTCTGACTCTCTTTCTCACTCACACACACACACACACACACACACACACACACACATTCTCTCTCTCTCTCTCTCACACACACACACACTCTGTCTCTCTGTGTATCTTTCTGTCTGTCTCTCACATACACACTCTGTCTCTGACTCTCTCTCTCACACACACTCTCTCTGTCTCTCTCACACTCTTTGTCTCTCTCTCTCTCTCTCTCTCTCTCTCTCTCACACACACACACACACACACATATTGTCTCTCTCTCTCTCTCTGTGTCTCTCTCTCACACACACCTTCTCTGTCTCTCTGTCTCTCACACATACACACACACACTCTCTCTCTCTGTGTCTCTCTCTCTCTCACGCACTCTCTGATTCTCTCTCGCACACACCCTCTCTGTCTCTGTCTGTCTCTCTCTCACACACACACACACTCTCTCTGTGACTTTCTCTCTCTCTCTCTCTCTCTCACACAGTCTCTCTCTCTCTCTGTCTCTCTCTCACACATACACACACACTCTCTCTCTGTCTCTCTCACACTCTGATTCTCTCTCACACACTCTCTGTCTCTCTCTCTGTCTCTCATACACACACACACTCTCTCTCTCTGACTCTCTCACACACACACTCTCTGTCTCTCTCTCACACAAACACACACAACATCTCTCTCTGTCTCTCTCTCTCACACACACACACACAGTCTCACCTTCAAGGCGATGGCCTGGGCAAAAGCCCTGTCGCACAGGGTGCAGGGGAAGGGCCTCTCCCCGCTGTGTGTCCGAAGGTGAGCCTTCAGGTTGCAGGCCAGGGTGAAGGCCCGGGGGCACTGGGGGCACTGGTGTCTGGCGGGGACCAGGTGCTCCTGAGTGTGGCGCCTCATGTCCTGGGAATTGAGGACCTTCACCGGGCAGTGACGACATTCTCCTCCTCCTCCTCCTCCTCCAAGGCCCTTGGAAGATGTGTTGGGGAACAGGTGAGTCTGCACACATACCATTTTGTAGTGATAGTACTATTAGTAGTAGTAGTAGTAATAGTAGTCAGGGCCGGACCTAAGTTTTTAAGGGGTGGGGGCTAATTTATCGAAGGTGCGAAGCACCAAGACCCCTTGGGGGGTCCGGGGGCATGCTCCCCCGGAAAATGTTTCAATCCGAGAAGCAAAATAGTGCAATCTGGGCATGAAATAAAGGACTAATGCCATTACTGTTCATAGCCCTATTGAAACATGCTTTGAACCATTAAGTACACATCATGCTGCTTCCACACTGCTAGGCATAGCCCGCGAGGAAACTTGCTGCCGCTCGGCGACATGAATTGTTTTTTGTTTTGTTTTTAGGAAAAAGGGTGGGGGCTGCAGCCCCCTAAGCCCCCCCTGTAGGTCCGGCCCTAGTAGTAGTAGTAGTAGCAGTAGCAGTAGCAGTAGCAGTAGTAGTAGTAGTAGTAGTACAGACAAACCTCTATTTTAAGACTTCCAAAATGTCCGGAAAAATCAGTCGTAAATTGGAGGGGTCGTATGACGGAGGTTTTCAATGGCAGCCGTAGAAAGAAAAAGTTCGGCACAGTTCATACTCTCTTCTTCATGCACACATACAATGACATATTAAAGCTGGATTTGGGTCTTTCCAACTCCATAGGATTGTGCAATCGATGTATTACAGTTTCACTTCGCTGACTTCTGTTAATCACCTCCACTCTCGTCCAAAGTCAGTAGTTTTCTTTTTCAAAGTCAGTGGTTTTCGTGCTTTTCCTACGCTTTCCGCCATCTTTTCTACAACAAGGGAAGCGACTTCGCTTTCAGGCCCTTGACCGTGGTTGTTTCCCTTTGCTCGAAGTCTATGCAGACGACAACAACGGTCGTAAAAACCAACAAACTGGCGGTCGTAAGTCGCGTTTCAGAGGAAGTCGTTTACATAGTAAAATGCATCCGTGCCAACAAATCCGGTCTCAAATGAGAGGTGGTCGCTTAACAGAGGGTCGTAAAATAGGGGTTTGTCTGTAGTAGTAGTAGTAGTAGTAGTGGTGGTGGTGGTGGTACTGGTAGTAGTAGTAGTAGTAGTAGTAGTAGTAGTAGTAGTAGTAGTAGTAGTAGTAGAAGTAGTACAGTGAAACCTCCATTATAAGACCTTAAAAATCATCCAAAATGAGGTCTTATAAGGGATGCAATTTTTAACCCTTTCACCGGCAACGTCGCATTTTAGCACCACAATGATTTAACACCCATGTCACTGAAAGGCATCAAATCAGGGTCTGTTATCCAAAGACCCTATTCTCTTAATTTTGGGAGGTAAGGATAGGCCTTACTTTAAATATGTCACAGAGGAATCCCCAATATTACAGACATTTTTTTTTCTCTACCCAGGTAAGTTTAATGGGAATTTTTTTCTGTAAAATGGCTGGCGGTGAAAGGGTTAATACTCACAAAGAAGAGCAATGTCTCAGAAAAGTAGGTCTTATAATAGAGGTTCCAATGTAGTAGTCGTAGTGTAGTAGTGGTGGTGGTGGTGGTAGTGGTAGTGGTAGTAGTAGTGGTAGTGGTAGTAGCAAAGATATTCTAAAAGGGTAAGATGGATTACTTAAAAGCTCCGCGAACCGGGATGATAGAGTTATCGTTAGTGCGGACGTGTACACTATTCACAGTGGAGGCTATCCAAAAACTCGGACTGGAACTTGAACGGAGAATTCAACTGGCCTATCGATGTGTAAAATGTGTCACGTTTCAAAGGGACATAACCAGTGTTTCTGTCCTCACTACTCATATAGGAAAAGAGACCGGATGTTTATCTTCCCCTGTACAGTCTTTGGTAGTAGTAGTAGTAGTAGTAGTAGTAGTAGTAGTAGTAGCAGTAGTAGTAGTAAAGGGACTGGCTTCTGCCTAAGCCTCGCGGCATATAAAGTGTCTCATCCAAACATTTCTCTTTAGATGGGTTGCATTTGCACGCGAAAGGAAACTAATGATTGTAATTTCAATCATCAAAATCATAAACCATTTCACTAACATTTTCATTTTTGTCAAGCAGATTTTTGAAGGCGTTAGTAGATGGAGAATTTTTTTTTAGTTCAGGTGGCAGTGAGTTCCAGGAGTTAGCAACTCTGTTACTGAAACAATGCTTAAGTTTCTTAGTGCTATACCGTTGAAATTTGTACCCCCCCCCC
>CM065713.1:2209024-2249024 GCA_017654935.2 Phymorhynchus buccinoides
TTTTTCTTATTAATTCATGATGACAGGATGCAAAAAGGTAAAGGTAAAGATGTGCCCCCCCTGCATTTCTCGGTTAATTCAATTTTTCCGTTTTTGCCTTTCTTACCAAACATAAAGCTGTATTTTATTAACCTTTTCAGCTAATTATCTTTTTGGAATACTAACCCTACCCCCCCCCCCCCCCCCCCATAAGACAGAAAAACGCAATGAACCACGACTGTGACAAATGCCGCGGTGTACTGCAGTACATAGGGGGGTCCTATTAGATAATGGCCTTTATCATGACTGCAATTAATTATTGAACAAAGATAATTAGCTGAAAATGTTCATAAAATACAGCTTCATGTTTGGTAAGAAAGGCAAAAACGGAAAAAAATCGAATTAACCGAGAAATGTAGGGGGGGTGGCACATCGTCAATAAAGATCATTTTGACTTGACTTGACTTGTGCATAGAACTCACTAGTCCAGAAGAAAGGCGGCGATGCTGGAGTCGGAGTTCAGCCCACGCCCGTTTCCCAGGCGACGCCAGCGATTGTACACCCCTGCCTCCATCATCAGCTCCATCATCATAACCGTCCTCCCTACACCCCCACCCCTCTCTCCTTCCTCGGTGCTGTGGTTGACATCTGCCTGGCTCTGCGAAGAGAACAGAGATTAGGTATTAGGTACTTTATAGTCACAGAAGCGTCTCTGTGAAATTCGGGTTGCTCCCACCTGGAGAGCGCGTCGCAACCAGAGGCGCGCCACCTTTTTTTAAATTTTGCATGCGATTTTTGTGTGGGAAAGGGGGGGGGGGGAGGGGTAAATTTTGACCAAATGACAACTTTTTTGTTGCCACTGGGTTTAAACATGTGCTAAGTGCATGGGCACACGGGACCTCGGTTTATCGTCTCATCCGAAAGACTCCACATTCAGACCATAAGGCCTAGTGCAAAGTGAGAGGAAAAATCCCCTGTACCCAGGTTCGAACTCGGGTCTACTTGACACGAGGAGAACGCGTTACCACTGTGCCACTCTACACAGATGGAAAGGGGTAGAAATTAACAAATGGGTGCAAAATGAAAGAATAACTGAAAGGCCGGGGTCCAGGCGTAATTGTCCCCCAGCAGCTGCAGCAAACATTGATTTATGAAGGTATTTTAGTTTGCTTTTTTTTTTCACAATTGTAACAAACGCTTATTTTAAAGTGTTTCAAAAATACAGTAGACATACAAAGATCTTGTTTGACAAATTTAAAAAAGAAACTTGTATACAGTGGAACCTTCCCTTATAACTAATATAAGACCTCCCATTATAAGACTCCCTCCCATATAAGACCTACTTCTCTGAGATAGTGCCCTTCTTTGTATTAAAATTACCTCCCTATAAGACCCCTCCCTTATGAGACCTCATTTTGGATGATTTTCGAAGGTCTTATAAGGGAGGTTCCACAGTACCAGGAAAAGTTGCACCCATGTTCACAAGGACTTGCACAATGATGCACCGAAGATAGAAAGGCACTGGTAATACATGGGTGATCCGGGGTCCAGGCGGAGTGCAGGGACAGCGCCCCTCCTGGGGGTTCGAGGAGGGAGGGAGGGGGGGGGGGGGGGGCAATGCCCCCTGAAAAGCTGAAAGAAAACAACAGTTTCCAATGCAATTGACAGGCTCTCGTTGCACTTTCACTTCTGGTTAAACTTCATGACCTCTATAACCATGAAAATGCATCTTCTCAAATCCTCATAATCCGGCGACGCCGGCTCCAGGCAATAAAAAAAAATCTTGAACTTCAGATCCTGAAAGCAGGAGGATCCATGGTAAGGCCCCTCCCAAAAAAAAATGTTGGTTTCACGTCCGACCCTAGTTTTGGGCCGCCGCCCCTAATAATATTAGAAATTAGTAATATATAAACTTTTTTTTTGACAAATGGGGAAAAGAAAAGAAAACGAAAGTAAGCGAGCAAGCAGAAACACAAAACATCATAAGTGCAAAAGCATACAGCTATACACTGTTTTGTTTCATTAAAATATATAAATATATTCACACATGGACCGAACACATGGTTAACCCCTTCACCGCCAACCATATTTCAACAAAAAATGTCCATTAAATTTACCTGGGTATAGAACAAAATCCATCTGCAGTATTGGGGATTCTTCAGTGACATATATAAAATAAGGTTTATCCTTACTTCCCAAAACTAAGACAACAGGGTCTTTGGATAACAGACCCCAATTTGATGCCTTTTAGTGACATTGGTGTTAAATCACTGTGGTGCTAAAATGCGACTTTAGCAGTGAAAGGGTTAATATTATTAAAAAAAAGATTAAAAAAAGATCCCAGTTAACCTACCTACCCTATTTTTCAAACTGATGAAACCCCAAACAGACATTTTTTTGGGGGGGTCCTTATAGGACAAACTGTCCAGAAACAATGCAAATCAATAGGACGAAATGTCCCGGACTTGCGGAAAATCAACAGGAAAAAGTCTGTCAAATTGTCCTAGTGACAGGAGGTGACGAAGAAGGGACATTTTCAGATTCAACATGACTAGATGTCCTTGGAGTAGACCATGGTCTTGGGGCATCACTGCAGACCTGTTTACCCCCTACACAAGTCTTGAGTAGTCTGGATAGCTGAAATGAGTAGTTTTGGTGCAAAATGTGTAGTTTTATTCATTAGGCCATCAAATGATGTTCACTGAAAATGAGTAGTAATCAAGAATTAAAGAGTGTTATTTTCAGTTTTGAAGAGTAGTACAGAGGTCCAAATTGAGTAGAATACTACCGTATTTTACGGACTAGTATAAGGCGATGCTTTTTTCCTGGACTGAGATCCCTGAGCCTTATAATGTGACTGATAATATAGTAAGAAACTATAACAACAAAATCTGAATTTTGTGTCAAATTTGGGGGGTGCGCCTTATAATCAGGTGCGCCTTGTAGTCCGTGAAATACGGTACTCGAAAAGAGTAGAGTAAACAGGTCTGTCATTGCATCAGTGCATGCACACAAATGCTCTTGAAGCACGCAGACACTGTCACACACACGCACACACAAACATACACTAAGCATAGCTGCCAACTTTTCCCAAACAAAATCCTGGAGGGGGGTGGGTTTGGGAGGGGGGAGTATCCCCCCCTCCTATGAGCGGGGGTCAGGGCGCAGCCCCCTGAAGCTGAGAAACTTTTTCTTTTAAATGTGAAAACTATCCCTGACAGGAGGCTCACTGAAGTCATTCTAAGTTAAAGTTTAGCAGCAGCAAAAATGCAATGGTGGCGTGAGACAGGCCTAAAGACCGCCAAACAAAGGATTGCAGGAGGAAGCAGTCCCCGCTTCCAACATGCGCAACAGTACGAACTCTGCTCCGCGAAGCTTCCTGAAACCCAGTTTAGGTTTTCGGGTTTTATAACACTCGTTTCTGAGGTCATCTAAGCTGGAAATGTCGAAATCCAGGAGTTTCACATGAATTCCGGGAAAGGTGACAAAATCCGGGAAGCTCCCGGATTTACCGGGAGGGTTGGCAGGCATGACTCAGGCTCTCTCTGTGTCTCTCTTTGTCTCTCTCTTATGAATTTTTTTTTCTTTTCATGAAGGTACAAGTATGTACTACATCATTACATGTGCATGTTTTTTGCTTTTGATTGCATGCAGTTTTCCATTAATTACAAATTGAATTTGTCTGCTTGTTTCTCTTTTGTTCTATCTTATTTTATTTTGTTTATCTAGCTCTAGCACTGGATAAAAAAAAGCAATGACGCTTAAAATTGAGTTATTCTATTATCCTCGATAAATAAAATTCATTCATTCGTTCACTCTCTCTGCATGTCCATATAATTATGTTTGCCTTATCGTTTTGTATTAAGTCTTGTTTCCGTCTCAAGGACAGATTCTGAGATTGTAAGAATAGGCCTGGCCTAAAATCTCAATCATTACGTAATAAAGTTTTCAAGTGTCAAGTGTCTCTCTCTCTCTCATACACTCAACACGCACACTAACTAGTACTACTAAGCAGACCTCTATACATGTACATGTATTTTAAAAAAATCACCATTATTGTAGTCGGTGTCGCAGCAAACGATGCCAGCATTCCCAGCATGTCATGCTCTGGATGATTGGAGTCAGTCGTCATTGTCATGTCGCTGACCCTCACAACACTTTCACCTTGAACCTGAAGACGACATCTTTCAGGGTCAGAGGTCACCGCTGCAACTGCATTCTCCATGGATGACCCCAAGTGGTCACTGTGCACAAGAAAAACAAGTCGGTAAAGGTCATGATGTGCCACCCGCCCCTACATTTCTCGGTTAATTCCATTGTTCCGTTTTTGCCTTTCTTACCAAACATGAAGCCGTATTTTATGAACATTTTGAGTTAATTATCTGTGTTCAAATCTTCAATAATTAATTGCAGTCATGATAAAGGCCATTATCTAATAGGACCCCCCCCCCCCCCCCCCCCTATGTAGTGCAGTACACCGCGGCATTTGTCAGTCGTGGTTCATTGCGTTTTTCCGTTTTATTGGGGTCTGCAACAAACACCTTTTGCAAGAGTGAATGCCCTTGGAGGGTGGGGGAAGATGGTTCAGTACTGACCAGACAGGGGGATAACTCTCCAATAACCCCTATTTGATGCCACTAAATGGCTGCCTTTCGCAAGAGTGAATGCCCTTGTCAGTACTGACCAGCAAGAGCAATTACTCACATCTTTACCTTTACCAACAACTGAACAAGTCATTATGTAATTATTTTTTTATTAATTATATCAGCAATTTTTATGTTAAAAAACAAACAAACGGAACAGAAGCTAAGACTTTGTAAGAGTAAGAGATGGGTCCCCGAATAAATTGATTTTAAAAAATTATAACGAAACATAAAAAAATTACTTTAGTCTTTTGGAGTGATAAGATGTCGAGTGAAATTTGAAGACAGGGATGGAGAAAATGAGAGAGAGAGAGAGAGAGAGAGAGAGAGAGAGAGAGAGAGAGAGACTGGAGGCAACTTGCTCGGGGAGACTGTTCCATTGAGGGATAGTGCGTAGAATTTAGAAAGGTGGATTTTCTGTACTGGGTTCTGCCGGTTTTTACCGATATTTTTTGGTCTAGTACGGATAAAAATTAATGTCATCGGTATTGCGTACCGGTACCTGAGAATTTCTTTCGAGCTGGTAAGGAAAGACCCTGCGTCACACACCTACGTCAGGCAGATGCGCGATAAAAGTTTTGCGTCATGCTTACGTAAATAGCAAGGTTGTGTTCCTGCTTGTGGGCTTCCCGCTCTCTGCTCTCCGGTTTCTTATGTGTATCTAGATTGTGTAGCTCTCCCCTCACCCCCCTCTGACGTCTTTCTGTCGTTCTGTTTGTCTGATGATGACGACAACATCACAAAAGTGACGTAACTTGGTCTTAAAAGGCAACATACAATGACGCATTACGATCGCATAGATCTATAGATCTATGTACAGATATTTTCTGCACAGCGAAGTTTGATTGCACCGGCTGTGTGGCCAGTACCGGAATATTTTCCTGTTGCCGGTACTGTCCACCGAAACTTTTGGTAGGCTAGCGGAACCTCTGATATCATATGTTGCAGATTGTGGCTGTGTCTCCTGTTGGTGGGGGGCATGGGCTTCAAAGCGTTGCAGTCCACGCAGGCTAGTCCGTTCTGGATCTTATAAAACATGGACAGCCTTTGAGGCGCGGCGGCGTTCTGCCAGAGATGGCCACTGTAACTGCTGCAGCATGTCGCCAACACTTGATGTGCAGGGCTCCCCATTTTGTTTGACCATAGAGGGTATTTTCACCCCCAGGAAGCAGCTATAGAGGGTCTCTTCACCCCCAGGGTGAACTTATAGAGGGTGAAAAATCAAAACAAAATAAGCATAAAGACATGTGGGTACTATCAAAAAAATGTTAAGTAAAGTAAAGTAAAGGAAAGAAGGAAGAAAGAAAGGAAGTTGAGGGCTCCATTGGACTTAGCGAGTAGAGGGGTGGAACTTGGAAGAGGAAGGGTCTTTATCTTCTAACCTAAACAGACAGCAGTGGTACCAGACTCGTAAACTTTGGGCTGACATGCCTAATTGGTTTCATGGGTCTGCAGTAAACCGCTTTTTGGGCTGGGTGAAATGGGAGACGGGCTCACGCACGGCAGATTTATAGTGCGTCTCAACCCTCGAGTAGTAATTATAGTGCGTCGTTTCACCCCCAGTACGAAGTTTTAATGCGTCTGTCACGCACATTGGATGCACAGACGCACAGAATGGGGAGCCCTGATGTGTTCCTGTGCCTGTTGAGAACGAACCTTGCTGCTCTGCGCTGGACTTTCTCAAGGTCCGTAGATGAGTCTGCCGGTGTGTGGATCCCAAACAGGGCTGACATACTCTACAACTGGTCTCACCATGGCCTTGGTCGCTGTGGAGCACACCTTCAGGTTCCGTCTCAAGAAGCCCAGGGTTCTGTTGGCCCTCGCGCAGACAGCCTCAATGTGGGCTCCCCAGGAGAGAAGTCGGTCCGCAGGGTGACCCCGAGGTATTTCGCTGCGGACGCTCTTTCAAAGCTTTGGCCGTGTAGACTGTAGCTGGAGTTGGCGTCAAGTGGCTTTCTGCTACGCGTAAGAGGCAGCTGGCTACATTTGGCGGGGTGGAATGCCATGTCCCACTCACTCGAGAAGATCCCAATCTTCCACTCTACAGGTCTTCTTGAACTTGAACTTGAAGCTTGGCCGGGTCATCATTGGAGGTGATGAAGCGGTATATACAGCAGTGTCGTCTGCGAATAAGCGAGATGGGGATGAGATTCTAGAAGGCAGATCGCTGATGTAACTAAGGAAGAGGCACGGTACTAGGACAGTCCCCTGGGGCATGTCGCAGTCAAAAGTGTAGCTCGTGCAAATCTGCTGCTCGCTACTAGTACTATGAGTGAGTATTTGCGACATTGAGCATGAAACACAAATTTCACTTTTTTGTAGGGTTAGGGTTAGGGTTAGGTAAATGGTTCAAGTAAAGAAAGAGTGAAATTTGTGGTCAGGGTTAGAACTTAGATTTTTAGAATCAAGAATAAGCACGACTCAAGAGTAAGCAGACTGAATCATTGACATTGCATCAAGAGTTTGCAGCATAGTAGCATCCTAAAAGTCATAAACAGTTCCTGAAGACTTCAAAAATTAAAAACGCACACAAACCACCACTGTCAACAAACTTCAACTTGTCGATCTCCAAACTTGCGGCAGACAAATTTCACAGAAGGCATTTTTTGGAGGGGAGCAAAAACCACAGTAAAAAGTCAAGGAATCATTTTGCTAAGCCGCAGTTTCAAGGAAGCCTGTTGCCTTTACCTGAAAAGTTTGGATAAAATAATTAAAGCTTTGTTTGGAGTTAAGAGATTTGAGAGATTAATTTCAATTTGTGCATGAGCTTTGTAGATTTTGCTCTCGAGAGTATGCGTCAGAAATTTGAAAAGTACTGGTAAAAAGATGATGACCTTGACCTTGATGACTTGCTAAGGGAGGTTACTTTGAAGAAAAATATAGCAACAACACTGAAACTAACAAACATGGTTCAGTCAATCGTAAAGGTTTAAAAGCTCTAGATGCTTTTTACATTTTCCAGACACCTTTGTAAGCAAGTCAGGGGGACAATGGAAAACTTAAAATGTGTGCTGATTGATTTGAGCGGGACTCTTCATATTGACGACACAGAAATACCAGGATCTGTCGAAGCACTGAAAAAGTGTGTGACTCTTCTTGTTCTTACTTTTAATACATAATAATAGTATCCACACTACCACAGTCAACAATTTGATTTTTTTTATACTGTTTTTCTCTCTCTGACATTGAGACTGAGTCTCTCTCTCTCTCTCTCTCTCTCTCTCTCTGACTGACTCTCTGTGACTCTCTCTTCTTCTTCTTCGCCTCAGGCAGCCAACTTCATCACGTTGAAGATTCTGCAATTTATCTCTGGCTCTCTCTCTCTCCCTCTCTCTGTGTGACTCGAGTCACAGACTCACACACATGTGTGTGAGAGAGAGTGTGTGTGTGTGTGACTGAGTATAATAATAATAATAATAAACGGATATTTATATAGCGCTTTTTATCGAGCACAAAGCGCTTTACAATCAGTATTGAACACATGCACAACAGACACACACGCAAAACAGACACACACGCACGTACGTGCACGCACGAGCGTGAACGCGTTCTTGCACACAGACATACACACACATACCCACACACATTTCATCAAACACACAGAAAACACATTCTCACTGAAATGCACACAAACCTGCTCAAGCATACACTTGTACAAACACCCGCACACGCACGCACACACATACACACACACGCGCACTCACATGTACTCGCACTCACAGACATACTCACACACACACCCTCCCCCCCCCCCCCCCCCCCCCCCCCCCCCCCCCCCCCCCCCCCCTCCCCCCCCCCTAGCGAACACAATCTCTCCTGCGCACGCATACAGTCATACACATGCAAGCAGATATACCCACACAGAACACACTCGCACACACACACCGTACGTAGTAATAAGTAGTAGTATGTGTGTGTGTTGCATATATATACATATATGCACTAATATATGTATGTGTATCAGTGTATGTGTGTGGTGTATCAGGGCTTAACAATAACCATTGCCCGACTGCCCAGGGCAAGTGCACAGCCGTGTTGGGCAGGCCAAGCTTCTGTTAAATGTGCCCGACCGGGCAAGTGAAATTTTTGACAACCAACACTTATTTTCTCCATAAACGAACGCTCATTGCCTGTATTATTCAGCACAGCTTCTCATGTCCGTATTTTTTAAAAACGTAACTTGCGACAGAAAGCTCACAGAGCAGACGACAGTTTCTGAAGCGCATCGCAGTGTTTACTCGCCAATGACGCAGTTTCATGCAAGACATCTTCCCATCGGCTCCTAATTTGGGCAGGAACGCCAATGGAAATTCATATTGCAAAGTACTTGGCCGACGCGTGTTTGCACACCATGTGGATGATTCGAGATTGATCTGTCCAAAAACATCGGACAGAAGGCAAGACAAGGACTCAGAAAGAGAAGAGTTTGTGACATTTTCATGTGTTTTTGACCAGTGAATCAATATACACCTGAATTTCGGGAAAGTCCAAAAGCTGTTTGGGGAAGTTAATTTTTCTTTTAACTTGCCCGACTGGGCAAGTGGGGAAAAAAAAAAGTTACTGTTAAGCCCTGTGTATGCACTTGTGCTTGACACTATATGCACTTGTGTACATATATGCTGCTGTGCATACTTCTGTGTGATGAATGTACGTTGGGGAGGGGTAGGTGATATCTTGTCAAGGATCCCCAATGCCATCTGTCCTAAAGTCAGAGTGGGGTTGTACCCTGGTCAAGGCATCACCACAAATTGAAACCCAGCTTTCCAGATTAGAAGTTGTCTTTTGTTTTTTATGGAGGTCCTGAAAGGTCTGATAAGACTCATTATGATTAACTCATTCGCATCGCGATGATTTTGAATTATTAAAAAAAATATCACAACTCACTCCAGCCATACACATAAACAAAAAGAGAAATGAAAGAAGATTACAGGTTTTTACTTCAGGTTTTAGACATAGGGAAGTGGTAGATCCGACTTTTGTATATATAGACTTTATATAGAAAAACTCCCTACAGCAATTAGTTAATCCCACTTCAAACCACTACAAGCGCAAAGTAAGAGGCAAATGTGTGGTCTAAGGGAGCGAAGCGAGTTTAGTAGTGACCAAAGTGTGGTGTGCACACAGATTTACTTCCCTTGAAACAAATTCATCAAATTGACAGCTTTATATTAATTCCGGCCATATATGGGTGGAACGACTTGAATGAGTTCACACACACACACACACGTGCGTGCATACATACATGTATGCATGAGCACGCTCACACACACGCACACGCACACGCACACACACACACACACACACACACACACACACACACACACACACGTGCGTGCATACATACATGTATGCATGAGCACGCTCACACACACACACACACACACACACACACACACACACACGTGCGTGCATACATACATGTATGCATGAGCACGCTCACACACACACACACACGTGCGTGCATACATACATGTATGCATGAGCACGCTCACACACACACACACACACACAGTTTACACACACTCACTCACAAGCACACACTCAGACATGCACACACACAGTCACACACACACACTATGCACACACACACACACACACAGTGACACACACACACACACACACACACACACATACATACACACACACACACACATGTATACATGCACACTCGTACACACACACACACTATGCACAGACACAAACACACACACACATACACACACATACACACACACACACACACACACACACACACACACACACACACACACACAGTCACACACAAAAAACAACAACAGCAGGCTTCTCATTACAGTGATGATACTTGTTTTTTTTAAAAACAGACTGCGTCTCAGCGGACTGCATTTGAAGTTCGTCACCAACACAACCAAGGAGTCCAAGCGTGTGTTACATCAGCGGTTACGTCAGTTGGGCTTCGTGGTCGACCCTGCTGAGATTTTCACGTCCCTCACCGCGGCCAGCAAACTGTTGAAAGAGAAAAACGTGCGCCCTTTACTGATGGTGGATGATAAGGCTCTGGAGGACTTTGAAGGTATTTTACAAGTTACAGCATAATAATAATAATAATAATAACAGGGGTCACGCTAACGCATGTTTCTTGCGTATTTGACACGTTTTAAAAATCGCTCACGCATTTTTACGCGTAATCCGTACGCAAAATGACGTCCGCTCAAAATCGCATCTGAGTCTAGATGGTGAATCAGACTTTAGAAGTCCTACGGTCTCTACACGTATAGTGGTTCTGCTACACCAAACATTGGAACAGACTATAGAAAAGTGCCACTGCTTTCAGAGGAAAGTAGGCGCAGTGCAGTGTGGCGGGAAAATCACTGTATCGGCGTGATCGCCGAAAATGACTGGTTAGTGAATAAAAATGCATGTTTTTGTTGCTGGTCTTGTTTTCATTGTTTTTAGCTTAGATTTATCCTTTTGTTCTTTGACGCGATTTTTTGCTTCCCTTACGCATTTTTTTGCCGACGTCGCGTAAGTCAAAAACACTAGCGCGCCCCCTGAATAATAATCATAATAATAAACTGCCACTTATATTTAGCACTTACATAACATGATGGACACACAAGGTCTATAACATGATGGACACACAAGGTCTATAACATGATGGACACACCAGGTCTATAACATGATGGACACACAAGGTCTATAACATGATGGACACACAAGGTCTATAACATGATGGACACACAAGGTCTATAACATGATGGACACACAAGGTCTATAACATGATGGACACACACGGTCTATAACATGATGGACACACAAGGTCTATAACATGATGGACACACAAGGTCTATAACATGATGGACACACAAGGTCTATAACATGATGGACACACAAGGTCTATAACATGATGGACACACAAGGTCTATAACATGATGGACACACAAGGTCTATAACATGATGGACACACAAGGTCTATAACATGATGGACACACAAGGTCTATAACATGATGGACACACAAGGTCTATAACATGATGGACACACAAGGTCTATAACATGATGGACACACAAGGTCTATAACATGATGGACACACAAGGTCTATAACATGATGGACACACAAGGTCTATAACATGATGGACACACAAGGTCTATAACATGATGGACACACAAGGTCTATAACATGATGGACACACAAGGTCTATAACATGATGGACACACAAGGTCTATAACATGATGGACACACAAGGTCTATAACATGATGGACACACACGGTCTATAACATGATGGACACACAAGGTCTATAACATGATGGACACACACGGTCTATAACATGATGGACACACAAGGTCTATAACATGATGGACACACAAGGTCTATAACATGATGGACACACAAGGTCTATAACATGATGGACACACAAGGTCTATAACATGATGGACACACAAGGTCTATAACATGATGGACACACAAGGTCTATAACATGATGGACACACAAGGTCTATAACATGATGGACACACAAGGTCTATAACATGATGGACACACAAGGTCTATAACATGATGGACACACAAGGCCTATAACATGATGGACACACACGGTCTATAACATGATGGACACACAAGGTCTATAAAATGATGGACACACAAGGTCTATAACATGATGGACACACAAGGTCTATAACATGATGGACACACAAGGTCTATAACATGATGGACACACAAGGTCTATAACATGATGGACACACAAGGTCTATAACATGATGGACACACACGGTCTATAACATGATGGACACACAAGGTCTATAACATGATGGACACACAAGGTCTATAACATGATGGACACACACGGTCTATAACATGATGGACACACAAGGTCTATAACATGATGGACACACAAGGTCTATAACATGATGGACACACAAGGTCTATAACATGATGGACACACAAGGTCTATAACATGATGGACACACACGGTCTATAACATGATGGACACACACGGTCTATAACATGATGGACACACAAGGTCTATAACATGATGGACACACAAGGTCTATAACATGATGGACACACAAGGTCTATAACATGATGGACACACAAGGTCTATAACATGATGGACACACAAGGTCTATAACATGATGGACACACAAGGTCTATAACATGATGGACACACAAGGTCTATAACATGATGGACACACAAGGTCTATAACATGATGGACACACACGGTCTATAACATGATGGACACACAAGGTCTATAACATGATGGACACACAAGGTCTATAACATGATGGACACACAAGGTCTATAACATGATGGACACACAAGGTCTATAACATGATGGACACACAAGGTCTATAACATGATGGACACACAAGGTCTATAACATGATGGACACACACGGTCTATAACATGATGGACACACAAGGTCTATAACATGATGGACACACACGGTCTATAACATGATGGACACACACGGTCTATAACATGATGGACACACAAGGTCTATAACATGATGGACACACAAGGTCTATAACATGATGGACACACACGGTCTATAACATGATGGACACACAAGGTCTATAACATGATGGACACACAAGGTCTATAACATGATGGACACACAAGGTCTATAACATGATGGACACACAAGGTCTATAACATGATGGACACACACGGTCTATAACATGATGGACACACAAGGTCTATAACATGATGGACACACAAGGTCTATAACATGATGGACACACAAGGTCTATAACATGATGGACACACAAGGTCTATAACATGATGGACACACAAGGTCTATAACATGATGGACACACAAGGTCTATAACATGATGGACACACAAGGTCTATAACATGATGGACACACAAGGTCTATAACATGATGGACACACAAGGTCTATAACATGATGGACACACAAGGTCTATAACATGATGGACACACAAGGTCTATAACATGATGGACACACAAGGTCTATAACATGATGGACACACAAGGTCTATAACATGATGGACACACAAGGTCTATAACATGATGGACACACAAGGTCTATAAAATGATGGACACACAAGGTCTATAACATGATGGACACACAAGGTCTATAACATGATGGACACACAAGGTCTATAACATGATGGACACACAAGGTCTATAACATGATGGACACACCAGGTCTATAACATGATGGACACACAAGGTCTATAACATGATGGACACACAAGGTCTATAACATGATGGACACACAAGGTCTATAACATGATGGACACACAAGGTCTATAACATGATGGACACACCAGGTCTATAACATGATGGACACACAAGGTCTATAACATGATGGACACACGGTCTATTCAGATTGGGTTTTTTAAAGGCTGCTTAAAAGTCTGTTTTTTTCCCTTCAGTGGGATTTAAAAAAAAAAAAAAAATAATAATTCTGATGTGATGATTTTGAGTGTCCCTGAGTGTCTAAAATGTGTATGTGAAAAGAAGAGGAGGGTGTGGGTGTGTGTGTTGGGGAGGGCCAGCGTGAGCTTTTATTATTATTTTGTTAACTTTAAATTGTTAAAATGTTGCAAAATTATTATTTTATTGCTTCTTAATGTTTTGTAATAATGTTTTCTAGTATGCGTCATCCATTCACTGCCGAGTACTAAGTATTCGTCACCCATTCACTGCTGTCATTGTTAAGTTTAGTGTATTGTATTCACCTTGTCAAAGTCTTTTTAAAGACGAACATTTGGTTTTATTCACCGTGTTTATTGTTTATTTCACCTTCATGTGCTTGTGTGAGTGTAGCGTTTTGATGTTTTTGGTTCAATTAATAATGTTTTCTTCTCAAAAATTGTCATCGAAGAGCGCTATATTTATATATAAGCTTTATTGATTATTATTATTATTGTGTGTTTAATTTGCAAAAGAAGATTCGTTGAAAGGGGAAGACCCGCCTTATTGTGTAGCATGTGATTCTCCAATTTCCATCCGTCATGTCATTTTGGAACACTAACAGCAAAAACAAAAATCCTCCAAATGGAAAACAAAACCCATCATCCCCGTAGCGAGTACTGGAGTAGGCTTGGGCAACTTAGGACGATAAATTGACCACCAGAGGGCAGTCCAACCATTAGGGGCTTATCACGCGCTATTCTTAGTTGGGCGTAGTGAGAGAGAGAGAGAGGGTGGGACTTAGGACGATAAATTGACCGCCAGAGGGCAGTCCAACCGTTAGGGGTTTATCACGCGCTATTCTTAGTTGGGCGTAGTGAGAGAGAGAGAGAGGGTGGGACTCATCACCCTCTCTCTCTCTCTCACTACGCCCAACTAAGAATAGCGCGTGATAAGCCCCTAACGGTTGGACTGCCCTCTGGCGGTCAATTTATCATGTTAAGCTGCCCATTGTATAAAATAAATGTTTCACTGTCAGTCCTTTTGTTTAATTCATGTTTAATTCTGATCGCTTCTCGGCCTTTTGGCTAAGACAGTGATTCAGGAACATAAATTTTTGTTTATACCTTGGTTGGTTTGTTCAGCCCGTCGTACATGGCGAAAGCCGATACGCGACGTTAAACTGAACTTCCTCCATCAGTCCTTATGATGGTGTACTGTAGTTGCCGATGTTGTTGCTGTTCAGCTTCAAGTTCAGGATTCTTCTTCCGTTTCAGATCTAGGCGACACAGGGGCGGAGCCTAATGCTGTAGTGGTGGGCTTGGCTCCTGACAAGTTTGACTACATCACCATGAACAAGGCTTTCAGGTAGTGTGAGGAGGAGAGGGAGGGTGGGTGTGCAGGAGGCTGGGTGTGTGCTATCGGGAGAGTGAGTGGGTGCATGTATGTGTGTGTGTGTGTGTCAAAGTCAAAGTCAAATTTTTTATTTTCAGATGGAACTTTGAATAAGCAATAATGATTTGTCTTTTTGCATCAAGCCATCTATAGCAAACAATTAAAGAAGAAAAAAAAACATTAAAAAAAAAAAAACATTAAAAAAAAAAATCATTAATAAGTTCATGCTCGCACACACCCGAGTACTCGTATGTGTTTGTGTGTGTCTGGGTATGCGCATGTCTGAATGTGCAGCTTCATATGAATTTGTTGGGTGTGTTTTTTGCTGATAAGAATGTACATGATTTTTTATAAAAAAAATTACCTTTTTCACATTTTTATTTTTGTATATTATATATATCCATTATATCGCCATAGAAATTAAACCATCATAATTATTATGTCAAAATTGGTCAACTTCTGTGTGTTGTACTTTTTTTCTTTTTCTTTTTTTTTTCCTCGTTAGTCACACAAAAATTGCATGCAAAAAAAAAAAAATTGTGTGGCGTGCCTCTGGCTACGACGCGCTCTCCAGCCAGTCCAAGTGGGAACAACCCGAACTTCACAGAGACGCCTCCGTGACTATGCAGTACCTTATACTTAATGCCTAACTTACGTCTATGTAAGTATGTTTTGCGCATAGCGATATGTTATTTATCATTTTTTTTAAAACAATGATTTAAAGGTGGACCCTGACGGATGAGTTTTTGCAAGAAACTCGTCGAGATCACCAGAAAGACAGCCTTTTCAAGGATCGGAACACTCACTTTGCTCTGATTTCCTAGAAATTAAACCGTCAAAACGGCGATTCCTCCTTGGCAGAGATGCCGGAGAGAGACGCCATTTTGGATGGGGTGGGTGGAAGTCACTCATTGTGGTTGAAGCGTTTTCTTTTTTTGTAGTGCAGTAAAAAAAGAATTGGAGCTGTTTCCTTTGTTGTGAGCGAAACTCCGTTAGATAAACTGTATAAACAAAAATTAAAAAGAAGGAAAAAAGGCTTGTAATTGTATTGCGAAAATTTTGTGCAAACCATTTGGCGGACATTAGAAAAGAGACGGCACATGCCTTCTCTTTGGGTGAAAGGCCAAGGAGGAATCGCCGATTTGACATTTTGATTTCTAGGAAACCAGAGCAATCTGTGTAAAGGTTTTTTTCCTGGTGGTCTCGATGTGTTTCTTACAAAAAACGTTCCGTCAGGGTG
Organism: Phymorhynchus buccinoides; assembly: GCA_017654935.2. Lineage (NCBI taxonomy): Eukaryota > Metazoa > Mollusca > Gastropoda > Neogastropoda > Raphitomidae > Phymorhynchus > Phymorhynchus buccinoides. The sequence goes on from CM065713.1 coordinate 2,225,641, forward strand.
CCCCTTTAAAAAAGTCTTTTGCTTCATGGTCGTTTCTGTTTTTGTAGCGTTCTACTGAAGGGGGCGCCACTCATCGCCATTCACAAAGCGCGCTACTACAAGAGAAAAGACGGACTGGCATTAGGACCGGGTAAGATTAGGTAGTGTCTATGTATCTTGACTTCAAAACAATGATTTAAATTATTGTCTTAACTCATTTGCATCGCAACGATTTTGAATTATTAAAAAAACTCACAAATCACTCCAGCCATACACGCAAACGAAACATACATATTCAAAAGGAGAAATGAAAGAAGATTACAGGGTTTTACTTCAGGTTTAGACATAGGGAAGTGGTAGATCAGACTTTTTTTTAGACTTTATATAAATTAGAAAAACTCTCCACACCAATTGGTTTCCCCACAATAAACCTCTACAAAAGCAAAGTCAGAGGCAAAATTGTGGTCTAAGGGAGTGAAGCGAGTTTAGAAGTGACCAAGGTATGGTGTAGCAAATAAACAAGAGCAACAAAACTCGCCACTGTCTGTAATAGACGATTTTCGGGAAAAAAATAGGGCGGAACACTTCATGAAAATTAGAGTTGTTTACATCCATTACCATATACCAAATACCATTGGTCAAATACCATAGCAACAAATATGTTTGAAATACTATTTAGAACATACAGTCAAAATATTTAAAGGACATGTTTTGTGGATTTAAAAAAAAAAAATTAAGATTTCTAGATTCAGTCTTTTAACTAAATACTCGACTTTGTGTGCGACGGAACAGCTGTGTTATGGGGGCACGAGGCATCCACCCACTGCCCCAAGGTTTAGCAGTACCGTATTGTTCAGATCATTAGGCGCTGCTGTGTACAAGGCGAAGAGGGCAATTTTCAAGACAAATCTGAAAAAATTAAAGTAAAAGGCGCCCTCGTTTATAAGGCAAAAGAAAGTTGAAGTTTGAAGCCCGTACGCGTCCTGTAAACGCTTACCGACCGCCATTACTGCTGTCATATACGAGAGTTGGCTCCCTTCTCAAATAATCGAACTTCCGTTTTTACGACTTCCAGTTGTTGTGTTTGGACTTTTCTTCGTGAAAACTGGTAGAATTATGGCATTTTAAGCTCTGCAACGATGCTTTTTACATCCAATGAAGGGTTATGGCATCTGTTGGACGGTATCTCGGATGATAAGAGGGATTTTGAAGCATTTTAACGCGAGTATTCGTCGTATCGGCGACTCGTTGCCACTTTCGATGTGACTCACAGTAAGCTGTACTGAGTACAGCAATCATTGCCTCTCTTCTCACGATTTTGTTCACTAATAGGGCGCCCTCGTTTATTAGGCGCATAGGTCGAAATTGGAGAAAAAAAATATCGCCTTATAGTCCGAAAATTACGGTACAAATTAGATACAGACTGGACTGGAACCAATTTATTGTCAGATTAACTATGAAAGCTGTACTGACATTGACCAAAAAAAATTAAAACAAAGACAATGAAATTCAATAAATAATAAAGAAATTATAAAAAAAATTGAAAGTGGAAAAAACACACAAAAAACCCCACCATCTCTATCTCTCTTCCTTACTCTCTCTCTCTTAGATAGGGACAATAACATTGATGTGATTTGTGTGTATGCGCGCGCGTGTATGCATGCATGCATGCATGTTCCGTGTCGCAGGCCCCTTCGTGTCGGCCCTGGAATATGCGTCAGGTCAGAGGGCGGAGGTCGTAGGCAAACCAGAGAGGTCGTTCTTCATGGAGGCTGTGAAGGAGTTTGACTGCGAACCGCAGCAGTGTGTGATGATTGGGGATGTGAGTAGGCATCATCATCATCATCATCATCTTACATTATCATCTTCATCATGATCTGCATCATCATTACCATTATCATCATTATTATCATCGTCTTTTTATGATCTTCTTCATCATCATCATCGTAATCGTTGTTGTCATCTTCATTATTTACCATTGTCATCATCATCATCATAATTTATCATCATCGTCATCATCATTATCATGTACCATCATGATATCGTTATCTTCTTTATCAGCGTTATCATCTTCATCATGATGATCTTTGATCATCATCATCTTCATCATAATCATCATTATCATCTACCATCATCATATCATGATCTTCTCCGTCATCATCATCATCATCATCATCATCACTATCGTTGAATGGTTCTTGTATCATTAAAAAGAGACCTGTCTGAAGTTTTCAGATGTAAAGTTTTCTCAGAATGGTCAGTTTGACACTTAATGTCCCTTTCATGGCGCTGGGTCACATAATGTGTAGTACAGTGTCTGGAAGATGAATCTTGTTTGTATTGAAATTTGAAAAACAAAACCAAAAAAACCCAGACATTTAAAAACAAACAGAGATTGTCTGATATGCACTTTTTCTTATGCTGAGCACGCCATAAGCCTAGCTTGTTGTTGCTTCAGTTTTGTTGCTTTGTATGTTTGTTAAGAAAGACAATAACACGTTTAAACCAGATTGACTGAACCACAGGATGTGATGTGTTGAACCCCTTCTCTCCCTGTGTCCACCAGGGCAGTATGATGCCATTGATGATGACGTCATAACTGTTGGCGTCACAAGCCTGGAATGTTACTTTTTGGTCTAGAACAGTCAGGAGGGACATATCTCCAAACCATTTTCGCCATGAATAGAATTTTCTAGATATGTGCGCTATATAAATGCCAATTATTATTATTATAAAATCATTGTACCATGTACATAAATGGACCATCATTTTGAAAATTAGCCCCTCATTTTGTGCATTTGACCCACAAAGTCTGAAAACAACCTGAAGCTCTGATGGAGGAACAGCACGAGTGAGGCTGTGGGTGTTTCAGGATGTGCGCGATGACGTTGGAGGGGCCCAGAACTGTGGAATGAAGGGAGTTCTGGTGAAGACAGGTCAGTGCTTCAGTTCGTTAATCATTAAGTATTGACATGGGAAAAAGTAGTTCAGAATGTAATTTCTTTTGCAATGCATGTGTAGTACAGTGTCTGGAATATCAATCTTGTTTGTTTTGAAATTTGAATGAAAAAAAAAAAAGAACCCAGACATTGAAAAAATTGCTATCAAGTTTTCTAACGGACCAGCTGCCGTGGCTCAGTGGTAATGTCATGGACTGTACAGTACCACTGGCTGGCAGGTCTTGACCTCTCAGGTTCGAATCCCAACAGAGGCGAGTTTTTGTTTTGTTTTTTGTTGTCCTTGACCGACTCCTACCCAGAGTGAGTGGCTATGGGCTCAATGGGAAGACTGAAACCATGCAGTCGAGCATCATCCGCTTAACGTATGCGGTTCCGAGCGAGAGTATTGCTCTGATTTCATGACCAACACTGCAGGTGTCTGTAGTTCTCGGGCCTGGTTAACGCCGGGATAGCATTGTGAAAGGAAGCAGAGAGTACAGCCCTGTCATGTAGTCTCAGACCAATAAGGAACTCTGTAGCATCAACATCATCGTAATCGTCCGTCTCATTTCCATCAATCATTAAAAAAGGTCTCAAATTCTGCATGCCCTGCCCTCATGGTGACCTCTGTTTCGATTAACAATCCAGTCTGTGCTTTCTGGTGCGTTCGGGTCAAAGTCATGGGGATCAGTATGTTCTGGGGAGCTGTCGTTGGACTGTTGTGGTGGCGCCCTCGGGGGAGGACCTCACTCACGCTGGCTCCGCAACCAAGACATTCATCAGAAGGGGGCTTAGTTTGTGGTGTCCTGCTTATGTTGGCTCAGAACAGGCTCCGCTGAACTCCACCGAAGCGACTCAGCAGCAGTGCAGTGTCTTCTCTGGTGGTTGCCTTCTGTGACCTGAACAAGCCAGGGTGTGGCTGCGAGTTGGGACTTGGAAAGGACGGCGTGAGAGCAACGCCACTCTGAAACCCACAAAATGGCATTCTTTCTTCTTTTTCTTTTTCTTCGTCGATCGCTCAGAAAGTTTTCTATAAATTATGAGCGCAGATGCGTCTTGCTGCCGTTATGCGCCTAACTAGGAAATAGGCCGAGCATGTCCCGTCTTCTGCTGCAGGAAATCGTTGCAAGAGTTTCTTGGGGAAAAAAAGGGCAGTAGAATGTAGACCAGTATGGCAGAAAGACAGTAGATGACAGAAAGCATATCGTCTGAAATTCAAAAACCTTGTATCTCGATTTTTTTTTTTTTTTTAGTTACATACATAGTCAGCTCTCAAATTTTACCCGCCACCTTCCACCAAAAGCTCGTTTCACTAACGACTTTCTGTCTGGGGTCAATGAGGTTGTGAAAATTGAACAAAAGCTTTTAAGTCCCAAATTCAGATCTAGTTAAGGCCAAAAACCTCGTATCTTTGTTCTTTTCAAGTCTAAAACATTTTTAAAAAAGTGATTTTAACAAAATGCAGGACTAAACTCGCAATGTCTTGAACAACGTATTCATCATGCATAGTTAATCAATTGTGGTCAACGCGGTTAATTTTTAAAAGTTCTTTTTTCTTTTTTCTCAAAACTACCAAAATTGAGATACGAGGTTTTTGAATTTCACCGACGATATGGAAAAGGCAGAGTCAAAGAGAATGACAGATTAGAGGAAATGACGAGCAAGGTGGGGGAACTATTTGTACGAAAGACCCCCCCCCCCCCCCCCTGGTATACCCAGGGGGGGGGGGGGGGGGGGGATGGAATGGGACTGAAAAAAAACCACAACGAAGTTTTTTGTGCTTGATGTGTGCAGGGAAATACCGCAAAGGGGACGAAGAAGCCATCAGCCCCAAGCCTTTCCAAGTGGTTCCAGACTTTGCTGCGGCTGTGGACTATATTCTGTGGTCAGAAACGTGTCTTTAACCAAGGAGAGAGAGAGACTGAGAGAGAGAGAGAGAGAGAGAGAGAGAGAGACTGCGAGAGAGAGAGAGAGAGAGACTGCGAGAGAGAGAGAGAGAGACTGCGAGAGAGAGAGAGAGACTGCGAGAGAGAGAGAGAGAGAGACCGCGAGAGAGAGAGAGAGAGAGAGAGAGAGAGAGAAGAGAGAGAGATGCGAGAGAGAGAGAGAGAGAGAGAGAGACTGCAGAGAGAGAGAGAGAGAGAGAGACTGCGAGGGAGAGAGAGAGAGAGACTGCGAGAGAGAGAGACTGCGAGAGAGAGAGAGAGAGAGACTGCGAGAGATTGACTGCGCGAGAGAGAGAGAGAGAGAGAGAGACTGCGAGAGAGAGAGAGAGAGAGAGAGAGAGACTGCGAGAGAGAGAGAGAGAGAGAGAGAGAGAGAGAGAGAGACTGCGAGAGAGAGAGAGAGAGAGAGAGACTGCGAGAGAGAGAGAGAGAGAGAGAGACCTGCGAGAGAGAGAGAGAGAGAGAGAGAGAGAGAGAGAGAGACTGCGAGAGAGAGAGAGAGAGAGAGAGAGAAATTTTATTAAAATAAATTTAGGGAAAATGATATATAAAATAATTTTGCGAGAGAGAGAGAGAGAGAGAGAGACTGCGAGAGAGAGAGAGAGAGAGAGAGAGAGAGAGAGAGACTGCGAGAGAGAGAGAGGGAGGGAGGGACTGACAGACAAAGATACTATGTGATGAATCAAATAAAATGCTTTGTTTATATAAATCTCTGTGTGTGTGTGTGTATGTACAGGACTCCCAATCCCGCAAAACAAGGGGTCCCAGGGACTCCTTCACTTACAGTATAGAGGGTCCTCCTAGAGGCGGGATAGAGGGTCCCAATGACATTTCGAATGCTGAAAAGAATTTTTCTCGTGTATCCTTGGGACCCCCTGCACATTCTTCTAGAGGGTCCTCTAGAATTATAGTACTTCATAGACCCCCAAATGGGGGTCCCTGGGAGCCCTGGTGTGTGTGTGTGTGTGTGCCAAGCGCGCGCGTGCGTGTGCTTAACATACAAGTCACCAAGTCTGACATTACACAAGTTAGCTTGGTAAAAAAAAATCATGTTTTATTAATACAGATTAGATTAGAAGAAGAAGAAAAAAATTATAAAAAAATTTACAAGGCACTTTTTCCCTTAACCCTTTCACCACCAGCCATACTTCAACCAAAAATGTCGTCATTAAATTTACCTGGGTAGAGAAACAAAATCCATCTGCAGTATTGGGGATTCTTCTGTGACACATATAAAATAAGGTCTATCCTTACTTCCCAAAACTAAGACAATAGGGTCTTTGGATACTAGACCCCAATGTGATGCCTTTTAGTGACATAGGTGTTAAATCACTGTGGTGCTAAAATGCGACTTTAGCGGTGAAAGGGTTAAAGAGATTTTGCACACACAAAAAAACATACCCATAACCCACACGTTCAGCATTAACATGCCATTGCACACATGCTACAAAAGCATGCCAAAGACCCGCACACACAAAATAGCATGGGTCTACACACACAAAATAGCATTGGTCTACACACACAAAATAGCATGGGTCTTCACAAACAAAAACCACTGGCTTACAAGATTAGGTCTTCAGAGATGAGATTTTCCCTCCAATTGGAGTATTTCCTCCTTTGTGATGGCCCCAGGGACCATTTTTGAGATCAGTGTAAATCCGTTGAGAAAATTGGGGGGTGGGGGTAGGGTGTTGGGTTTTGTGTTGAATCAAAAATGCGGCAAGAAGTTCGATTGATTGATATTTTGTTCTCGATTGGTTCATTTTCAAATGGACATTTCCGGTTACTGCTTGGGGCAGCCAAGACTGCTCTGTTTATCATTACTCTGCGGTTAGCAAAGCTGAAAACGAAATAAGTTATCCATTCGCTGATCGTGTAGCCTACACGGGGCCCCGAACCCCCTGGCTTCTTTTTTTCCTCCTTTTCGATTTTCTGATAATCTCATCTCTGGTATTAGGTTCTTTATAGTCACAGAGGCGTCTCTGTGATATTCGGGTTGCTCCCACCTGGAGAGCGCATCGCAGCCAGAGGCGCTCCACCCAATTTTAAAAAAAAATTTGCATGCGATTTTTGTGTGACTGATGAGGAAGGAAAGGGGTGTGTGTGTGTGTAAATTTTGACCCATTAACAACTTTTTCGTTGCCACTGGGATTAACATGTGCTAAGTGCATGGCCACACGGGACCTCGGTTTATCGTCTCATCCGAAAGACTCCACGTTCAGATCGTAAGGCCTAGTGCGGAATGAAAGGAAAATTCCCCTGTACCCAGGTTCGAACTCGGGTTTACTTGACACAAGGCGAACGCGCTACCACTGTGCCACTCTACACCTTATTTCACCTGCTTAAAAAATTAACAGCCAAAATTATGTTAAAAAATCACTAAATAATCAAAGTCTACAGATGCAAAAAAAATAAAAAATGTTAGGAACAATATTCTGACTTAAATATACACGCATAAAAGTAAATGTTCATTATTATATATATTAAAGCTAGTGCTAACGCTTCTAGTACCACGGGCAAATACATTCGCCCACGTACATCACTCTACATTCCCACCAAAATGCAAAAAAACATTCCCTGCCAAGCACCCTGCCATGTGTTATGTCTATTTTTAGGGCTTGACGTCAATGATTTTGCCATGCGCGCTCGAAAAAAATAGTTACTCCCCCTCTTGTTGGCTGAGATGCAACGGACAACCAAAAGCATAAAATAAAAAAATAATACATGGCGCTAGTAAAGTTAAAATGTTAATTTTGTCATTCCGGAATTTTTTTTAACGAAAATCGAAAGTTTCCTTCTTTTTTTTTTCTTCTTCAGATTTTTCATCCGACATTTAATAAATTTTCACTTTTTTTTTTTTAACGAGCAAAGTCACTGCCAAGCACCCCGCCATGTGTTTGTCTATTTTTAGGGCTTAATGTTAGTGATTTTGCCGTTAGCGCAAACGCTTGCGCGCTCGAAAAAAATAGTTACTCCCCTCCTGTTGGTTGAGAAGAGATACAACGGACAACCAAAAACGTATTAAAAATAATAATGCATGGTGCTAGTAGAATTAAAATGTAAAATAGTTCATTAAGTCATTCCTGAAGAATTGTTTCGAAAATCAGAAGTTTTCTTCTGGGTTTTTTTTTAGACGTTTAATAAATTTTCACTTTTTTCTTTTTTTTAACGAGCAAAGACAAGTCACTGCCAAGCACCCCGCCATGTGTTTGTCTATTTTTAGGGCTGAATGTTAGTGATTTTGCCATGCGCGCTCGAAAAAATAGTTACTCCCCTCTTGTTGGTTGAGATGCAACAGACAACGAAAAAACGTTAAAAAAAAACATGACGCTAGTAGAAGAGTAAAAATGTTAAATAATTCATTAACTCATTCCGGAAGAATTGTTTTGAAGAATAAATAAAAAATGGTGTTTTACGTCCTCTCGGTCATAGACACATATGGGACATTTGTAAATACAAAGATGGTGGGAACAATACTGGCTGCAATGCCCAGAGGCAGTGCAACACCAGTAAAGTCCCGAGTTTTTAACAATATAGATATGTACTGTGGATGCAGCTGTTTCGTCTTTTTGAAAGACTCTTCAGTCTGCATATCGGCCTAGAAGAATTGTTTTGAAAATCGGAAGTTTCCTTCTTTTTTTTTCCTTCTTCAGATTTTTCGTCCAACATTTAATAAATTTTCACTTTTTTTTATATTTTTTAACGACGACTTTCAAGTATTTTATTTTTCTATTAAGTGGGCTCAGTCACAGAACAAGTCGTAGTACAGTGGAACCTCCCTTATAAGACCTTCAAAAATCATCCAAAATGAGGTCTTATAAGGGAGGGGTCTAAGGGAGGGGTCTTAGTAACAAAGAAGGGGAATGTCTCAGGTAGGTTTTAGGGAGGGAGTATAAGGGAGGTTACAAAGAAGGGCAATGTCTCAGAGAAGTAGGTCTTATAAGGGAGGGGTCTTATAAGGGAGGTCTTATAAGGGAGGTTCCACTGGGAGGTACTGTACTACCCTTTTTCATAGTACAGTGGAACCTCCCTTATAAGACCTTCAAAAAATCATCCAAAATGAGGTCTTATAAGGGAGGGGTCTTGTAAGGGAGGTAATTTTAGTACTTACAAAGAAGGGCAATGTCTCAGGGAAGTAGGTCTTATGTGGGAGGGAGTCTTATATGGGAGGTCTTATAAGGGAGGTTCCACTGTAATACCATTTTCATAGTATGATGGTTTTGGGTTTGGTGCGTTTTTTGTTTGTTTTAGTTTTCTGTTGCCGTCTTATAATCTTTCGCGGTTCGAAAAACCGGTTCGAGTTGCTGTGAACCGGTTTTTTTTAACTGCAAACTGAAAGTAAGTTTTTCTTAGAATAACGCATTCTTTTCGAAAAACAACACTGATTCTCAGCGCAGATTGGGTGTTTGTAAACCAAGAGTAGCTGTTTCTAGTTTGTGGTGGTCTATGGCTTTGACTTTGACTGAGTGTTGAGTTGAGTGAGTGTGTGTGTGTCATAAGTCATAAGTTTCTTTATTGTGTGTGTGTGTGTGTGTGTGTGTGTGCGCGCGTGCGTGCGTGTGTGTGAATATTCTGTCAAATAAATATGTGTTTGCATAGGTGAAACTAGTGATGCGAGTACTGGTTAAAAAAAACGGTTCGGTAAAACCGGTTCGAAGAGGGAAAACCGGTTTAAAACCGGTTCGGATTTTTGAACCGGTTCTCAACTCTTAAGTAGTACTAGACGAGGGGGTTTGTTCTTAGAAAGAAAGCACTCGCGATTTTCTGTCGGAGGATGTGGCAGGGGTCTGTTGCAGGATTTGGGCGCTAGTGGAGCAGGACCTTACGGCGTCGGTGATGGTGGTGGGGTCGGTGACCATGATGACGGGGGTGTCTTGCTGATTGACGTCGTCGGCCGTTTTGCTGGCGGTGGCGTCAGTGCATTGGGAGTTGCCGGCTGCCGTGTTGGTGGCTGGGGCTGTGAAGGAAATGCCTGGAGACGCGCACACGCGCGCACACACACACACACATACATACATACATACATACATACATGTATGCACACAACACACACACACACGCACAAATCACGGGCACGAAAAACTTTCATACCACTTTCTATCCATTCTTAAATTCATGATTCATTTTACTCTCTCTCTGTCTCTCTCTCTCTCTCTCTGACCCCACCACCATCACCGACGCCGTAAGGTCCTGCTCCACTAGCGCCCAAATCCTGCAACAGACCCCTGCCACATCCTCCAACAGAAAATCGCGAGTGCTCTCTCTCTCTCTCTCTCTCTCTCTCTGTCCCTCTCTCATATTCCCATGTTATCATATAATGTTTTTTGTTTTTGTTTTTTTCTTCCTTAAAATTGGGTTTATTCTGAAAAATTGTCATTGTCTCAAAATGGTTTCCCTTTTTTCGTACTCAATTTAAAATACCAATTCAAGTTCACCATTGTTAAGTATTATCCATGTTTGCTTTAAATCCCATTTTTGATTTCTTTTTCAATTATTTCATGTGCCAATTTTTGTTCCATTTTCTTGACTTGATTGTTTTATGTCAAATTTTCTTTGCTTGATGCATGGTGTGAATGTGTGAGTGAGAGGGCAAGGTGTAAAGAAGCTATTGTAGCTTATCCTTTTTACCCTCAATAAAACATTCTTTTTCGTATTCGTATCTCTCTCTCTCTCTCTCTCTCTCTCTCTCTCTCTCTCTAACACAAGCTTCCAGGGTTTTGCATTGGTCTGGGGGCTGCTCTTGTGTTGGTAGGGCAGGTGGGGGCCGGTGCGTCTCTGGGACCCATCAGCACCTTCTGGTGTTGTTGTTTTTGTTGTTTGTTTTTTAAACTTCTTTCTTCGTTGTTTTGTCTCGCACAATCAAAATTTGGGTAAAGGTAAAGATGTGCCCCCTCCCCCCCCCCCCCCCCCCCCCATTTCTCGGTTTTCTTTCTTTTTTTTTTCAGTCTTGCCTTTCTTACTGCAGATTGAGTACTTCATCCTCTATCGTTTGCTATATTTAACACTAATTTTCATCCATTTACATGATAATTAAACACATGCATTCAATAATAGTAGAGGATGAAGACAAGACGGAAAAACCCCGCAATGAACCAGGGACGGTATTCACGTTGAGATAGCATGAGACTTAGCATGATGCTAACTTAGAAGCTCTTCCAATGTCCTATAGGATTTAATAGGACTTTTGGAAGAGCTTCTAAGTTAGCATCATGCTAAGTCTCATGCTATCTCGACATGAATACCGTCCCTGGACTGTGACAAATGCTCCGCGGCTGTTGTGTGTACTGCACTACATAGGGGGTGGGGTGGGGTGGGGGTGTCCTATTGGATAATGGCCTTTATCATGACTGCGGTTAATTATTCAACAAAGATAATTAGCTCCAAAAAGTTGATAAGCTACACAGGGCGGAAGAGCGCACTGAAAGTTTCTGCAGCTGGCAGTTCCCTGTCAATTATAAGCGCAGATGCGTCATGCTGCCATTATATGCGCCTAACTATAAGAAATCAGGCCCATTGATTCCGTCTTCGTCTGGAGAAAATCTTTGTAAGAATTTCTTAAGAAACAAAAAAAGCAGAATAATTTCAATAGAAGTCAAAGTCAAAAGTTTATTTCAAAACCCCCCAGGGGGCACATGAAAAATGTTACGCATCACAATGTAACCAATGCACTAACACAGTTCGCTTATAGTCAATAAAGCGAATTATAAATCAATCAATAGAGCAGTAACTCGAGTAAGGCAGAAAGATAGCGGATGTCCGTAAGCAAAGGGAAAAGGCAAGAGTCAAAGAAGGGTGACCTTTTTCCAAAAGGTGGGGAACTATTCGTACGAACCCCCCCCCCACCCCCCCCCACACACACACACACACTTTCCCACCCACCGGTATCCCCAAGGTTGGGGATAGGGTGTGGTACGTGGAGGTGGAACTCATTGACCGACACATCGCTGTTGCTGCATGCTGTGACGTAGTACCCTGGCTAAAAGACTCCAGGGATGATCCGTTCCGAACAGCCCCAACAAGCACTTGGAACAGAACACTAGATTGGATACCCCAAAACGCATCAGCTAGGGATGAGAGAACATCATCGTCGCGCGTGTATTGTGAGTGACCGTTTTCGGTTACCCCGCACCACGTGGGCAGCCGGTGGGGGGGGGGGGGGGGGGGGGGGACGGACACACTGACTGACCACCGAAGTCGTCGTCGTCTTGCTGTCGTCGTCGCACGTTGACCACCCAGTAGATGAGTCCGAAGATGACCAGGACGAACAGGAGACCCGCAATGGCCGCCCCGAGTACGTAGTACAGCACGTGACGGCTCGACTCTAGTTGGGGGGGAAAAAGCGCAAAAGATGACCAGGACGAACAGGAGACCCGCAATGGCCGCCCCGAGTACGTAGTACAGCACGTGACGGCTCGACTCTAGTTGGGGGGGAAAAAGCGCAAAAGATGACCAGGACGAACAGGAGACCCGCAATGGCCGCCCCGAGTACGTAGTACAGCACGTGACGGCTCGACTCTAGTTGGGGGGGAAAAAGCGCAAAAGATGACCAGGACGAACAGGAGACCCGCAATGGCCGCTCCCAGTACGTAGTACAGTACGTGATGGCTCGACTCTAGTTGGGGGGGAAAAAGCGCAAAAGATGACCAGGACGAACAGGAGACCCGCAATGGCCGCTCCCAGTACGTAGTACAGTACGTGATGGCTCGACTCTAGTTGGGGGGGGGGGGGGGGAAGCGCATAAGACATTTTTAACGGTGCTTCTTTTTTTTTTCTTCTTCCTCTTCTTCATCTTCTTTTTTTCTTTTTCTTCTTCTTTTTCTTCTTCTTCTTTTTTTTCTTCTTCTTCTTCTTCTTCTTTTTCTTCTTCTTCTTCTTATATTTTTTTCCGTTCCAGAGTTATGAGCGTTTAAAGTTAGTAGGGTGAGCCCCGGCCATTTTGAGGAAAACACAGTCTAAAGTCTAGCCTTGCTGAAGAAAATGCATTGACCTACTCGTTTTAAAACACTTATAAGACCATTTAGGAGACCGTATTACAGATTGTCCTTTATAAGTATGGAAGATAAGATGTTAGAGAACACGAAAATACACATAACTCAAAATTGACCCCAAAAATGATATTTTTGACTTTCCAAGCCTGTTGTGAGAAACTAGCCCAGCGACTTAATGTCCCTTTCCTGCTGCTGAGTCACAAATAAAATAACAAAATTTGCAGGTAATGTATTGTAGGTTTTGATTTGTAGGTATTATGTTTGTATATGAAAAACATGAGAAGTTGTATGCATATGTAAACACGACGCCTATTTGCCCATTTTCTGATGCTATGGCGTAATGAGAGACTTAGTGCGATTTTTCTCACGCCAGAGGGCGTGACGCTCGTGTGGGGCTAATCCTCTCTATATTATTAGTTGGGGATAAAGAAAGAGAGAGAGACAGTGAGTGGTCCTACCATCACTCTCTCTCTCTCACTACGCCCAAGTAAGAAAATCGCGTGATAAGCCCCTAGTGCATTGACTGCCCTCTGGCGTGAAAAATATCGCCATAGGTTGACCATTGGATTGTTAATAAGCTGTTCATACTTATTGATGATGTTTGCATACATTTTTGTTTGTATGCGCAAATCATTGAAGAAAAGAGAAACCTTCTTTGCAAGGGTCCAAAAAAAAAAATATCACTGACAATTATTTTTTTTAATTTGCATTTTGAATAAAGGGCCGGGGGGTGGGGGCCGCCTTATAAGAAGGTGTGGCCTTGTAGCCCGAACATGGATAATATACAGTTTTTTGTTGTTGTTTTCCCCCCGAAAATAAAGTTTATTCTGTAAATAGACCGTGCCCCGTGTAATGGGCAGACCTTCAACGATTTTTAAATATTTGTTTGATTCTGTTTTAAATAAACGGTGGTCCTGGAAATTTTAATCAAAGATGCTCAGTAGAAAAGAAATTTTTTATCATAATTTTTATAAACATTAAAATAAATATCATTTAAACTAGTTAGCTAGTTCAAATCTTGGGTCAAACAGTCGAGCCATGGCACAAATTAAAAAAATATATTATTATATATATAAAAAAAATCCACACAAAAAATCTGTAATATATATAGGGAAGACGGGGTAAAAAGCGCATGGGCGGGTAAGAAGCCCACCCCAATTATCCTCTTGAAATTAAGCAAATTTCAATCTCATTTTGCCCATGAGACGAGCGTTAATGTCTAGCATTCGTCTCATGGGCAAATTTGACTGAAATTTTCTTTTATTTCATGAGATAATTGGGGTGGGCTTCTTACCCGCCCATGCGCTTTTTACCCCGTCTTCCCCTAACTATTATAAAAACAAAAATTTGGTTCCGTAACTTTATAAAAAGAAATGTCCCATATGGCTTAGGCCGGGAGGACCGCGTAAAACAAAGTTTTCCTTCCTAGCCCGAACACCGTACTCACCTATCAGTCCGACATCAAATACAGCGGCATACCGCGTGTAGTTCACCCCGTCTTCCAGATTCTCCACGAAGCACCGATACTTGCCGTTGGAGTCGCCCGAGTTCAGCGACTTTCTCAGAATGGACCGGTCCGGAACGGTGCACTGCTCCTCGGGGGTGGAGTGTTTAGCCCTCACGTCTGCCTTGACCACCCCTCCCCATGTTGAAGCGCTTCCCAGTTGCTGGTGTTGCCACGTCCAGCGAAAGTTTTTTGGCTTTTTTTTTTTTTTTTTTTTTTTTTTTTTAGGGGGGGGGGGGATAGGGGGGGAGGGGGAGGATTATAAAAACAAATAAGAAATGGAAAGGCATGTAATAGAGGCGTGGTTACCGCTACACCTATCTATATTGTTAAAAACTCGGGACTTTACTGGTGTTGCACCGGAGGCAGTGCAGCCAGTATTGTTCCCACATCTTTGTATTTACAAATGTCCCATATGTGTCTATGACCGAGAGGACGTAAAACATCATTTTCACCAAAGGCATGTAATATTCAAGAATATACATATACTTATCTGTATTGTTAAAAATTCGGGACTTCCCTGGTGTTGCACTGCCTCCGTGCATTGCCTCCAGTATCGTTCCCATCATCTTTATACATCTACTAATGTCCTATATGAGTGTCTGTTCCAGACCGGAGGACGTTAAACAGATTTACTACTACTAAAGGCATGTGATTATATCGCAAAATTCCCCCCGTGAGGATACCGGGGGGGGGGGGGTCTTTTGTACAAATAGTTCCCCCCCGCCCACCTTCTGGAAGTTCTGTGCTTGTAACTTCCTCTAGTTTGTCACTCTCTTTGACTCTTGCCTTTTCCCTTTGCTTACTGTCTGTCATCTACTATCTTTCTGCCTTACCGGTCCATTCTCCTGCCTTTTCCCTTTGCTTACTGTGCTTACTACTATCTTTCTGCCTTACCGGTCCATTCTCCTGCCTTTTCCCTTTGCTTACTGTCTGTCATCTATACTATCTTTCTGCCTTACCGGTCCATTCTCCTGCCTTTTCCCTTTGCTTACTGTCTGTCATCTATACTATCTTTCTGCCTTACCGGTCCATTCTCCTGCCCTTTTTTCACGAAACACTTTCGAAAACATTTCCTCCTCCAGCCGAAGTCGGACTTGCTGGGCCTAACTATTTGTTAGTTAGGCGCATGACGGCAGCATGACGCATCTACGCCCTTAATTGACAGGAAACTGTCTGAGCGATCGAAGAAGAAGAATATCGCAAAATGAGGATCATAAGCCGCTAAACGTTTTCCACTCAACTTTGGCGGATGCGAAGTGCCTGTGGAATCTTCCAATGATATATAAAGTATTTATCAGGATAATTAAAATATGTTTCTAACTTATTTAGAGCTTCAGGAAAACACGAACAATATTCTACGCATGGCTCATCTCCTCAGGATAAACTTTTTTTTTTTTTTTTTTGCTGTCCCATCTTCTGGGTCGTACAGTGGCGTGGCGTTGCTCCCACGCCGCTCATTCCGAGTCCCAACTCGCAGCCACACCTCCGCGCGTTCAGGTCGCAGAATCCGAGACCAGCAGTCCAAGGGGAGCTAATCTAGGTTAGGCCGTCAGTCAGGAGGCAACCAACCGAGGAGACGCTGCACTGCTGCTTGAGTCATTTCGGTGGGTGGAGTTCAGCGGAGCCTGTTCAGGACAGCACCTACTAAGCCCCTTCCTATATATACTGACGACACTATTCTCTTTAGTCGCGGAGCCAGCCGTGAGTGAGGTCCTCCTCCGAGGGCGCCACCACGATTGACTCCTGAGGATAAACTTAGCAAAGGAAACATGAGACATCTACGCACACACACACGTGCGCGCATACACACGCATACACACTTTTTGCATGTGTGTGCGCGTGCGTGTGTGTGTGTCTGTCTGTATGTGTGTGCGTGAGAGAGAGAGAAGAGGCAGACGCATGAAATGTTGGGAGCAAGAATAGGGACCCAAAATATGTAAAAACTTGGGGTGAATTGGAGAGGGGGGGGGGGGGGGTGAATAAATGAATGCAAGGATAGAAATGGTGGGAAAGAGGGCAGTTCTTAACGTTTTGATAGTCGCTTGTATCGACCCTAACTAACTACAATGTCCAACTTCTTGCGATTGAAGCGTCATTTTATTGTCCATTTTCCCTTATAGGTTTTGGTTCCATTTTTAAATGAATGCATGCAAAGGTGTTTCCTTGCTTGTATCGTGCTTGTACGATACCACACTGTAATTTCACCTAACGTGGTGAAGATAAAGTATGTTTGAATTTCGACTTGACTTGACACACACACACACACACACACACACACACCCAACTCACTGCGGTCAGGCTAAACACCGAACAGATCAGTACCATCTTTCCGTTGTGTATAGTTCCCGAGATTGTCGGTCTCCAT
Organism: Phymorhynchus buccinoides; assembly: GCA_017654935.2. Taxonomy (NCBI): domain Eukaryota; kingdom Metazoa; phylum Mollusca; class Gastropoda; order Neogastropoda; family Raphitomidae; genus Phymorhynchus; species Phymorhynchus buccinoides. The sequence goes on from CM065713.1 coordinate 2,242,365, forward strand.
GGTCGAGCTGATGACACACCATCATCAGTAGGTATAAGGTACTTTATAGTCACAGAGGCGTCTCTGTGAAATTCGGGTTGCTCCCACCTGGAGAGCACGTCGCAGCCAGAGGCGCGCCACCCAATTTTTTTTTTTTTTTTGCATGCGATTTTTGTGTGACTGATGGGGGGGGGGGGGGGGAGGTAAATTTTGACCAAATGACAACGTTTTCGTTGCCACTGGGTTTAACGTATGCTAAGTGCATGGGCACACGGGACCTCGGTTTATCGTCTCATCCGAAAGACTCCACGTTCGGTTCAGACCGTAAGGCCTGGTGCAAAGTGAGAAGAAAAAATCCCCTGTACCTAGGTGCGAACTCGGGTTTACTTGACACGAGGCGAACGCGCTACCACTGTGCGTGCCACTCTACACCTGGAACCTACTGTAAGACCTCCAAAAATCATCCAAAATTAACCCTTTCCTCATCACCATCATCACGTTACCTCAGTCATCAACAAGAAGATCGAATCTTCGGGAACACTGTCTATAAGAGGCTACGCCTAACTAGACGTCAAACCAACCGGAAAAGCACATCAACAACAAACATCCAAAATGAGGTCTTATAAGGGAGGGGTCTTATAAGGGAGCCAATTTTAATACTTACAAAGAAGGGCAAGGTCTCAGAGAGAAGTAGGTCTTATGTGGGAGGGAGTCTTGTAATGGGAGGTCATGTATAGGGGAAGACGGGGTAAAAAGCGCATGGGCGGGTAAGACGCCCACCCCAATTATCTCATGAAATAAAGAAAATTTCAGTCAAATTTGCCCATGAGACGAATGCTAGACATTAACGCTCGTCTCATGGGCAAAATGAGACTGAAATTTGCTTCATTTCATGAGATAATTGGGGTGGGCTTCTTACCCGCCCATGCGCTTTTTACCCCGTCTTCCCCTAAGGGAGGTTCCACTGTATCATAATTATTGTCATTATCGTCATCGTATTCACACCATGATCATCATCATAGTATCATCATCATTGTCATTGCTATCATCATCATCAGTAGCAGCAGCAGCATCATACTCAAAGCTATACTCATCGTCATTATTGATATCATCATCTTCACACCATGATCATGTTCATCATTATCATTGTCATTGGTATTAGCAGCAGCAGCAGCAGCAGCAGCATCATACCCAAAGTTATAATCATCCTCATCGTCATTATCGATATTCATCATCATCTTCACGCCATGGTCATCATCATACTCATCATACTCATCATCATTGCCATTGTTATCATCATCAGCAGCAGCAGCAGCAGCATCATACTCAAAGCTATGAGCATCGTCATCGTCATTATCGGTATCATCATCTTATTCACACCATGATCATCATCATATCATCATCTCCTCACCATAATCATCATCATCATCATCATCATAATAGCCATCAAAATCAACGTCGCCATCATCATCATCAACATAATTATCAACATCAACATCACCATGATCATCCGCATTATCAGTGATGTCCCGAGACCCCGGTCATAGGCCATTGACCTATTAAAATTGAAAATGACTTATTGTCTTCTCCCTTGTCAGGACAAAATGTAACACTGGCAGACTTTGTCTTACTGATTTCTGCAAGAGCCAGGACATTGTCCTATTGATTTTTCTTGCCACAGGACACTTTGTCCTGTCAATTGTCGGTCCTCGGTACATCTATTTATTTAGTTAGTTAGTCTGTTATAGTCCCGTCAACAGCTATGGTCATCTCAGGACTGTCACCGCGTAAAGTTTGACCACGCACAACAAAACGCACATCAATGATTCTTAACAACGTCCAAAAACATGGGGGGGGGGGGGGGGAACAAAAAACAGTACAATTCACGACATGGCATCTTTATCATTGTACCCTATAGCACTGTTGCGAAATGAAAACGGAAGTAACAGACGAGTTCTGTGCCCGTTATGACGCTTAGTTCCGGTTATAAAATGCTGTAAGCACGGCATGGCTGCTCCGTAATTGTAATGGAGGGGTGTTTAATTGCTCAGTTATCAGTTTGGAGATTTAATAATATTAAGTCCTCGTTCATGGTTTTTTCTTAAAGTGTTTACATTCGTTGACTATAAACAGTTATGTTCTTATTTGTTTACTTGATACGACCACATTAATACCCTTGAAGACTTGAAGACAAAAACAAAATATAGTTGTTGTTTAAGGTAGGTAACTTCCGTTTTTTAATTCTATTTTTGAACCAGAACTACCCCAAACCGACTTCAAAACAAGACAGTAGAGAAAGATAACCCCAAAAGACCGAATTAGAAGATAGTGCTATAGCTCATAATTTCACACAGTGCTGGTTTCACACAGTGCTGGAAACGTTGAGCCACTCTACTCTACTTATCGGATCCAGGTTGTTGTTTTTTTAAAGTAAAAAACTATAACAAACACATCCTAGTAAAAACAAATATATAAAAAAGGCCATATAGGCAAATATATGCACTGCAGAATGGGCAACATGTGCCCACTCAAGTGCGTAAGGTCTCGCGCGTGAAAGCCAGTGAACCTGGGTACAGGGGGATTTTTTCCTCTCATTCTGCACTAGGCCTTAACGGTCTGAACGTGGAGTCTTTCGGATGAGACGATAAACCGAGGTCCCGTGTGCCCATGCACTTAGCATACGTTAAACCCAGTGGCAACGAAAAAGTTGTCATTTGGTCCAAAAAAAAAATCAAAAAAAAATTGGGTGGCTGCGACGCGCTCTCCAGGTGGGAGCAACCTGAATTTCACAGAGACGCCTCTGTGACTATAAGTACCTAATACAATAAAAATAAAAAAAATAAAAAAAACTGGCATGTCATCAATTGTAAATGAAGATGGAGAGAATGAAAAATGGGGATGAGGGGCTACTCTTAGTTTAAAGCTCCCCCACCACGACAAGCTAAGGTGGAAGCCCGCAGGGGGAGTCTCGGTACATCACTGATTATGATCTTAAACTCAAATTTACAATCAGCATCACGATATGTTATCATCATCATCTCTCGTTATTTCTCTGGAACTAGTAGGGGAAGACGGGGTAAAAAGCGCATGGGCGGGTAAGACGCCCACCCCAATTATCTCGTGAAATAAAGAAAATTTCAGTCAAATTTGCCCATGAGACGAATGCTAGACATTAACGCTCGTCTCATGGGCAAAATGAGACTGAAATTTGCTTCATTTCATGAGATAATTGGGGTGGGCTTCTTACCCGCCCATGCGCTTTTTACCCCGTCTTCCCCTAATCCTTGGACTCGAAGGAGAAGCCCACAGCTCTGCCATACATCAACCTTAGTCATTGTATTTTTTGGTATTTGGTATATTCTAGTCACAGAGACTTATCTCTGTGAAATTCGGGCTGCTCTCCCCCGGAGAGAGCGTCGCCACAAGCCCAGCACCTACCCAATTTTTTTTTGGGGGGAGGGGGATGGGGGCACACTTGGAAAACCTAGCTATCAATACCAGGCAGTACCAGGCAGCGGGATTTCTCCTTGCTCTTACCGACTTTCAACTGCCGTGGGATTTTTACGTGCGTAAAGCGCACGTACGGGTCAGACTAGCTTTAAGTCCCCATCCGAAGCTTGAAACCGCACGATGCGAGTCAGCGACTTGCAAACATGTTTTAAAGAAAAAATACGGGTGGGCCAGTGGCCACAAACCGATAAAACTTGCAAAATGTGACGTAAAAACATAAATGACATATTTGTTTTTTAGAATGACGCACGGTGTTCTAACGTGCTGTATGTCTGCCCAAACACACGAGGCGAGAGCTGTATGGGGGAGTCTACCTGATGGTAGAGTAACTTCCCCTGTTTGACCGATTGAGTTAGGCAAGATCACTCCCACGCCCCATGAAATATTACTCCCCTTAATTATTTCCGAACAGTTCCTATTAGACTATTATACTGGTTAAAAGAGAGAGAAAAAAACAACCCATCCAACTCACTATCCGCTTTCACGTCCTCGTCATATTTTTCGTGCACAGTGACGTCACTGGTGAAGTTGAGAACGATGACGTCACAGGCGTACGTGGCCACGTCGTGACACCCGGCGTGACGCAACGTCAGTGAGAGAGAGCTGTAGTTTTCGCTGAGCTCTACCGCTAGGTCTGATCTGTTTTGAGAAAACCTGCACACACAGAGACACACACAGAGACACACGCAGAGACACACATAGAGACACACGCAGAGACACACATAGAGACACACATAGAGACACACACACAGAGACACACATAGAGAGACACACACACACACAGACACACACATAGAGACACACACAGACACACGCACAGACACACACACACGTAGACACACACAGACACACGTACAGAGACACACACAGAGACACACACACACAGAGACACGCACATAGACACACACAGAGACACACACACACAGAGACACACACACACACACACAGACACACACACACACACACACACACACACACACACAGACATACACACAGAGACACACACACACAGAGACACAGACACGCACAGAGACACACCCAGAGACACACATAGAGACACACACAGACACACACACATAGAGACACAGACACACAGAGAGACACGCACATAGACACACACACACAGACAAACACACACACACACAGACAGAGTGGGGGTGGAGGATGGTAGTGGTGGTGGGGGATTGGGGATTCCTCTTCGTCGATCACTCAGTCAAAAGTCCCCTGTCATATTAAGCGCAGATGCGTCATGCTGCCGTTATGGGGCGCTCACTGATGTGTACCGAGGATGGAAAAGTGACAGGGCAATTAAACTGTCCTGAGACGAGGGAAATCAACAGGACAATGTCCTGGCTCTTGCAGAAACTCAAACATGGATGCTCCTGGGACATGTCAAAAATCCTGAAAGGCAGGGGTCCAGGGGCCGCCCTGGCCCCAACAGGGTGCAGGGACAGCGCCCCTCCTGGGGGTTCCGGGGGACATTAGCTGAAGGGAAAAACAGTTTTCGATATAATTGACCTGCTCTCGTTCCACTTTCACTTCTGGTTAAACTTCATGACCTCTAGTATAATTAGCAAAATGCATCTTCTGAAATTCTCATAATCAGGCGATGCCGGTGTCGTATATAATACTGTCGCTCATAAAATTGTGTCACAGCGACAGTATTTCCTGGGAAATACTGCAGCTTTTTCGTGAAAAAGTGTCGCTGAGCGACATCATTTTATAACAAAAATTGAAGCGTGACAGGATTTCACAAGAAATGTCCATAAAATGGTGTCGCTACCTAAAAATAAAATCGTGTCGCAGCGACAGCATTTCACGTCATACTGTGAAATACTGCTGCCAAAACGCTACGACCATATTTCACAGAAAATATTAACTCTAGCAGCAACATTTCACGTGGAAATGGGTCGCAAGCGACAAAATTTACTAACTACAATATTTCACAATTTGGAGCGACAGTATTTTAAGGCATGAGACAATATTTTATAGGACATTTTCGTGAAAATTTGTCGCGCGACAGTTTTTTTCAGAAAATAATATCGCTGCAACAGTATTTCAGGTGAAATGCTATCGCTGCGACACGATCCCACGGCGACAGTATTATATACAACACCGGCTCCAGGCAATAAAAAAAATCCTGAACTTCAGGACATCCTGAAAGCAGGAGCTTCCATGTAGAAATCAACAAGACAAAGCGCTGTGCCAGTGTTCGAAAATTAACCAGAAATTTTGTCCTGAAAGGGGAGAACACAATAGGACATTTTCAATGTTAATAGGTCAATGGCCTATGACCGGGGCCTCGGGACATCACCGGGCGTCGTCATGCGCCTAACTAACAAAATAGCTTAGCACCGGCAGCATGTTCTTTCTAGCATTCGCAATGTCATTGGGACCCTCTATCCCGCTTCTAGGACCCTATATAATGTAAGCGAAGGAGTCCCTGGGACCCCTTGTTTTGCGGGACGATTGGGAGCCCTGGGAACTATTTGTACAAAAGATCCCTGGTATTTTTAAGGGAGGGCGGGGGATGGGTGGACACATTTTTTTTAACACTAAAATTAGCCAGGTTTGGCAAAAAACAAAACAAAACAAAAACGTCATTGCTCACGAAACAAGCAATCCATGTTATCAAGTTATACTCATCCCAGGAAATCGTGCCCTTTATTTTTTAACCGCAATTAACTCCAAAACCGGAAGCCTCAAGTCTCAGCACTCCAGAAACCGGAAGCCACAAGTTTCGGCATTCCACAAACCGGAAGACATAAGTTTTGGCACATGACAATGCTTCAAGTTTCAGCACTCCAGAAACCGGAAGCCACAAGTTTCGGCACTCCACAAACCGGAAGACATAAGTTTTGGCACATGACAATGCCTCAAGTTTCAGCACTCCAGAAACCGGAAGCCACAAGTTTCGGCACTCCACAAACCGGAAGCCACAAGTTTTGGCACTCCACAAACCGGAAGCTACAAGTTTTGGCACTTCATAAACCGGAAGCCACAAGTTTTAACACTCCACAAACCGGAAGCCACAAGTTTTAGCACTCCACAAACCGGAAGCCACAAGTTTTAGCACTCCACAAACCGGAAGCCACAAGTTTTAGCATTCTACAAACCGGAAGCCACAAGTTTTAGCATTCTACAAACCGGAAGCCACAAGTTTTGGCACTC
>CM065713.1:2254024-2266524 GCA_017654935.2 Phymorhynchus buccinoides
CATCATCCCAACAGCAAGAGCTGGAAAGTCAGTGCATAAAGAGTTGGCAGTGGATCCAATATTGGATGCCTGTGGCACACACACCGAAGTGGAATATAATTATGAACAAATTATACCACAAAACACTACCAACCCTCCATGCACTGTACAAATGTGGCTTGAAAAGGCTTTATAGCTTAAAATGCCACTCGAGAGAGACAGTGTGTGTGAGAGAGAGAGAGAGAGAGAGAGAGAGAGAGAGAGAGAGAGAGAGAGAGAGAGAGAGAGAGAGAGAGAGAGAGAGAGAGAGAGAGAGAGAGAGAGAGAGAGAGAGAGAGAGGAGAGAGAGAGAGAGAGAGAGAGAGAGAGAGAGAGAGAGAGAGAGAGAGAGAGAGAGAGAGAGAGACTCAGAAACACAGAGAAATAGACACAGACTTTGACAACAGAGAGAGAGAGAGAGAGAGAGAGAGAGAGAGAGAGAGAGAGAGAGAGAGAGAGAGAGAGAGAGAGAGAGAGAGAGAGAGAGAGAGACTGAGAGAGAGAACAATGAACAATATTTTTAATATCTATTAGAAAGGCGGCCAAAGTCATACATAAACACACATATAACATAACGTACTGGCACATTCCAACATCATTGGTACCACCACAGATAAAGAGAGAGAGAGAGAGAGAGAGGGGGGGGAGGGAGAGAGAGAAAGAGAGAGAGACTGAGAGAGAGAGAGAGAGAGAGAGAGAGAGAGAGAGAGAGAGAGAGAGAGCGAGAGAGAGAGAGAGAGAGAGAGAGAGAGAGAGAGAGAGAGAGAGAGAGAGAGAGAGAGAGAGAGAGAGAGAGAGAGAGAGAAACAGACGAGAGAGAGAGACTCGGAAACATAGAGAGTTAGAGACAGAAACAGATAGTGAGTGAGAGAAGAAACAAAAAACAGAGACAGAGAGACCTGTAGTGTAGCCTAGAGGAAGAAAGAGTCGTCACAAACTGAAATCCCCTGACTCCCAAAATGAACTTACCGAAACTGAAGACAGAGCCGCAGCACACCAGCACCAGAACATTCCAGAACAGCGTTATGCCCGCCATGTTCCTCCTCCACCCTCTTCTTCTTCTTCTTCCTCTTTGTGTCATCTCTTCATCCTCTCTGACTCATTTCTTCCCTACCCAAACTGCATGCTCCTGTTCAAATCAGTATATATAATCCGACAGTGAAAACAAGCGCGAAATCGCAATAGTTTGTGTGGCACGCGGTCTATTTTTACCACTCCAATCATGAGTTACCTCCCCTGGCTTTTCAATAATTTTAATCTGTAAACCTGGGCCTGTATTCACGTTGAGATAGCATGAGACTTAGCATCATGCTAACTTAGAAGCTCTTCCAAAAGTCCTATTAAATCCTATAGAACATTGGAAGAGCTTCTAAGTTAGCATCATGCTAAGTCTCATGCTATCTCAACGTGAATACAGGCCCAGAATGTTATCTCTGCACCATTTCGTAACTTTTTATATCTTTTTGAAAGCATTTAAAACTATGTATCCTACTTACGCTCATCGAAAGAAGCACTGCATACTCGTCGTGTCTGTTGTAGTGTCTGTATTACGTATGTTTATTATTTTGTACGCTTTTAAAATACATCATTTTAAAGAGCGGCCAGAAGTGTAGCCTCGATTTGAAGTGCGACAATTTTGTACCGACCGACAGACAGACAGACAGAGTGAGTTATAGGTTTGTGGCTTGAGCCACAAACAAAAAACAACCAACAATCATGGTTCCCTTAACCCTTTCACCTCCAATGTGGCATTTTTGCACTCACAATGGGTTTATTTACTGTTTGTTCACGTCTTGTATCGTCCACCTTTGTTGTGTTTGTTTTATTTTATTTTCAAACAACTAATCAATTACAAATGTCCCATATGTGCCCTGCCGGGCCGAGAGGACGTAAAACACTATATTTCATTCATTCATTCTGCACCCACAATGGTTCAACACCCATGTCACTAAAAAGGCATCAAATCAGGGCCTGTTATCTGAAGACCCTATTTTGATGGCTTAGAGTCAAAACGGATTATCTTAAGATAGTCCATTGACTTATTGGTGATGTTATTGCAAAAACTAAGAACTTGTATTAATTTTAAAAAAGACTGCTAAAAATATAAAATGGGGATTATGCTTGTTATATTTTCTGCAGTTTAAAAAAAAAAAAAAGTTATTAGTTTTCACAATAATGTTCAATAATACGTCAATGGACTATCTAAAGATAGTCCGTTTTGACTCCAAGCCATCGATACTCCTTATTTTGGGGAGGTAAGGATATGCCTAATGTTATACATGTCACAGAGGAATTCGCAATATTGCAGGGTTGGTGTTTTTACTCTACCCAGGGTAAGCTGAATGGTATTTTTTGAGGCTGACATATGGCTGGCGGTGAAAGGGTTAAATTGTAGGCCCTCTACTATTACTATGGATTCAAGCAGCGTCTTTATAAAACAAGCGCGAAATCGCAATAGTTTGTGGCACGCGGTCTATTTTTACCACTCCAATCATGAGTCACCTCCCCTGGCTTTTCAATAATTTTAATCTGTAAACCAGAATGTTATCTCTGCACCCTTTCGTAACTTTTTATATCTTTTGGAAAACATTTAAAACCATGTATCCTACTTATACTCATCGAAAGGAGCACCGCATACTCGTCGTGTCTGCTGTAGTGTCTGTATTACGTATGTTTATTATTTTGTGCGCTTTTAAAATACATCATTTTAAAGAGCGGCCTCAATTTGAAGAGTAGCCTCGATTTGAAGTGCGACAATTTTGTCAAAATGTGCGACAATTTTGTTAAAATGTGCGACAATTTTGGACCGACAGACAGATTGACCGACCGACCGACAAAGTGAGTTATAGGTTTGTGGCTTGAGCCACAAACAACAACACACCCAAAAACACACACATTGGACCAAGTTCCATAGTTCAATTTGTACTTTTTAATAAAATATAAATTGCTATGCAGACACAACTTTGTATTGCAGTCTCAAGGACTGACTGAATTACAACCCCCCCCCCCCCCCCTCTCTCTCTCTCTCCCTCTCTTCTATCAACTTCACATCTTTCCTTGTCTGCCATTGATAGTATAATTATTATGATATTATTGCTCATCCACATGTTTATTTTCTTTTGAGTGCCTTAATATTGTCTTGATTACTTTTCTATGTTATGTTATGTAAGTATGATGTTTTGTTGTGTAGGTTTTTTCCCTCGGTTTTTTTTTTTAATACAAAAAAAAGGTATTACACAAAAAGGTTAAATTTAAAAAAATATTTTTAAAAAAGACATAGTTACGTCCAGCAAGTCCGACTTTGGCTGGAGGAAATCTTTTTTTTAAAAAAGAAGAAATAATTATATATAAATTTGTGCATTAAAACTGAAGGAGACAGAGCAGCGGATGGGAGGGAGGTGGGTGTCGATAGGGGGAAGGGGTGGGGGTGGGGGTGGGGGGGGGGGGCAAGGAGAGAGACACTGAGACAAAGACAGACAGACAGACAGACGTAAAAAGCCATATTTGGTAAAAATACACATTTGAAAGAAAAAAAAAGTCATGTCAGATCTTCACTGATCTTTTAGTTCACATATAATTGATCTTTAGTTCACATATGTGATCCAGCACCACGAAAGGGACATTAAGTCGCTGGGCTAGTTTCTCACAACAGGCTTGGGAAGTCCAAAATATCATTTTTTGGGGTCAATTTTGAGTTATGGGTATTTTCGTGTTCTCTAGCATCTTATCTTTCATATTTATAAAGGACACTATTTAATATGGTCTCTAAATGTAGAATTGACAATACATTATTATAAAGATCTTGTGGTGGTACCTACCATAGCCGATTAGGTTTAACCGAGGCGTGGTTACTGCTACACCTATCTGCATTGTTAAAAAATCGGGACTTTACTGGTTTAGCACTGCCTCTGGGCATTGCCTCCAGTATTGTTCCCACCATCTTTGTATTTACAAATGCCCCACATGGCCGAAAGGCCAAAGAGGGCGTAAAACCCTATTTTCACTCGGTCTCTAAATGGTCTTATAAGTGCTTTAAAATGAGTAGGTCAACGCATTTTCTTCAGCAAGGCTAGACTTTAGACTGTTTTCTTAATATGGCCGACGCTCACCCTACTAACTTTAAATGCTCATAACTCTGGAACAGAAAAAGATACAAGAATGGTTCTTGTATCATTAGAAAGAGACGTGTCTGAAGTTTTCAAATGTATAATTTTCTCAGGATGGTCAGCTTGACACTTAATGTCCCTGTCATGGTGCTGAGTCACAGAGAGAGAGAGAGAGAGAGAGATAGTGTGTGTGTGTGTGTGTGTGTGTGTGTGTGCGTGTGTGCGTGCGTGTGCGTGTGTACGTGTGTACGCAGAAAGTCGTGAGCACTTACTCAAGTATCAGCATATCTCTGTCTCTGTCTCTCTCTTTAGCTGTCGGACTATTGCCACGTCGGACCAATGTCAGGTCGGACCATTTTTTTCCAAAATCGCTCGTGTCGGAATATTGCCACGTTGGACTATTGCCGCGTGTTGAAATGTCGGACTATTGCCACGTCGGAACTTAATGCTTCGGACTATCGAACCCTACCCCTCTCGATCTACAAACTCTGATTCTAAGACTGATTGAGTCAATGAGTGATTCTCAATGACAATTTCAACGAGTATAATTAATTACAGTGGAAGAACTAAGAATGACGATTGTCTAAGAATAGAAGGCGATATAGGTGTCTAATTTAAGATAAATTATAAATACCTTTGGATAAGACAATCGAGTAGACTACTACTAGTAGACCAGTCTAGATGTCAATAGGAATCGTTTCGTATCGTTACTTGAAAAGTGGAGAAATATGAACAGAAAACTTAGAACAACTTCCAGACGTCATAGATTGATGACGTACAGTCCTGACTTTAACGTCATTTGAAACTTTGTTTTGGACTATCAGGAACCACCAGTGAAAGCACTGATGCCATGCAAACTGTTCAATTTTATTTAAGTATATAACTTTAAAAAATTTTAAAACACACAAAACCCCGTGATATGACGAAGGCGGACGGAAGTTGGTCAGAAGAAGAAGAAGAAGAAGACCCAAAAAAACCTGAAAGGCAGGGGTCCAGGGACCCATGGCCCCGGTAGGGTACAGGGGCAGAGCCCCGTCAGACGATTCAGGGGGCAAGTTAAGAAAGAGATATAACGAGGTAGACAGAGAGGAGTTTGATAAGCCTTGCACAATTATTACACTGCCTTTGCAATCTTCCAAGATAAAACAACTAAATTCAAAACACCCCAAATCGCCTGTGGTCAATTTTTTTGGGGGGGATGAATTAAAAAAAATGAAGTTCAGTTTCTGGTAAAATAAAAAATACTGAAATCAGTGTAAAAAGGAAAGAGTAGCACCCATGGTGAGAAAGAGGGGGGGGGGGAGAGAGAGAGGGAGAGAGAGAGGGGGGGAGAGAGGGAGAGAGAGAGAGAGAGATGGAGAGGAGAGAGAGAGAGGGGGAGAGGAGAGGGAGAGGAGAGAGAGAGAGAGGAGAGAGAGAGAGAGAGAGAGAGAGAGAGAGAGAGTCACACACGTACACACAAACACACTTTGAAACACACTAGTTTCACTTGTATTCAAACATGAACGGCTACTTTTATTGATATTTTAACAAGCATTTTCATGATTCAATAACTTTTTTTTTTATCTCATAATTCCTCCCTCTTTAAAAAATAATAATAATGGTAAGTAAAAAATATTTAAAAAAAGACACCAAATGAAGAACAAAACAAAGAAATAAAATCAACTGTTTCTTCTTCTTTTTCTTCGTTAGCTCAGACAGTTTCCTGTCATATGAGCATAGATGCGTCATGCTGCCGTCATGCGCCTAACTAAGAAATAGTTAGGCCCAGCATGTCCGACCTCGGCTGAAGAAATCTGTGTAAGAATTTATAGAAAAAAGGCCAAGGAGAATGGACCAATGAGATAGACTGATAGCAGATGACAGTAAGCAAATGGAAAAGGCAGAGTCAAAGAGAGTGATGGATAAGAGGAAGCTACAAGCACAGAACTTCCAGAAGGTGGGCGAACTATTTGTATGAAAGCCACCCCGGTATCTCCACGGAGGCAAACATTTTTTATAGCACAGTTGATTATTATTTGTTTTGCTGTCCCATCTTCTGGGCCGTACAGTGGCGTTGCTCCCACGCCGCTCGTTCCGAATCCCAACTCGCAGCTACACCCCGGTTTGTTCAAGTCGCAGAATCCGAGACCAGCAGTCCAAGGGGAGCGAATCTATGTTAGGCCGTCAGGAGGCAACCAACCGAGGAGACACTGCACTTCTGCTGAGTCACTTCGGTGGAGGTTCAGTGGAGCCTGTTCAGGACACCACCTACTAAGCCCCCTACTGACGACACTATTCTCTTAGTCGCGGAGCCAGCGTGAGTGAGGTCCTCCTCCGAGGGCGCCACCACGACCGTCCACCGACAGCTCCCCAGAACACACTGATCCCCATGACTTTGACCCGAACGCACCAAGGCATAGACTGGATTGGAAACCGAAACTGAGGTCACCATGAGAGCAGGGCTTGCAAAACCACATAATTTGAGACATTTTTTAATTTTATGATTGATGGAAAATGAGGCCGATGATGATGATGCTATGGAGTTCCGTATCGGTCTGAGACTGCATGGCAGGGCTGTATTCTACGCTTCCTTTCATAATGATATCCCGGCGTTAAGTTCCAGGCCCGAGAACTACAGACACCTGCAGTGTTGGTCTTGCAATTAGAGCAACACTCTCAGAATCGCATCCGTTAAGCGGATGAAACTCGACTGTGTGGTTTCAGTCTTCCCACTGAGCCCATAGCCACTCACTCTGGGTAGGAGTCGGTCCAGGACCGAAAAAAAAAAAAAAAACCTCGCCTCTGATGGGACTCGAACCCAAGACCTCCCAGCCAGTAGTCCGCGACGCTAACCACTACACCACAGTTGATTTTATTGAAACACAAAGCACAACAAAATGATGAAAAATATAAATTGCAAAAAATAATGTAAGACTAATTCATACGAAACATCGCTTACATGAAAACCCACGTGAAATTTGTGTAAAGACGCTCACAATGACTTTAAATACATGATGCTGGTTCACAGGAAAACAAAAAATGCAGTACTAAATAGATAGATAGATAGATATATATACATATTATGTATATACCAGTTTCCCAATATTACACACAAAACATACAACAACAAAAAGAAAAGCACCAAAAAAAATCTTGAGAGAGAGAGAGAGAGAGAGAGAGAGAGAGAGAGAGAGAGAGAGAGAGAGAGAGAGAGAGAGAGAGAGAGAGAGAGAGTGAGTTGAAATCAATGAATTTTATTTATAGAGGGTAATAGAATAAGCAAAATTAGTACATGCTTTTTTACACCCAGCCCTCTGAGAGAGAGAGAGAGAGAGAGAGAGAGAGAGAGAGAGAGAGAGAGAGAGAGAAGAGAGAGAGAGAGAGAGAGAGAGAGAGAGAGTTGAATTGAAATCAATGAATTTTATTTATAGAGGGTAATAGAATAAGCAAAATTAGTACATGCTTTTTTACACCCAGCCCTCTGATATAGAGAGAGCGAGAGAGAGAGAGAGAGAGAGAGAGAGAGAGAGAGAGAGAGAGAGAGAGAGAGAGAGAGAGAGAGAGAGTTGAATTGAAATCAATGAATTTTATTTATAGAGGGTAATAGAATAAGCAAAATTAGTACATGCTTTTTTACACCCAGCCCTCTTAGAGAGAGAGAGAGAGAGAGAGAGAGAGAGAGAGAGAGAGAGCGAGAGAGAGAGAGAGAGAGAGAGAGAGAGAGAGAGAGAGAGAGAGAGAGAGAGAGAGAGAGAGAGAGAGAGAGAGAGAGGGAGAGAGAGACAGAGCATGTAATAGCGGCATGCATATCTTATAAAACATACTTTATTCTCACACACACATATACTAACATATACAATAAATGATACAGGTAAGCCTACACATAATTACAATTGAATAAATATACAAATTGATTAATGAACTCTCTCTCTCTCCCTCGCTCCCCCTCTCTCTCTCTTTCACCCCTTTCTTTCTATCTTCTTGCGCACACACAATTTAAAAAATAAAAAATTGAAAATTATTATTATTATCATTTTCCTAGCAACTCATAATCGTCCCTACTAAACAATATAGCAATAATATTGCTCCTGAGAAAAGAAAAGTAAAAACAAATGCACCACCAGACACACGGTCGGTAAGAATACCCAATCGGACCCAACCAAGTTATGCCAAATAAACTACTTTGTGTGTGTGTATGTGGTGTGTGTGTGAGTGTGTGTGCGTGCGCGTGCATGCGTGTGTGTGTGTGTGTGTGTTGTGTGTGTGTGTCTTATCTTTTTGTTTGTCTTTGCATAAAGTCTTTTGTTTGAACGCTTGAGTCTGAGGGAAAATAGCCTGAGTTCTATTTCTCACAGCCTGAGTTCTATTTCTCACTAGAGGGTAAACAGCCACTGCCAAGGAAAAAAAAAGTAAATTATCATCACTTAAGTCACATAAAAAAAGTACTTATAAAGTATATTTGGATTGGATTACTCACACCCATACATACAGACACTCACTCCGATTGGGTCCGATTGGGTACAATTGGGTTCAGTTGGGTACGATTGGGTATTCTTACCGATACAGCCAGACAAACAGTAAATTGGTTTGATTATAAACAAAAAGGCATTTGACTTGATCAGGAAGACGAGATGCAAACAAGACGGGGGAAAGGAGGTGGAGGGGGGGGGGGGGGGTAGCGGGGGAGGGGCAGGTTATACTAGGGTGCAGAGTGGCACAGAGGTAACGCGTTCGCCTCGTATTATACAATAAACCCGAATCCGAACCTGGGTACAGGGGATTTTTTCTCTCACTCTGCACTAGGCCTTACGGTCTGAACGTGGAGTCTTTCGGATGAGACGATAAACCAAGGTCCCGTGTGCCCATTGTAAATATCACACGTTAAGACCCAGTGGCAACGAAAAAAAATTGTCAATTGGTCAATATTCCCCCCCCCCACACACACACACTCCTTCATCATAAGTCACACAAAAATCGCATGCAAATAAAATTTAAAAAAAGCATCTGACTGCGACACGCTCTTCAGGTGGGAGCAGCCCAGGGAGAAAGGTGGCAGAGTGGTTAAGACGTTCGCCTGCCAAATGTAATGCGTGACTGCAGCGTGAGTGACCCGGGTTCGAATCCCGGCCTCCTCGCCCCTTTCTGTCTAGTTTGACAGGAAAATCGAACTGAACGTCCAGTCCTTTCGGATGGGGGACTTAAAAGCTAGTCTGACTCGTGCGCTTTACGCACGTAAAAATCCTACGGCAGTTGAAAGTCGGTAAGAGCAGGGAGAAATCCTGCTGCCTGGTATGGCCAAATTGATAGCTAGGTTTTCCAAGTGTGTCCACACCCCCTCCTTAGCCTGTGCCCCCCCCCCCAAAAAAAAAGTTTTAAAAAAAGTAGGCGCTGCACTTGCGGCGACGCACTCTCCGAGGGAGAGCAGCCTGAGTTTCACAGAGATAAGTCTCTGTGACTAGAATATACCAAATACCTTCTTCTTTCTTCTTCGATCGCTCAGTTTCCTGTCAATTATGAGCGCAGATGCGTCATGCTGCCGTTATGCGCCTAAGAAAAAATAGTTAGGGCCCAGCAAGTCCGACTTCGGCTGGAGGGAAATCTTTTTGAAAGTGTGACTTGAAAAAAGGCAGGAGCATGGACCAGGTAAGGCATAAAGACAGTAAGCAAAGGGAAAAGGCAGAGTCAAAGAGTGTGACAGATTAGAGGAAGCTACAAGCACAAAACTTCCAGAAGGTGGGGGAACTATTTTTACAAAAGACTCCCCGGCATCCCCACAGAGGAATACCAAATACCAATACAAAAATAGACAAACACCAAAATACCAGATACCCAAAGGGAAGGGGGGGGGGGGGGGGGGGGGGATTTAGTGAATTACACACTCTCCACAACAAAGAAACATAATACATGCAGGTAATAGAAACACACACAAACGGCAGTATCAGAAGCAAAAGCGAAACAAATAAACAAACACAAAGAAAACGCACCAAACCCCAAACCATCATTCTATGAAAAAGGGTAGTACAGTGGAACCTCCCTTTCAAGACCTCCCATTATAAGACTCCCTCCCACGTAAGAACTACTTCCCTGAGACATTGCCCTTCTTTGTAAGTATTAAAATTACCTCCCTTATAAGACCCCTCCCTTATTTTGGATGATTTTTGAAGGTCGTAAAAGGGAGGTTCCACTGTACTATGAAAAAGGGTAGTACAGTGGAACCTCCCTTATAAGACTCCCTCCCATATAAGACCTACTTTGCCCTTCTTTGTAAGTATCGAAATTACCTCCCTTATAAGACCCCTCCCTCATTTTGGATGATTTTTGAAGGTCTTATAAGGGAGGTTCCACTGTACTATGAAAAAGGGTAGTACAGTGGAACCTCCCTTATAAGACTCCCTCCCATATAAGACCTACTTTGCCCTTCTTTGTAAGTATCAAAATTACCTCCCTTATAAGACCCCTCCCTCATTTTGGATGATTTTTGAAGGTCGTAAAAGGGGGATCCCACTGTAGTATGTGTTTTTATTTCTTTATATATTTCAATGTATGATATTTACAATGTTTAAGGGTGAGCTTTTTTTCCCTCTGTAAACCTAAAAGGTGGTGGTTGGGGTGAGAAAAAGCATCATTACGATTAACCCTTTCACCACCGATGTCGTAATACAATTAACCCTTTCGCCACCGATGTCGTAATACAATTAACCCTTTCACCACCGATGTCGTAATACAATTAACCCTTCCGTCACCGATGTCATAATATTAACCCTTTCGCCACTGATGTCGTAATACAATTAACCCTTCCGTCACCGATGCCGCATTTCTGCACCGTACCGATTTAACTCTTTCACGCCGTACAAATTCCCAGTAGCTTTTCACCACGGACGTAGCAAAATCTACAATTTTCATCTCTACTTTGCCTCACTTTGTTTGTGTACCGAGTGTGAGTGTCTGGTATTGTTGGACAGAACAAGTCTCTAGCTATAACAACATCAAGTTTCCTTGCCTTTTTTCCCTCCATTTTCACACCAGAAACACAAACATATCCATCTTGTTCCGATAGTGCTTTTCACCTCTTTGCCGCTATTGGCCGCGCATTCGGTTGGTCTTTTCAAAATCTGTTTGTGACCAATTTAGACCAGGTTTTCTCGAGGGAAAGCGCTCAGAAGACAGATAACTGATTGCTGAATATAATTAAAGAAGCTTTGCCCCTTAGACCATACTTAGACGTGCACTGTTCAGAGTCAAAGTCACCACACATATATGCGTGCCGCGTACTGAACAGAGGAAGCTTCTAGCACGCATATGTGTGTGCTACGTAGTGAAAAAGTTAACAGGGTTCCCACTCTTGAGCTGGAACAAACTTCAAGGACTTTTCCAGTTTTTTTCAAGGGAATATTCGAATTCTTAAAACAGGTATCAGAACAGTATGAAGTCCAATCCTCTGAAAACCGCGGTAAAAGGGCTATCTAGGCCCTAGATTGAGCAGGGCCAACATTGAAATCAGTTCTCAACACCACCAAAAAGGCTTAATATAGTGATAAATCACTTTAAAATGCTATTTAACACAAAGGATAACACTGAATAAAAAGGCAAAACCTCTGACAAGAGAAGCCAATCCTCTGTCCGAAATTCTTAATCCTCTGAAATCCTCTGACAATTCTGATGCCTGTTAAAGGGTAATCAAAGTTACATTAAAAAAAAAGCAGACATGCGCAAAAATAAGACGACACACAATCTGAGAACGTCCAGTCAAATCGGTGAAAAACGTGGATTTGTACATAGAATCGGCACCAGAAATAATGCTTTGTAAGATCTTTGTTACTTTTCATTTGTGATTCGGAAAACCCCACGTCACGTGTCAAATCCCCTCTGATGCTAGGAAGATTTCTTGAGATTTCTCACCAGCTATAAGAGGGGAAACACGTGAAAACCGTGACTTTGACACGCAACGTGGTGGGTCTTTAAATATTTCATGAGATACATGATAGTAATATTCACAGAATCGACAGGCCCGCAGGAACATATTTTCAAGGGGATTTGAAGGGGTGGCAGAATTTTCTCTACCGTATTTTACGGACTATAAGGCGCACCTGATCAAAAGGCGCGCCCCCCAAATTTGATTCAAAATTCAGATTCTGTTTCTCTATTTCCTTTGTATAGTACTAGTCACATTATAAGGCGCAGGGGTTAAAACAAGTCTGGGGAAAAAGTATCGCCTTATAACGAAATTGAACAAAGGGTGAGTACTCTCTTTCTAATTAACTCCCCCTCCACCAAAGTTGATTGCAATACCAATCACCTAGCAGTGCGTGGGTCAGAACCAAAACTGTGAGACAAACAAGCATCATTCTCAAAGAAAGAGTGTGCCAAGTTCGCCTTTATGACCCTCCACCCACA
>CM065713.1:2271524-2288589 GCA_017654935.2 Phymorhynchus buccinoides
TCTTGACCATTAAAGACGGTTTCCTTCTGGACTGCAATGCACATCAACAATCTAACAACTCACTGTTGAATGAGGAAGGTGGCGACCTCTAGGTCTGTCGACAGGCCCTGCAATGACCCGATCTGATGCCATCTCTCCAGAATTGAGAATAGCTCATTATGTTAACCCTTTCACCGCCAACGTCGCATTTTTGCATGACAATGTCACTAAAAAGGCATCAAATCAGGGTCTGTTATCCAAAGACCCTGTTCTCTTCATTTTGGGAGGTTGGGGATAGGCCTTACTCTAAATATCTCACAGAGGAATCCCGAATATTACAGACAGATTTTTTTCTCTACCCAGGTAAGTTTAATGGAAAAATTTTGCTGAAAAATGGCTGGCGGCGAAAGGGTTAACATGATAATAGTTTTTACTCGTACAATAATAATTTCAAATTTCAACGTTACTCACTCAGTGACTGTTGAATGAGGAAAGTGGTGACCTCTACTAGGTCGGTGTTCAACCCCTTGCGATGACCCGATGTGATGCTATCTCTCCAGAATAGCTCAAAAGTATGTCAAGAACCAATCAATATTAATTACTAAAGTCTCACTGTTGAATGAGGAAGGTAGCGACCTCTAGGTCTGTCGACAGGCCCTGCAATGACCCGATGTCATGCTATCTCTCCAGAATAGCTCAAAAGTATGCAAAGAACCAATAAATATTAATGACTAAAGTCTCACTGTTGAATGAGGAAGGTGGTGACCTCAGGGCTTCCAATCATCCCGCAAAACAAGGGGTCCCAGGGACTCCTTCACTTACAGTAAAGAGGGTCCTAGAGGCGGGATAGAGGGTCCCAGTGGCATTGCGAATGCTAAAAAGAATTTTTCTAGTGCATCCCTGGGACCCCCTGCACATTCTTTTAGAGGGTCCTTTAGAATTCTAGTGCTTCATAGACCCCCAAATGGGGGTCCCTGTGACCTCTAGGTCAATGTTCAACCCCTAAAAAAAACATACCCCAGAATACAGTGTGGAACCTCCCTTATAAGACCTCCCTCCCACATAAGACCTACTTCTCTGAGACATTGCTCTTCCTTGTAAGTATTAAAATTACCTCCCTTATAATATAAGACCCCGGCTTCCATATAAGACCTCATTTTGGATCATTTTTGAAGGTCTTATATTTATAAGGGAGGTTCCCCTATAGCTCAAAATTAAATATCTTTATTGTTAACAATTTGGGACTTACCTGGTGTTGCACTGCCTCCGGGTATTGACTCCAGGATTGTTCCAACCATCTTTATATCGTCTGTTTCAGACCGGAGGACGTCAAACTCAGAGTCAGAGATTTAAAAATGAAAAATGAAAAAAAATCATTTCAACGAACGTTACTGTAAAGAATTGATAAATATCATTAAAAAAAACTCACTGTTGAATGAGGAAAGTGGCGACCTCTAGGTCAGTGTTCAACCCCTGGGATGAGCCGATCTGGTGCCACCTCTCCAGGATGTCGGAGTTGAAGGCCAGTCTCTCCAGGATGCGCTCGGCAAACTGCTGCTGCTGCTGCATGTGCTGCTGCTGCAGCAGGGAGGCCTGGTGGGTGTAGTTGGTCTCCATCCTGTAAAGCAAAACAATGCAGAGAGGAATGATGGCACAAAAGAAATGATTTTGTCAAAATAAATTAATAGACTCACTCGATCTTGCCCAGATCAAAATTACATGGGTGCTCCTGGGAAATTTCAAAAATCTTGCAAGGCAGGGGTCCAGGCGCCCAGGCCCTGGTGGAGTGCAGGGACAGCGCCCCTGCTGGGGGGTCCGGGGGCCAATGCCCCAGAGGTTCCGCTAGCCTACCAAAAGTTTCGGTGGACAGTACCGGCAACAGGAAAATATTCCGGTACTGGCCATCACACAGCCGGTGCAATCAAACTTCGCTGTGCAGAAAATATCTGTACATAGATCTATGCCATCGTAATGCGTCATTGTATGTTGCCTTTTAAGACCAAGTTACGTCACTTTTGTGATGTTGTCGTCATCATCACAAACAGAACGACAGAAAGACGTCAGAGGGGGGTGAGGGGAGAGCTACACAATCTATACAGATAAGAAACCGGAGAGCAGAGAGCGGGAAGCCCACAAGCGGGGACACAACCTTGCTATTTACGTTAAGCATGACGCAAAACTTTTATCGCGCATCTGCCTGACGTAGGTGTGTGACACAGGGTCTTTCCTTACCAGCTCGAAAGAAATTCTCAGGTACCGGTACGCGATACCGATGACATTAATTGTTATCGGTACTAGACCAAAAAATATCGGTAAAAAACGGCATATGCCGGTCTAACGGAACCTCTGATGCCCCCTGGCTGGAAGCTGAAGGGAAACAACAGTTTCCAATGTAACTGACAGGCTCTCGTTGCATTTTCACTTAGAACTGGTTAAACTTCATGACCTCTATAACCAGCAAAATGCATCTTCTCAAATTATCATAATCCGGCGACGCCGGCTCCAGGCAATAACAAAATCCTGAACTTCATGAAATCCTGGACAAAATAAATCCTGAACTTCAGGACATCCTGAAAGCAGGAGCATCCATGAAATTAGCATAAACATGCAAACCAGGGGTCAAAATTAACATGTGCATGGTGCCAAATGCTACGAAAAGTTAGCTCGAGGGCTCGCAAACTTTTTATAATTTCATGAAGCATGCTACCGCTGGCACTATAAAAAAAAAAACCACCCACATGATCGGCAGTCTGGCCGATTCGCAAGCCGCAGGAGCTCAGTAACAAACCACTACCTCTGCTTCTTCTTTTTCGCCTCAGGCAGCCAACTTCATCAGGCTGAAGACTGCTCCCACTTCCCACCTTTCAGTTTCATGAAGTTCATCCCCCTCCCATATGCCCCATCTTTCATGAAAGTACAGAAAATGGGAAAGGAATAAAAAAGAGAGAAGAAAATTAGTTAGTAATATACTTTATTTATATAGGTTGCTGCTACTTGGCATCATGCTGGCTGCAAGCTGAACGGGCGCTGGCTGGCCAGGGCCTGTATTCATGTTACTTATTTAGTTGTTAGCATGATGCTAACTTAGAAGCTCTTCCAATGTCCTATATGATTTAATAGGACTTTTGGAAGAGCTTCTAAGTTAGCATGATCATGATGATGCTAAGTCTCATGCTATCTCAATGCGAATACAGATCCTGGTTAACTTAAAAAAAGAAAAGAAAAAAAAAGATTAGGGTGTGCTCTCCCCTAGTTTCGTTGATGAATATGCCACGATGTGGCCCTATCAACTATAGATGCAGATGCAGAGAACAAACGCATTGTCTGCTTTCTCATTTGTTGGATGCAGAGCAGACGGTTTGAGAACAAATCCTATTTGAGAACACCACACCGGCCGTGCATGCCCTCTTAGTCTTATCTATCTAGCCTTGTTTTTGTTTTCCGCGCTGCATAATTCTTTGAACCCAAGTATATATATATCAATAATTGCCGGTTACGGCTGGTGGATATTATTGGCACCAGGTCAGGTGCGAACATCTGCAGCCCTTAGCTGCAAGAGCGAGAAGAGGACACAGCAAGCAGTTCAGCAGGATCCCCTGCCGCACCCAGCAGCGCAGCTCCTCCTCCTTCCCCCGTACCATCAGAGAGTGGAACGCCCTGCTTCCAGAAACTGTTCAGGCCCCTTCTGCCAAGGCCTTCTTCAGGAGGCTGTTGGCAGAGCACTAAAAGCTCCAGACCCAAGGGTAGGCAGTGGTTGGGCCGGCATCACGGCTGGGTTCCGCTGAAAAGTCCCACTCCCAGTCTGGCCGGTTGTCTAGCTGTCTACCCACCAGAGCTCTCTCTCTGCTGTGTGCCATATTATATACAGATCAGTGTGGCATAGCCATAGGCCTAAATATTATCCATGTGCCATTTAAATCAATGATTGTACCTTTTCCCGCCTCCAAGCCCTCTCCCCATCACCTTCTTCCTATATTAGTCTTGTACATTGATGATGTATAATATAGTATTGTGTTATGTTATTTTTGAATATTTACTTTTCTTGAATGCTTTGTAGTACTAGTAGTAGTATTTGTTACGCAAGCGCTTCATTTTTTGGTATACCACCTAACATGAAAAGAGCACAGAATACTAACATTTTTAAAAAACCTTCTCGGCGAATGGAATGACTATAACTGTATAAGGCAGTTATGTATGATTACGATGAATAATATTAATAAAAACTGAGCGCCACAGCGGTGCCAATCTGAATAATGAACAAAACCACAATAACAAACAATCAAAAGATAGGGCACATCAAGAGGCCGCGAGGCCTGGCTGCCCTGAAGATCTGACCTGACCTGACCTGAGTGTGCGACAGACCGAGACAAATAACTAAATAAAATGAAAGATGGGACAGGAAAGCCTTACGGCTATATTTTGAGTCCCAAAATCCTAACCTTTGTCTTGCCTCAGGGCTGAGTGTAAAAAAGCAATGTTTGCTTTAAATGCTTATCTTATAACCCTGAAATGGCTGAATAAACAAAATTTCGTTCGTTCGTTCGTTCGTTCTCTCCTTTGTTTATGCTTTTCTTTTCTTTTGTTTTTCTCTCTCTTCGACCTTTTCAGTTGTAATAATAGTCAGAACTGACTTTCACAACTATATTGGAAGAAGCAGAAGAAGAAGAAGAAGAAGAATGATTGATTGATTGACTGAGCCCACGACCACGTTTCTTTCCAAATTCCAGTGCCAGTCATCCTTTTTCGACCAAATTGACATTTTGCTTCATCTGTCGCAGAAACTTACCTTTAGCTTTGTGTGTGATGGACACGAACTTGGTAAAATGAAGAATAAAACACTGACAGAATCAGTTTCGGATATCTCTCACTCTCAACAATTTAAAAGAAACTTTTTTTTAGACAAAAAGCGTCGAGCCAGGGGCACTTTCTTGAACGGAAGTGTCAACAACCAAAGACTTATGACCGAACAAATAGTGACAGTTTCGTACAAACGCGCAATCTTTCTTTTTTTTGTCAACAAATACGCTTTATAAACAACAAATTATGTTTTTGAACTTGAAATTATGTAAATAAAGTCACAGTAAGCGAACATAAACGGTAAAATCCGAAATAGATAGAAAATAAGTGAAAATAGGCTGCGCGTGGGCATTCCAAGGGAGGCAACCTCGCGAGCGTCAGTGAAAAGCGATCGTCTGCTATGAAAATGGCTGTTTGCGAACTTGTATGGCCAAAAGATGGAGAGTTGAAAATTCCCCGAAACTTCTCCAAGCAGACAACATTCAAGGTGTAAATGACAAGACATCAGCATAAAGCATGCCTGTATCATATTCTGGAGTTGAAAGCGTTTTAAAGGGACACCCTGACGGATGATGAGTTTTTCACTTTTTGCAAGAAACACTGCGTCGAGATGGTGACCGGTCAGATCGGCCTCGTGTCATTTCGGCCCCGCTTTTTTTGGTCGTTTCGGCCTCGCCCTATGGCGATTAAACATGGACCCTACATTAGGTCCGTGCGACCAAACGCCCATCATCCTTCAACAAACTAATGAAGAACTGCTTAATGAACAAACTACACTGACAATGAACACTGAAAACTCTCTCTCTCTCTCTCTCTCTCTCTCTCTCTCTCTCTCTCTCTCTCTCTCTCTCTCTCTCTCTCTCTCTCTCTCTCTCCTCTCTCTCTCTCTCGGTCAAGGTTTATTGTGGTCAAATTTTCCTAAGATTAACTACTCATCAAAGCTTCTAAATTACTTTAAATCATTTGGAGATTTGTTGAGACGATTTTTGAATAAGTATTTCAGTGGTGCACATTTTAGTTCGTTAGTTAGGGGGAAGACGGGGTAAAAAGCGCATGGGCGGGTAAGAAGCCCACCCCAATTATCTCATGAAATAAAGAAAATTTCAGTCAAATTTGCCCATGAGACGAATGCTAGACATTAACGCTCGTCTCATGGGCAAAATGAGACTGAAATTTGCTTCATTTCATGAGATAATTGGGGTGGGCTTCTTACCCGCCCATGCGCTTTTTAACCCCGTCTTCCCCTAATTCATTCCAGTTCAAGGTAAACATTTTCAGAACGAAACCACACGCCGAGACAAAATGAATAGAGTATGACGCTTTAGAGAGAGAAACATAGAGGTTTAACGCCCTCTGGGCCAAAGGGCCATATGAAACATTTATAATTGTACAGATCTTATCAATTTATGACACTTTAAAGTTCAACTCTGCTTTAACCTTTCACCGCCAAAGTCGCATTTTAGCACCACAGTGATTTAACACCTATGCCACTAAAAGGCATCAAATTGGGGTCGATTATCCAAAGACCGGTAAAGGTAAAGATCTTGACCTTTACCCAAAGACCTTATTGTCTTAGTTTTGGGAAGTAAAGGTAGACCTTATTTTATACGTCACAGAATAATCCCCAATACTGCAGATGGATTTTGTTCTCTACCCAGGTCAATTTAATGGAAATATTTTGCTGAAACATGGCTGGCGGTGAAAGGGTTAAATGATGATTAAACATACTAGTTGTACAAACATGAGTACATTCTCTCCAAAATAGACACAGTACATACAGTACGTACAGTATAACCTCCCTTATAAGACCTCCCGTTATAAGACTCCCTCCCATATAAGACCTACTTATCCGAGACATTGCCCTTCTTTGGAAGTATTAAAATGGCCTCCTTTATAAGACCCCTCCCTTATAAGACCTGATTTTTTAAGGTCTTATAACGGAGATTTCACTGTAGATCGACAAAAATGGAAAAATAAGGCAGTAGAATTGAATAGCATAAATATCGTTTAATAAGGAGGTAGGTAGGTAGATAGGGCTATTTATAGGCCTCGCGGCCCTTTGACTTTAATTTTTTTTAAAGTGGTTTGCGTCTCCTTAAACTAAAACTAGTCAAAAAGTTGTTGTTTTTTTAAACTTTTTTTTGGCAGGAATGGCTTTGTTTATTCATCAAAACTTTTCCATTTTGTTTTCAAATTTAGGTTTTCGTCCAAAATATTTTTTAGTTCATTAATGTTAGGTGCATTCTTTATGTTAATTGGTAGATTATTCCAAATCTGAACAACACGGTTAGTGACTAAACAGTTTGCGTTAAGGAACGATGAACAACAAAGTTTGAACTTCCAGCCACTTCAAGACCTGCCAACTTAAAGTTTCTGATTATGGAGTAGGCGACAATGCTAACAATGCTAACAATGCTAACTCTACGGCAGAGCTAACAGAAAATATGATTTATGATGTTGAGCAGGAGGAGGATGATCGAGGAGGTAGAAGGCGATAGTAACAACTATATACAAGACAATGCTAACTCAACAGTTAAACTTCCAGAAACTATGAACGCTTATGGTGACGACGACGAGGAGGTGGAGGAAGAAGAAGAGAACAGGGCTCCCTATCGTCCCGTAAAACAAGGGGTCCCATGCAGGGACTCCTTCACTTACAGCATAGAGGGTCCTAGAGGCGGGATAGAGGGTTCCAGTGGCATTGCGAACGCTAAAAAGACTTTTTCTAGTGCATCCCTGGGACCCCCTGCACATTATTTTAGAGGGTCCTTTAGAATTGTAGTACTTCATAGACCCCCAAATGGGGGTCCCTGGGAGCCCTGAGTGAAGGAGGACGAATACGAAGAAGGTGGCAGAGAGTGCGATGTGTTGCCGGTACATTTCGAAATCAAGGAGGAGGAGGAGGTAGAGGTGGAGGGAAGTTTCTACGGCATGCGGCGAGTGTCGTTCCACCTTCGTCCTCAAGTTCCTGCAGATCTTCAGCAGCACGTGAACCTGCTCGACGATGCCCGTGATCTCAGTTACTGCTGCAGTTAGGCAGATATTCCTTTCCACACATCTCCCTTCTTACGCAACACGTTCCTCGACACACCTTGTCCTCGGCGCTTCAGATCGGAGATTTGAAACAGGTTTGTGTGTCATGTGTGTTTGAAATCTTTCCGATGTTTGTTCGAGCTTAACCACCATCAAGCGATTCTGGATCTTGTCCGTTTACGTGCGGCATTTGTCTAAAGACGTCTTCGTGACGCAGCGATTTGGGCCGACATGTCAGAATTCACGACAGCAGCGAGAAACCATACTCTTGTGATCGGTGCGAGAGAGGGTTCATCACTAAATTTGATTTACGGGAGCTCAGGAAAATTCATTCCGGGGACAAATCCTTCACGTGTATGGAAAGCCAAATACCTCAAACCCGCTTCTGAAATGCGCCCGTATTTTATTAAAAATGCGCGCGCATTTTATCAAAACTGCTCGCCCATCTTGATGCTGATTGGTCGAAAATTTTATGAACGCGCAGATCCGTAAACGCCGCGCCGCTCAAAAGTCCGAGCGCAGTTTCTAAACTGAGGTCGCACTTTTGCTTTGAACATAAAAACTTAGATCAGAAAAGTTACTGAAACGAAAGTGTTTATTAATTGACGCCCTCAGGGTTATCGCTCTTCGTTGGCGGCCTGTTTCGGGCGCCATTATTATAATACTCATGGCTACAAGGGAAGAAGATGCTTTTATGACAGGTGTTAGGATCAAGTTAACACATTGCGGAAACCTGCTCATGTCAGGTAACCAGCCTGCTGAAGTAATCGGCGGTAAACTCAGTCACGCTTAGAACGAGAAAGTGTTTGAGGTAACCAAGAACACTTACTCCGTTTACTTTCTGATTCAACTTTTGAAAGAAATCAAGCAAAAGTGCGCGCGGGGATTTGGCCAGGAAAATGTGAAAACGCGCACGCGTTTTTAAGAAACCCGCGCGCATTTTTACTTTTGCGGGCGAAACTCCGGCCGCATTTTTTAACGGGCTTGAGGTATTTTGCTTTCCATACACATGCAGCGTCTGCTTGCGCGGGTTTCTTCGCGCCAGGAAGCTGCATCTCCATCAGCAGTTGCATGTCGGTGAGAGACCATTTTAATGTGAGGTGTGCCCCAAGAGCTTTGTCTCCAGAGGAGAGCTGAAGCAGCAGACGAAGACTCACGCAAGAGTGAAGCCATGTGTGTGTGAGGTGTACTCTAAAGCCTACCTGAAGGTGAAAGACTTGACGCGGCACATGAAGACTCACTCGGGCCACAAGCCCTTTGTCCGTGAGCAGTGTTGTAAAGCTTTCCACAAAGCCGATGTGTTGACCAAGCATCGGAAAGTGCATGACAAGAAAAAGAAGGGGTAGAACTATAGAAGAGATGATGTTTCGTCATGTAGCATCAACATTATTGTGCTTTTGCTGTGGTGGATATAAAGGATGCAAACTCGCATGCATGCACACATGCATGTAGGCGTGCGCACACATGTATTCACACGCACACAGACACACACATGCACACGCATGCACGCACGATGCTTGCACACACACACACACGCAATACACACACACACATGTACACGCATGCACGCACACACGCTTGCACACACACAATGCACACACACACACACACACACACACACACACACACACACACACACACACACACACACACACACACACACATAAAAGCGAAATTTATTATTTGAATTACACGTGATCAGTGTGACTGTGCACATATGCATACCACAAAACAAAATGTGCATGTACGTGGTGCGCTTTTGTGTGTGTCAAGTGCATGTACAGTGTATACCTATATATTAACATTCCTGCGGTGTGTGTCTGCCTGTCTGTCTGCCCTGTAACTCCCGAACCACCGAACAGAATCGCTTCAAATTTTGTGTGGCGGTGCATCATGGTGCACAGATGGTCCCATAGAAAAACAATGGTGACCGTGCTGACCTTGACCTTGGAGTGTGACCTTGAAAACCGGTCAGATGAAAGGGTAGTAATAAGGGAATGACTGGCTGGAATGTTTTTTTCACTGGTTACTTCCCTTGCATCATAAATGAAAAGAGGGTGAGAGGCGAAAGAGAGAGAGTGTGTGAGTGAGAGAGAGAGTGTGTGTGTGTGTGTGCGCGCGGGCGCGAAGCGTAGCGAGCAGGAAGCTAGTTCTAAACAAAACAAAAAAGGAATTACAGTCTTTTTCAATGAACATAATAATTCTGATTGGACTAGCAAGTTAAAACGCAACTCATTCACTGAAAGAATATTCAAAACTAGAGGCGTGAAAGCGCTAGATCAAGCAGCTGCGCGGCAGCCTTTTGGGCTCCGGTGACCTTGACCTTTGACCAATGACCTTCGTCTTCGACCTTGGCCTAGTAGGTATACTAGATATCCTTTGTACGTGTTCGGCTTGCAAAATGTGAGGGTCCTATAGTTCCCTCCATTCAAACGTTATCGTGTTAACATGACGAAGCCAGTTAGTCAGCCAGGAAGGAAGTACCAGACAGCGGTGAAAACATTAAGCAGCTTTTAGCGTCACAGCTACTGAACTAATCAGGTCATGACTTGTTTACTTATGCAAGGGGAATATTTTATCTGGCAGTGTACATAATTATTTGCTTGTGAGGAATCGTTTCCCCTTAACCTTTCTTCTCGGTCAAATTCCTTCCTTAGAGACACTGACGCACCACGATTAAGTCCCATTGGTTTTTTTTTTCTGGGTAGCTGTGACCCACATACAAATGTCACCAACATAAAATCGAGGCTGCTCTTTAAAATGATGTTTCGTTTTCAATTTGGGGGACATTTGTCAAACCTGGTCAAAAGAAGATTTCTTACCAGCTATAAGAGGGAAAACACGTGAAACCCGTGATTTTGACACGTGATCTGGTGGGTCTATGTTACATGATTATGTGATATATTGTTAGGTGTGTGTGTGTGTGTGTGTGTGTGTGTGTGTGTGTGTGTGTGTGTGTGTGTGTGTGTGTGTGTGTGTGTGTGTGTGTGTGTGTGTGTGTGTGTGTGTTTGTGTGTGCGTGTTTGTGTGTGTGTTAGTGTGTACGTGTGTGTGTGTGTGTGTGTGTGTGTGTGTGTGTCTGTGTGTGTGTGTGTGTGTGTGTGTGTGTTGTGTGTGTGTGCATATGTATGTATGTGTGTGTGTGTGTGTGTATGTATGTATGCGTGTGTGTGTGTGTGTGTGTGTGTGTGTGTGTGTGTGTGTGTGTGTGTGTGTGTGTGTGTGTGTGTGTGTGTATGGTGTGTGCGTGTGTGTCAGTGTGCGTGTGTGTGTGTGTGTATGTGTGTGTGTGTGTGTGTGTGTGGGGGGGGTGCGTGTGTGTGTGTGTGTGTGTGTGTGTGTGTATGCGTGTTGCGTGTGTGTGTGTGTGTGTGTGTGTGTGCGTGCGTGTGTGTGTGTGCGTGTGTGCGCGCGTGCGTATATAACATGTGTGTGTGTGGTGAGACTCGTGACGTATTCATCTTACTTGAGTGAATCATCATGGTACAGTGGAACCTCCTTATAAGATATAGCTATCAATTTGGCCATACCAGGCAGCGGGATTTCTCCCTGCTCTTACTGACTTTCAACTGCCGTGGGATTTTTACGTGCGTAAAGCGCACGGGTCAGACTAGCTTTAAGTCCCCATCCGAAGGACTCGACGTTCAGTTCGATTTTCCTGTCAAACTAGAAAGAAGGGCGAGGCCGGGATTCGAACCCGGGTCACTCACGCTACAGTCGCGCATTACATTTGGCAGGCGAACGTCATAACCACTCTACCACCTTTCTCACTGCTAGAATATAAAAAAAAGTCACGAAACTGACAAGCATAACGCTTTGTGACGTACAGCTATTTTTGAAGTGTGAATATATGGTAAAGATGAATATACACACCATTTCTCGGTTGTTTCCACTTTTTCAGTCTTGCCTTTCTTACTGCAGATTGAGTACTTCATCCTCTATCGTTTGCTATATTTAACACTAATTTTCATCCATTTACATAATTAAACACATGCATTCAATAATAGTAGAAGATAAAGGCAAGACGGAAAAAACGCAATGAACCAGGACTGTGACAAATGCTCCGCGGTGTACTGCACTACATAGGGGGGGGGGGGGGGGGGGGGGGGGGGTGGGGGGGGGGGGGGGGGTCCCTACATAATGGCCTTTATCATGACTGCGATTAATTATATAAAAAGCATACTTGTGGCGGTACCACAGCCGATGAGGTTTAACCGAGGCGTGGTCACCGCTACACCTATCTGTATTAATTTAAAAAAATCGGGACTTTACTGGTTTCGTACTGCCTCCGGGCATTGCCTCCAGTATTGTTCCCACCATATTTGTATTTACAAATGTCCCATATGTGTCTGATTCAGACCAAGAGGACGTAAAACACCATTTTCGTCTGCGATTAATTATTCAACAAGCATAATTAGCTGAAAACGTTCATCAAATACAGCTTAATGTTTGGTAAGAAAGGCAAGTGTGAAAATGCAGGGAGAGCCGAGAAATGTAAGGAGGGGGGGGGGGGGGGGGGGGGGGGGGGGGGGAGGGGGGAGGGGCACATCTTAACCTTTACCCGAATATTTTATTGCAAACTTGTTCGTGGGTGACAGTTATAGATAACCTAGTAATTTTTCATTTTTTACTTTGTCACTACATTTTAAACCCTTTCATCACCAAATTCGCATTTTAGCACCACAGTGATTTAACACCTATGTCACTAAAAGGCATCAAATTGGGGTCTATTATCCAAAGACCCTATTGTCTTAGGTTTGGGAAGTAAGGGATAGACCTTATTTTATATATATGTCACAGAAGAATCCCCAAATACTGCAGATGGATTTTGTTCTCTACCCAGGAGATTTTTTTTTGGCTGAAATATGGCTGGCGGTGAAAGGGTTAAAATAGTTTATGACGTCTGTTTAGCAAGTGTATGTGTGAAGCATTCTATCCATATCTCTGTCTCTGCCTGTCTGTCTGTCTGTCTGTCTATCTCTATGTTTATGTTTGTCAGTGTGTGCGTTGTTTGTGTGCATGTATTTGTGTGTGCATGCGTGCGTCCTACACGTGTAGAATCTATGTTTGTGACGTATCTCACGTGCACATGCGTGCGTGCGCGCACTGATGTGTATGCTTGTCTGTGTGTGCGTGAACACGTGTATGTAGTACCACGTGCTTCACATTATTGTTTTGGTATTTGGTATATTCTAGTCACAGAGACTTATCTCTGTGAAATTCGGGCTGCTCTCCCCCGGGAGAGGGCGTCGCCGCAAGTGCAGCGCCTACCCAATTTTTTTTTTTTTTTTTTTTTTTTTTTGGGGGGGGCACAGGGTGAGGAGGATGTGTGAGCACACTTGGAAAACCTAGCTATGAATTTGGCCATACCAGGCAGCGGGATTTCTCCCTGCTCTTACCGACTTTCAACTGTCGTGGGATTTTTACTTGCGCCGGTAAAGCGCTCGGGTCAGACTAGCTTTAAGTCCCCATCCGAAGGACTCGACGTTCAGTTCGATTTTCCTGTCAAACTAGAAAGAAAAGGGGCGAGGAGGCCGGGATTGGAACCCGGGTCACTCACGTTGCAGTCACGCATTACATTTGGCAGGCGAACGTCTTAACCACTCTGCCACCTTTCTCACTGCTAGTAGGCCTATATATTAAAAAAAAGTCACGAAACTGACAAGCATAATGCTTTGTGACGTAGGCCTACAGCTATTTTTGAAGGGTGAATATTTCATTGTCACAAACTTGCTCGTGGGTGACAGTTATAGATAACCTAGTATTTTGTTGTTGTTGTTGTTGTTAGTTTGTCACTACATGTTATTAAAATAGTTTATGACGGGTGCTTAGCAAGTGTATGTGTGAAGCATTCTATCCATCTGTCTGTCTCCGTCTGTCTGTCTATCTCTCTATGTGCTTGTGTTTGTCAGTGTGTGTGTGTTTGTGTATGTGTGTGTGTGTGTGCGTGTGCGTGTGCGTGTGCGTGTGTGCGTGCGTGTGCGTGCGTGTGTGTGCGTGTGTGTGTGTGTGTGCGTGTGTGTGTGCGTGTGTGTGTGTTGTGTGTGTGTGTGCGTGTGTGTGCGTGTGTGTGTGTGTGTGTGTTGTGTGTGTGTGTGTGTGTGTGTGTGTGTGTGTGTGTGTGTGTGTGTGTGTGTGTGCGTGTGTGTGCCAGTGTGTGTGTGATTTGTGCATCATGTGTCAGCGCATGTATGCGGCGTCCTACAAGTGTAGAATCTATGTTTGTGACGTATCTCACGTGCACTACTCGTGTGCGTGCGCGCACTGATTTGTATATGTTTGTCTGTGTGTACGTGCTTCACATGCATGTATATATATATATATATTATATGTGTGTGTGTGTGTGTGTGTGTGTGTGTGTGTGTGTGTGTGTGTGTGTGTGTGTGTGCGTGTTGTGTGTATGCGTGTGCGCGTGCGCGCGCATGCATGTGTACTCGTGCATGTGTAGGTTGTGTATGCATGAGAGTGCGCAGCTGCGTGTGTGTGTGTGTGTGTGCGCGCGCGTGCGCGTGCATACATACTTGGCGTGATATAATATCTGTGAGGTCACGAAGGTAGATTTCCTGTCCATTTCCCCCCTCTTTGTCTGGAGAGTGGAGTGATCGCTAACAAGACTGGACCTGACACACTGGACCTGAAACAACTTTCATTCTGTCGACATGTCGCTCGTAGGGCTTACTGCGTGTTCATAAATGAGCGAAGGACCCGCCTCACTGCATACGATTCGATTCACTACGTACGATCCGATTTTGATATTTGTGAGGCATGATTCACGTGAAATTCTACTGTCTACTAAACTCTGATGAAATCCGCTATACCTAATATTTCGATGGTTTGGAGTCAAAACGGACTATCTTTAGATTGAGATATTACTGTCGAAACTTATTACGAAAACTAATAACTTGTATGAAAAAAAAAGACTGAACAAAAGACTGCTGAAATATAAAAAGCAAAACCCCCTTTTTATATGTCAGATCAATGCTTTACTTTTAATGTATGTGGCGGTACCATATAGCCGATGAGGTTTAACCGAGGCGTGGTTACTGCTACGCCTATCTGTATTGTTAAAAAATCGGGACTTTACTGGTGGTGCACTGCCTCCGGGCATTGCCTCCAGTATCGTTCCCACCATCTTTGTATTTACAAATGTCCCATAGTGTGTCTTTCATGACCGAGAGGACGTAAAACACCATTTTCTCATTCCTTCCTTATATTTCAGCAGTCTTTTTTTTCATACAAGTTATTAGTTTTTGTAATAAATCCAATAATACGTCAATGGACTATCTAAAGATAGTCCGCTTTGACTCCAAGCCAGTTACACGAATCTGATAAAATATCTGTAATTTTTTGTATCAGACATTTTGTTCAATCCGTGTTTTGCGGTCTACATCAGTGAACGAAAATAGTAAGCTTAGAAATTTTTTTTTATAGAAGGAAGTGTTTCACGTCACACCTGTTTCGGAAGGAATATTTAGTTTATCTATACTATCAGAAGTGTTTTCAAGCCAACATTAGTTTACCATCAGTAACTTTTCATAAATAACAATCACGAATATGTTGTAGTATGTGACTATGTTAGTTGTATTCAGTTGGTATTGCTAGGTTTTCACTGATGGGCGATTTGCTTTATATTTGCGATACTAAGTGTATTGTTCAATAACATTTTCTACTGGTAATGTTGCATGATACTGCTCAACAAAAAATAAGTTTTTTTCCATAAATCTGATGGAAACAATACTATTAACCCCTTGACTGCCACCAACGTATTACGTACTGACTTAACTGACATCACTGATGATGTCATCAGATGAAGAGGAATAACCCTGATATGCTGGCTTTTGCTCTAACACAGTCAAGAGAGTTATATCCCCAGACCATTTTGCCAGATTGTTTCTATCAGTTGTCTTTTTCATGGCATGATTTGCCCAATTATTTTTTTCTTTAATTTTCTCTGGCAGTGAAGGGGTTAAAAATACAACGAAGAACATACAGCACAGCTGTTCCATCCCATACAAAATCAAGCTATTTAGTTAAAAGACTGAATCTATAAATCTTAGATAAAAACTGCACCCAGCTTTTGTTTGTAAACATATTTTGGCTGTATGTTCTTCATTGTATTTTTTAATATATTTCTTCCATCAGATTTATGGTAAAAACTTATTTTTTGTTGAGCAGTATCATACAACATATTTAGTAGAAAATGTTCTTGAATAATACACTTAGTATCACAAACATAAATAAAATCGCCCATCAGTGAAAATCTAGCAATATCCACTGAATATAAGTCATTTAGTTACATACTACAACATATTCTTGACTGTTATTTAAGACAAGTAACTTATGGTAAACTAAAGTTGGCTTGAAAATAATTCTGAAAATATAGCTAAACTAAATGTTCCTCAGTCCCGAAACAGCTGTGACAGACAAACTATTTTTGTTTGTGGCTCAAGCCACAAACCTATAACTCACTTTGTCGGTCGGTCGGTCTGTCGGTCTGTCGGTCCAAAATTGTCGCACATTTTGACAAAATTGTCGCACTTCAAATGGCGACGAAAATGGTGTTTTACGTCCTCTTGATCTGAATCAGACACATATGGGACATTTGTAAATACAAATATGGTGGGAACAATACTGGAGGCAATGCCCGGCGGCAGTACGAAACCAAGTAAAGTCCCGATTTTTTAAAAAATGAATACAGATAAGCTATCGTCCGCACTTCAAATCGAGGCTACACTTCTGG
This sequence comes from Phymorhynchus buccinoides, assembly GCA_017654935.2. NCBI lineage: Eukaryota > Metazoa > Mollusca > Gastropoda > Neogastropoda > Raphitomidae > Phymorhynchus > Phymorhynchus buccinoides. Next base: position 2,288,074 of record CM065713.1, read on the forward strand.
CCAAAACTCTTTAAAATGATGTATTTTAAAAAGCGTACAAAATAATAAACATACGTAATACAGGACACTACAACAGACACGACGAGTATGCGGTGCTTCTTTTGATGAGCATAAGTAGGATACATAGTTTTAAATGTTTTCCAAAATGATATAAAAAAGTTACGAAATGGTGCAGAGGATAACATTCTGGTTTACAGATTAAAATTATGGAAAAGCCAGGGGAGGTAACTCATGATTGGAGTGGTAAAAATAGACCCTAGCGTGCCACAAACTATTGCGATTTCGCGCTTGTTTACAAAACACAAGTTTGGTGCAGTTTTTTATCTAAGATTTCTAGTCTTTCAGGCTTGTAACTAAATAGCTTGACTTTGTTGTGCAACGGAACAACTGTGCCGTGAACATCATGATACACATACATAGTCACAACTCGGATCGTATTTGTCGGGTCAAATCGTACGCAGTGTGGCTCGCCCTTGAGCGAGTAAACGTAATAACAATGCCATGAAGAAGAAGAAA
>CM065713.1:2301589-2304089 GCA_017654935.2 Phymorhynchus buccinoides
TGAATTGAAACACTGTAGTAAATATTGTTAAAGATGGCCCGTGCGTACTATGAAAAGTAAGTTTGAACCTTGTCCACAATGCTAGCACACGTGGAAATTGCCTTTGATAAGCTAGGGCGTGTGTGTGTGTGTGTGTGTGTGTGTGTGTGTGTGTGTGTGTGTGTGTGTGTGTGTGTGTGTGTGTGTGTGTGTGTGTGTGTGTGTGTGTGTGTGTGTGTGTGTGTGTGTGTGTATGTGTGTTGGTTGGTTGGTTGGTTGGTAGAGTGGAGGTTTTACGTCCTCATGGCGGAAAGCCCTTAGGGACAAGTTGTTCTGGTGCTGGGTCGATGTGGAGATGGCCGCAAAGCGGTTGATGGTCATGAGGAAGAGGAGGGTCTGGGGATGGATTCGTGGAGGACGCTGGGTGTCGTGGTGGTGGTGGTGGTGGTGTCTTTGGCGTTGGTCCGGTGGTCATCATCGGTGCTGAAGGTTCAGGTTGAGGTGTCGTGTGTGTGTGAGAACGTGTGCAATTGTGTTGTATGTTTATGTATGGTTTTTTCTCTCCGTTTTTCTATCAATTTCAACAATGTTTATGTGCTAATAACAAGATCATAAGATATGAAACTTGTATGTGAATGATAGTTATTTGGCTAATGTTAAGATCAGCTCCCTCCGCTCTTCCAGGGTGGAGTTGGCCAATCAGCTCCCTCCGATTTACCTTCTCCGTTAAGCTGATTGGCCAACTTCACCCTGGAACAGCGGAGGGAGCTGATCTTAACATTTGCCAGTTATTTATATTTCATTTCTCAGTTTATTTATTGCTTGTTTGTGTATTATGATTTTGCAAATTGTATAGAAACATTGTTAAATATAAAACAAATATTATGAGATGCAAGCAGTAAGGAACTCGGATGCAAATTACTTCCCTTGTAGATAAATGCTGTAGTCATCACCACTACCCCCCACCCCCCACCCCCTTAAGGGCCGGCTACACTGCTTACGATTCAATCAAATGCGATCCGATTGTGACGATGTCTGTGAGTCATGATTTCACGGGGAAATACTTCCGTCTAAAAAGAACTAGTGTGTGAAAATCCGTTTAACGTCCTCCGGTCTGAAACAGACACATATGGGACATTAGTAAATACAAAGATGGTGGGAACGATACCGGAGGCAATGCCCGGAGGCAGTGCAACTCCAGGAAAGTCCCGAATTTGTTAACGATACAGATGTATAATAACGTTAGTTCGAATGAATGAATGAAAAATGGTGTTTTACGTCCTCTCGGTCTGAAACAGACACATATGGGACATTTGTAAATACAAAGATGGTGGGAACGATACTGGAAGCAATGCCCGGAGGCAGTGCAACTCCAGGAAAGTCCCGAATTTGTTAACGATACCATCAGTTATTAGGATTTTGGAGTTGGATATTGCTTTTATCCTATCTCAAGAGGCTTGCTGTTTATCACACGAGGTCGGAGAGCCCCTCTCTCTCTCTCTCTCTCTCTCTCTCTCTCTCTCTCTCTCTCTCTCTCTCTCTCTCTCTCTCTCTCTCTCTCTCTCTCACTACGCCCAACTAAGAATATCCCGCGCTAAGCCCCTACCGGTTTGACTGCCCCCCCCCCCCCTGGTGGTCAAATTATCGTCCTAAGTTGCCCATTAGATTCACGCTGACCTTCTCGGCGAAGCTTTGCATGCATCAAGCCAATGGGTTTTTTTGGGTGTTTTTTTTGTTTTTTTGCTGGCGGGAGGATATCAAATTACCGGAGAGAGCAGATGAGAAGTGGGGGTGGGGGGGGGGGGGGGGGATCATACAGTGGTAGTCTAGCAGTGTGCTAGTTATCTGTCATTAGGATGTGATAGCAGAGTAAAGGATAGTTAGTATATATATGTTCCCTCCAATAAGTGAAATGGCGTGCATGACAGTGGAACAGTCACGACTGTTAACGTTGTTGTTGTTGTCGTTTTTGTTGTCGTACCCTGGCTTAAAGACTCCAGGGATCACCATCCCCAACCGCGCTTGAACAGTATGGTACAAAATGCCCCAGGGATGAGAGAGGAGGACATTATTGATTAATCGCAGTCGATTGATCACGAAGCCTGATGAAGTGTTGTAATAAATACGAAAGCTTGCAATGAACAGTGCTGTGTTTTGTGTGATCATCTTAAAACAAATATTAAGACAATTTCTGCATCGCTTAATCTGTAAAGCTCTAAGCGCTTACGCGTGTGCTGACTGTTTTTGATTACCCCGCCGCGTGGGCAGCCACACTCTGACTTGACGTGATTCTAGTAGTAGAGATTTTTTTTTTTTTTTTTTTTTTTTTAGCTTTCTCTTCAGCAAAGTTTATGGTGATAGTTTTTGTGGCTTTTTTTGTGTTCTTTTTTATTTTATTTTTTATTTTACTAAGAATATAGGCTCTCTCTGTGTGTCTATAAACACAAAATTGATTGGAAAACAAAGAAAGAAAATGATTGTATTGTTTTCAAAAGATTAAGATTAAGATTAAAATCATAGC
>CM065713.1:2314089-2316589 GCA_017654935.2 Phymorhynchus buccinoides
ATTGATGAAACTCTGGAGGAATTCTGTAGACGACTGACCTCACGAAATGCGAGGTTAACTCAAGGTAACATTGTATTGTAATGTATTGTCTAGAATTGTATTGTATTGTATTCCTTACATTGATAACACTCTGGAGGAATTCTGTAGATGACTGGCCTCAAGAAATGTGAGGTTAACTCATTCAAGGTAGCATTATATTGTATTGTATTGTATTGTATTGTTTTCTTACATTGATGAAACTCTGGAGGAATTATGTAGATGACTGGCCTCACGAAATGCGAGGTTAACTCAAGGTAACATTGTATTGTCATGTATTGTACCGAATTGTATTGTATTGTATTGTATTCCATACATTGATGAAACTCTGGAGGAATTCTGTAGACGACTGGCCTCACGAAATGTGAGATTAACTCAAGATAACATTGTATTGCAATGCATTGTATTGCATTGTTTTCTTACATTGATGAAACACTGGAGGAATTCTGTAGACGAAGGAAACACGTGAAACCCGTGATTTTCATTCACGGACCTGGTGGGTCTTTAATGAATGGCTCTGAATCAAACTTTGACTCTGCCTTCTCCCCCCCCCCCCCCCCCTGCTTACTGTCATCTACTATCTCTCTGACTGATTGACCCATATCTCTTCTTATTTTACACGGTGGAAGACGAGTTTCAATGTGCGTTGTACGATGCCAATGGACAATATAGAAACTTACGACTTTTTATGACATATTCTCCTTCCCTGTTTTTCGAAAGAATCTTCCAAATCACTTTTCGCCTTTGAGCTCCTCCGAAATCGGAGTGTGTCGCAGAAGAAGAAGAAGACCGACATAGACCTTTAGGCCTCGTATACAGTAGACACGGAAATCCGATGCGCAATCCTTAAATAAGTGAGATAAAGAAGGGGAAAAGTAAGCGCACATGTCCGTATTTAATAATACTACTGAACATTTATATAGCGCTTTACTCCCTTTGCAGGGAGCTTAAAGCGCTTTACATGATGAAAATGATGTTTTACGTCCTCTCGGTCATAGACACATATGGGACATTTTGTAAATACAAAGATGGTGGGAACAACACTGGCTGCAATGCCCTGGAGGAAGTGCAACACCAGTACAGTCCCGAGTTTTTTTGGACAATATAGATAGGTGTAGCGGTACATAACCACGCCTCGGTTAAACCTCATCGGCTATGGTAGCGCCACATTGTCTATCCTCAAGTTAGGTAAGTATATATGAAGCGCTTTACATAGACAATAAAACACAAATAAGTTGACATTATACACATAAGATTCACTGAATGAATGTTGGTGTTTTACGTCCTCTCGACCCGGGTAGGCACATATGGGACATAGATAAGATTCACTACAATCAAATCAAATATATACGTAAAATAATATTATTTAAACAAAGCCCTGTTCATAACCACAACATTTGAAGCAATATTACAATATCATAAGAAAAGAAACAAAATTGCAAAATGTCCTCCCCTAAAACGTATACCCCCCCCCCCCCCCCCCCATTATTCTTTCTTGTACTTATTTACGGATTGCCGCATGGGATTTCCGCGTCTAGTGTGTACGCGGCCTTAAAGGTCATCCACACGTCAGCTAATCCTAGCACGACTGTACGAGACGATTCGATCACGTGGTCTCCCAGAACAAATGTGATTCGCGCGCTTCCAGACCACGTGATCTAATCGTATCGTAGCGTACAGTCGTGCGATTTTAGCTGACGTGTGGCCGGCCCGTGACTGTAACGTATTATCAGAGTTGCTGGAGAAAAATACCTATTGACGGAGATGCAAGACTTAACGGATACACATAAATTAATGAAAATCTGTTTAACGTCCTCCGGTCTGGAACAGACACATATGGGACATTAGTAGATATAATACAGATGGTGGGAACGATCCTGGAGGCAATGCCCGGAGGCCGTGCAAGACCAGGAAAGTCCCGATTTTTTTAGCAATAACATATGTGTAAACGTGACCGTAGCTGAAAAAACCCACACGCATCAGCACATAAATCACCCCACTCCCTTTTTATTCCTTTATCTCTCTCCTTCTCTACCCCCACCCCCTCTCTCTCTCTCTCTCTCTCTCTCTCTCTCTCTCTCTCTCTCTCTCTCTCTCTCTCTCTCTCTCTCTCTCTCTCTCTTCCCTCCGCGGTACTTTTTTGTGCGACCAAATGCGTATGAATTTAATGCTTTGTTTGTCTCAAGAAATAAGAAACGTTTGACTAAACGTAAGCACTTCGCTACAGCTATAAACAGTTCTTTTCGATGATTTACATGGATAAAATGTAGCATCTCTTGTTCTTTTTATTATGGTACAAGTATATTAATATTATTTTGTTCATGATGTTACATATCTACTTGTTGATATTGTTCGTTTTTTTATTTGATAGTAATTAGTATAGACTTCACTCTGTATCGATGTTTGAGTGTTTATGTCCCCCAAGTGATGAAAATGATGTTTTACGTCCTCTCGGTCATAGACA
>CM065713.1:2326589-2344089 GCA_017654935.2 Phymorhynchus buccinoides
TTAACGTGATCGGACAATTCGACGGTGCGGAACAGTTTATTGTTTAGATTTTCACATTTTGGAGACTTCTGCTTCAAGATGTTTCCTACCGGTAGTAGATGGCTTTGAATGATTTATATATATATATATATATATATATATATATATATATATATATATATATATATATATATATTAAATAATATAAGCTAGATGATCAAACAAAAGAGACAAATAGATGATATTTACGTCCGTGGGGATATCGGGGGGTCTTTTGTATAAATAGTTCCCCCACATTCTGGAAGTTCTGTGCTTGTAACTTCCTCTAATCTGCCACTCTCTTTGACTCTGCCTTTTCCTTTGCTTTCCATCATCTACTATCTTACTGACTTATTGGCCCCATTCTCCTGCCTTTGTAAAAATAAAAAATCGTCAAATAACTTTTCTCCTTTGAGCTCCTCTGAAATCGGAATGTGTTGGCTGTGCGCAGTGGGGAGACCAGTGAAAACTGAAAACCAGACATATAAGTACCTTACCCATTACGGCCATATGGCCTGGGAATGCAGAAGAAGAAGAAGAATTCAATGTGCAAGTTTGACTTGGTTCTATGAATCTAATTTGTTCAAAGTTCGTTTATATGTTATCTATGGCAGCCAATGCCATGCAATCTGATGTGCTAGAGTACCTCGATCACTTATTCACTTATTTTCAATCACTTATTAGTCCCCGAACGAAGGTTCGGGGAGCTATTGTTTTTCTCTGGTCCGTCCGGTGTCCGTCCGGCGTGCCTCCGTCCGTCCGGCTATTCGTCCGTTTTTCTCAAAAACTATTCAGTCTATCATAATCAAATTTGGCATACTAGTTTGCCAAGATGCAAGCTATCCACTGATGTATTTAGTTTTTACATTAAGGTCAAGGTCGCGCCAGTTACGGGGTTCAAACCCCGAAACACATAATCGCTAATATCTCGCGAAGTTTTGCATGTATTTTAATGCATTTTTTTTCAACAACATTTCTTGATGAATGGTCTATAACACAGTTGTCATGCATTTTTCTGTGCGCGCGTGTGCGCATGATCGCGCGCGCTCAAATCACGGGTCCGAACCCCAAGGCTATATATAAAAAAAACTATTCAGCTAGTTACGTGCTGTTTCGATGCGGTGTTATGTAGTTACGTGCTGTTTTGATGCGTTTTTATGTACAGCCGACACATTCCGATTTCGGAGTAGCTCGGCGATGCTGCGAGGGGACTTTGCAGCCGCTCGGCGTTGCACGTGTTATCTACTGCTGCTATTTTTGTGCGTGTTTTCGGAATAAAAGTCGTTTAATTAAACAAACGAAAAACAATGTAAAAATAAAGGGTGTGCAGTAAGAGAGAAGTTGATTTATTAAGAAAAGAGAGGCGATTGTTTTTAGCCGGCGCCACACTGCAATCGATCCGATCTCAACGCGATGCGATTTGTCACGATGCGAGTCACGACTCACGTGACATACTTCCGCTAATGGGAGAAAGGTGGCAGAGCGGTTAAGACGTTCGCCTGCCAAATGTAATGCGTGACTGCAGCGTTGAGTGACCCGGGTTCCAATCCCGGCCTCCTCGCCCTTTCTTTCTAGTTTGAGCAGGGAAATCGAACTGAACGTCTCCAGTCCTTCGGACGGGGACTTAAAGCTAGTCTGACCCGTGCGGCTTTACGGCACGTAAAAATCCCACGGTAGTTGAAAGTCGGTAAGAGCAGGGAGAAATCCCGCTGCCTGGTATGACCACATTGATAGCTAGGTTTCCCAAGTGTGCCCACACCGCCTCCTCACCCTGTGCCCCCCAAAAAATAATAATGAAAAAATGGGTAGGCGCTGCACTTGCGGCGACGCGCTCTCCGGGGGAGAGCAGTCCGAATTTCACAGAGATAAGTCTTGTGACTAGAACGTACCAAATACAAAAAAATATATTAAAAAAATCTGCTGTTTGTCGCTCACTGTATTCAAGTAGACCCAATACATGAATGTCACGAGAATCATTCCTCACAGCATGTGGCCAAGGGTCCTTGGCTGTTCACTGTGTCTGTACACGTGATGCCAGTGAATCTGACGCATGGCCAATATTAAAATGATGCGGCTGTGCCCAATGGAAGCTGTCTTTACCAGTGGCAGTTCTCCCTACACGCCGTAAAGAATTGTTGGTTGTTGTCGCTCCACGGGTGGAGTGAATGTGTGGGTGGCTCCACGAATGGAGCCAAGTCCCCTGAAGTCGGAGTATGGCCGCCCACGTGGCGGGGCCCTTTAAAAGCAGCCATACACGTCATCTTCCCCCACCCAAGGCCGTGAGAAATGTTCCCATGACACTGGGTGTGCCCCCAGAGCGTTTAAGCTGGGGAACGAAAACAACAACAACAACAACAACAACAATGCCTCACAAAATGACAAATCGCATCGCATCGGCATTGAATCGTGTGTAGTGTGGTTGCTCCTTTGGACACAATGACGTCTTTGAATAGAAGGAACAAGGTGGGATTTCTGGTCTTCATTTCTGCTATGTGAGTGTGTGTGCATGTGAGTGTGTGTGCATGTGAGTGTGAGTGTGAGTGTGTTAGGTTAGGTTAGGTTAGGTGCATTATAGTCACAGACGTCTCTGTGAAATTCGGGGTGCTCCCACCTGGAGAGCGCGTACAGCCAGAGGCGCGACACCAATTTTTTAAAATTATTTTTTCAAAAAGGGTTAGGGTTTGGGTTTGTGTGTGTGTGCGTGTGTGTGTGTGTGTGTGTGTGTGTGTGTGTGTGTGTGTGTGTGTGTGTGTGTGCGTGTGCGTGCGCGTGCGTGTGCGTGCGCTTCTGTTTAACATATTTTTGACGTTCATTTGTTTCTATTGATGGTTTATTAATTTATTAGTAACTTATTTATTATTGTAAGCGCTTAGGGCTTATTTAGGATTAAGCGCTGGAAATGCCCATTATTATTATTATTATTATTAGTCCCCGAGCCGAAGGTTCGGGGAGCTATTGTTTTTGTCTGGTCCGGTGTCAATGCAGTTTTTTCCCACAACATTTCTTGATGAATGGTCTATAACACAGTTTCTTGATGAATGGTCTATAACACAGTTTCTTGATGAATGGTCTATAACACAGTTTCTTGATGAATGGTTTCTTGATGAATGGTCTATAACACAGTATGACATAACACAGTTTCTTGATGAATGGTCTATAACACAGTTTCTTGATGAATGGTCTATAACACAATGGTCTATAACACAGTTTCTTGATGAATGGTCTATAACACAGTTTCTTGATGAATGGTCTATAACACAGTTTCTTGAAATGGTCTATAACACAGTTTCATGAATGGTCTATAACACAGTTTCTTGATGAATGGTGATGAATGGTCTTGATGAATGGTCTATAACACAGTTGTCATGAATGGTCTATAACACAGTTTTTGATGAATGGTCTATAACACAGTTTCTTGATGAATGGTCTATAACACAGTGAATGGTCTATAACACAGTTGTCATGAATTTTTCTGCATGATCGCGCGCGCTCAAATCACGGGTCCGAACCCCAAGGCTATATATATTATAAAACACTATTCAGTTACGTGCTGTTTTGATGCGTTTTTATGTAGTTACGTGCTGTTTTGATGCGTTTTTATGTATGTGTACAGCCGACACATTCCGATTTCGGAGTAGCTCGGCGATGCTGCGAGGGGACTTTGCAGCCGCTCGGAGTTGCACTTGTTATTATTATTATTATTATTATTATTATTAATATAGCTGTTGGAGCCGAGTTGGTAGTGATATATATATATACCAAAAAGCCTGAATGTCACAAAGAGTGGTTACTCCGCAGCCTACCAAACCTTGCTCAGAATGAAGCCAACTTTTGTTTTACTTCCCACCTGGAAGGTGAAAAGGTGGAAGGTAGGAAGCACTAAAGACACACTGACGCCCCACAGTGAAGTCCCTTGTTTGTTTTCTGGGTAGCTGTGACCCACATACAAATGCCCCCAACTTGAAATTGAGGCTGTTTTTTAAAATGATGTTTCGGTTTGAATTTGGGGGGCATTTGTATGGGAGTCAGACCGGGTCAAAACGAAATTTATTTCCAGCTATAAGAGGGAAAACACACGTGTGAAACACGTGATTTTGACACGTGATCTGGTGAGTCTTTGAGTACGGTAACGGAGGCAGTGAGTGAGTTCACAATGGTCCCCACCTGTGGTGTAGGTGAAAGGGTGGGAGTTAAAAAAAACCAAGCCGGCTTCAGTCAGTTGCGGACTGCGAACTCTTTGTATACGAGTTCAGGCTTTTGGGCAATACTGTGGTTTCTTCAATCAATACTGTCCAGACAGCGTTAGCGAAAGTGATGAGTAATGGGTATAGTGGACGAAACTTCTTCGTCTTCGATCGCTCAGACAGTTTCCTGTCAGTTATCAGCTCAGATGCGTCATGCTGCCGTTATGCGCTTTACTAAGAAATAGTTAGGCCCAGCAAGTGCGTCCGACTTCGGCTGGAGGAGGAAATCTTTTTGAAAGTGGTTTCTTGAAAAAAATAAAATAAAATAAAATAAAAGGCAGGAGAATAGACAAATATAGTAGATGACAGTAAGCGGAGGGAAAAGGCAGAGTCAAAGAGAGTATCAGATTAGAGTAGGTTACAAGCGTAGAACTTCCAGAAGGTGGGGGAACTATTTATACAAAAGACCCCCCACCCACACCCACACCCGTATCCCCACGGCGGGGGGGGGGGGGATTGATATTTTATGTTACTGGGTTTAAAGGTGGACCCTGACGGATGAGTTTGTGCAAGAAACACGTTGAGATCACCACAAAGACAGCCTTTTCCAGGATCAGAACACTCACTTTGCTCTGGTTTCCTATAAATTAAACCGTCAAAACGGCGATTCCTCCTTGGCGGAGATGCCGGAGAGAGTAGCCATTTTGGATGGGGTGGGTGGAGGACACTCATTGTGGTTGAAGCGTTTTCTTTTTTTTGTAGTGCAATAAAAAAGAAGGATGTATTTCCTCTGTTGTGAACGAAACTCCTTTAGATAAACTGCATAAAATTAAAAAGTATTGCGAAAATTTCGTGCAAACGATTTGGCGGCCATTAGAAAAGAGACGGCACACAATTTGACTTCCAGCACCTCCGCCAAGGAGGAATCGCCGATTTGACGGTTTAATTTCTAGGAAACGAGAGCAAAGTGAGTGTTGCAATCTCTGTAAAGGGTGTTTTCCTGGTGATCTCGACGTGTTTTTTTACGAAAACACATCCATCAGGGTGCCCCTTTAAACAAATGTATTCATAGACAATCATGCAACCAAGCAGCATTATATCAACAAACAGGTCATGTAGCGTACCAAGCTTAGAGCTCATAATTACTAGGTGAAAGTTCGTTTAACGTCCTCCGGCCTGGAACAGGCACACGTGGGACATTACTAACTGTAGAGATAGTGGGGCGATCCTGGAGGTACTGCAATACCAGGAAAGTCCCGATTTTTAAAAAGAAAATAATACATTTGTTCAAGCTCATAATAAGTAACATAAATTGTGGGAACTCAAACAGCCAAAATGCTTGTTTATGCAACATGCTAGTTTAGTTAATTATTTTGAAACAGACAGATATTAGGTTTTCTCAAAATACAAGAGAGTAAAAGAAATACAAGGAAATAAGTATGAATGGAAAAAAAGATAATGCTTGCTTAAATACAGCATGCTAGATTAGTTAATTATTTTAAAACAGATGTATGTTAAGTATCGTCAAAGGTAAAGGTAAAGATGTGCCACCCCCCCTACATTTCTCGGTTAATTATATTTTTACGTTTTTGCTTTTCTTACCATACATAAAGCTGTATTTTAGGAACATTTTTAGCTAATAACCTTTTTGGAATACTAACCCTATCCCTAACCCTAGCCCGAAACCTAAACCTACCCCCCACTATGTACTGCAGTACACCGCGATTTGTCACAGTTGTGGTTCGTTGCGTTTTCTCGTCTTATAGGGTGGGGGGTAGGGTTAGGTTTAGGGCTAGGGTTAGGGCTAGGGTTAGTATTCCAAAAAGGTTATTAGCTACAAATGTTCCTAAAATACACCTTTATGTATGGTAAGAAAGGCAAAAACGGAAAAATAGAATTAACGGAGAAATGTAGGGTGAATGTAGGTGTGGTGGTACAAAAAGTAACAGAAATTGTAGGGTTTAAGTAAGAACTCCAAACAACCAAAATGGTTGCTTATACAGCATTCTAGCTAGATTAGTTAATCGTTTTAAAACAGACAGATATGAAGTATTCTCAAAATACAAGAAAGTAACAAAAATTATGGGGTGTAATTTATACAATGTTAGGTATATTCAAAATACAAGAAAGTAAAACGAATACAATGAAATATAAGTAGGAACACAATCAAAATGCTTGCATAATAATTATGCAACATTCTAGATTAGTTACTCATTTAAAAACAGATAGGTGTTATCAGATAAATTATCGAGTGGGAATAATAAAATTGTGAGTTGCCTTCTGAGTCAGGCTACCGCACGCTGATTTTTGTGAGTGGGGCGGAAGGGGAGGGGAGGGTGTGTGACGTCATGTCCGGTTCTTTGAGCTCCACCAGCGAAGGTAAGACTATAGGACTTTTCGTTTTTTGTGTTGTTGTTTTTTGTCTTCTCTTGCTTGCTTTGTTTGTTTGTTTCTTTAAAACTGCCCACATCCCTTTCACACCCCTTACGCTTCTCTCTCTCTCTCCCTCCCTCTCTCTCTCTCTCTCTCTCTCTCTCTCTCTCTCTCTGTCTCTTTCTCTCTGTTTCTCTCTCTGTTTCTCTCTCTCTCTCTCCCTCTCTCTCTCTGTCTGTCTCTCTCTCTCTGTTTCTCTCTCTCTCTCTCTCTCTCTGTCTCTCTCTGTCTGTGTGTCTGTATCTCTGTCTGTCTGTCCCCCCCCCCCTCTCTCTCTCTCTCTCCTCTCTCTCTCACCCCCTCTCTCTCTCTCTCTCTCACCCCCCCCTCTCTCTCTCTCTCTCTCTCTCTCTCTCTCTCTCTCTCTCTCTCTCTCTCTCTCTCTCTCTCTCTCTCTCTCTCTCTCTCTCTCTCTCTCTCTCTCTCTCTCAAGGACAGATTGGAAGACTAGGCGTTGCCTAAAATCTTTATCCTTGAAAAATAAAGTTCAAGTTTTCAAGTTTTCTCTCTCTCTGTCTGTCTCACTGTCTGTCTGTCTGTGTCTCTCTGTCTGTCTCTCTCTGTCTGTCTAAACAAAAAACGCCTGCATTCTGTTTTCACATTTTATTTTGTATTTTGTTGTCCTTTTTTCCTTTATTCTCACCATTGTTATTGGACTACAGGGCCGGATCAAGTGATTAATGAGGGGGGGGGGGTGGAGGGGGCGGTAAGGGGGGGTGGAGGGGGCGGTAAGGGGGGGGGGGAGTCCACCGGGGGATCGAGGGGGCCGCATAGGTGCAAAGGTCAAGGGGCAAAGCCCCTGTGAATCTGTTGCGATTTAGTGGGTGGTTGTTGTTTTTTTCCAGGCGAAAATCGAGCCAATTGCTGACATGATATATCCATGTTTGCTCCTTTTTCTTATACTTTGTATAAGATACATGCTTTGGGGCTGAGGGAGGTTGGGGGGGGGGGGGGGTCCGAACCCAGCACACACTCTCACACCCGCCTCCCCCCCCCGCCACACACACATAGATCCGGCCCTGGGTTACATTTACAATGCTAAGCTACACATGGGACTCGCCTAGTAAAAGGCTAATGTCATTTGTGGATGGTTGCTTTTTGTTTTTTACGTTTGCTTCAGGAGTTTTGCGACATGTTGTCTCTTCCTCTGAACCATTGGTATATTCTTCTTCTTCTTCGATCGCTCAGACAGTTTCCTGTCAATTATGAGCAACAGATGCGTCATGCTGCCGTGGTGCGCCTAACTAAGGAATCATTATCGCCCCAGCATGTCCGACTTCGGCTGGAGGAAATCTGTCTGAAAGTGCTTCGTGGAAGAAAAAAAAGTCAGGAGACTGGGACCGGTGGTAAGGCAGAAAGATAGTAGATGGCAGCAAGCAAAGGGAAAAGGCATAGTCAAAGAGAGTGACGTTATAAGCACAGAGCTTCCAGAAGGTGGGGGAACTATTTATGCAAAAGACCCCCCCCCGGTATCCCCACGGTGGATAAGTATATTTATTCCATTAGTACCGGCCTCAGCATTTCGTTTAGCCTTTTCCCCCTTTAGCCTTCGCCTTTGCGGGGATGAAGTTGTATGAATATTTATTTATGATTATCAGTGGCGTTTGATCTCGTAGGGTCTCCTCCTCCGAGCAGGCTTCATAAATTGCTAAGAGTAAGACCCATACACCCCCCACCCCCACCCACCCCCCCCCCCCCCCCCCCCCACAAGCCTATAACAGTGATAAGGAATTCGTGTTAATTGTTGCAATCGACGTATTATTCCAGCAGAATTAATTCAGTCGTGTGGTTTTCCTGTGTTGTGTTAGTTGGCTTTTGCCCCCCCCCCACCTCCCCGACACACACACACGCATACACGCATGCACGCACGCATGCATGCACTCACGCACGCACGCACGCACGTACTCTCACACTCTCTCTCTCTCTCTCTCTCTCTCTCTCTCTCTCTCTCTCTCTCTCTCTCTCTCTCTCTCTCTCTCTCTCTCTCCTCTCTCTCTCTCTCTCTCTGGCTCTATCTGTCTCTCTATTTGTTTAGAAATAATAATCATAATGACCTTACGCAAATATATTCTTTCTCTATAACGTAGCCTTATTGGTGTATTGTATTGTATCGTTGATCATGAGCGTATTTGCACCTGTGTGTTCGCACACACCACAAGAGACTATGTATGCATGTTTTGGCATAGTTATAGGGTATACTGTATGTTTTTTTGTGTGTGTGTGTGTGTGTGTGTGTGTGTGTGTGTGTGTGTGTGTGTGTGTGTGTGTGTGTGTGTGTGCGTGTGCGAACACGTGAACGATATATTCATTTGAGCTTGAATTTTTTCCCACGTTCTTCAATTTACTGTGAACATGCCTGTGGTTATTTTCTATTCTTGTTATGTATTTTATGCTTTCTTTTTGTTTTTCTTTTCTTGTTATTTGGCTTTTCTTTTCCCCCTCGAGGGCATGGTGTAAATAAGCTTGAGCTTATCCGCTTACCCTCATTTAACATTCGTATTCGTATTCGTACTCTCTCCCTCTCTCTCTCTCTAATTCTCTCTCTCTAATGTTTTTCTACTCTAACGACTCGTTCTTAATTATAACGACCGTTCATTGTTGTAACGACCGTTCTTAGCTTAACGACCGTCCATTGTTGTAACGACCGTTCTTAGCTGTAGCGACCGCTCATCGTTGTAACGACCGTTCTTAGCTGTAACGACCGTTCTTAGCTGTAACGCCCGTTCATTGTTGTAACGACCGTTCTTAGCTGTACCGCTCTTAGCTGTAACGACCGTTCATTGTAACAACCGCTCTTAGCTGTAACGACCGTTCATTGTAACAATCGCTCTTAGCTGTAACGACTGTTCATTGTAACAACCGCTCTTAGCTGTAACGACCGTTCATCATTGTGCTGTAACGACCGTTCATTGTAACAACCGTTTTTAGCTGTAACGACCGTTCATTGTAACAACCGTTCTTAGCTGTAACGACCGTTCATTGCAACAATCGTTCTTAGCTGTAACGACCGTTCATTGTAACAACCGTTCTTAGCTGTAACGACCGTTCATTGTAACAACCGTTTTTAGCTGTAACGACCGTTCATTGCTACAACCGTTTTTAGCTGTAACGACCGTTCATTGTAACAACCGTTTTTAGCTGTAACGACCGTTCATTGCTACAACCGTTTTTAGCTGTAACGACCGTTCATTGTAACAACCGTTCTTAGTTGCAACGACTGTTCATTGTAACAACCGTTCTTAGTTGTAACGACTGTTCATTGTAACAACCGTTCTTAGTTGTAACGACTGTTCATTGTAACAACCGTTCTTACTTGTAACAACCGTTCATTGCTGCAATCGCTCTTAGCTGTAACGACCGTTCATTGTAACAACCGTTCTTAGCTGTAACGACCGTTCATTGCTACAACCGTTTTTAGCTGTAACGACCGTTCATTGTACCAACCGTTCTTACTTGTAACAACCGTTCATTACTGCAATCGCTCTTAGCTGTAACGACCGTTCATTGCTACAATCGCTCTTAGCTGTAACGACCGTTCATTGTAGCAACCGCTCTTAGCTGTAACGACCGTTCATTGTAACAACCGTTCTTAGCTGTAACGACCGTTCATTGTAACAACCGTTTTTAGCTGTAACGACCGTTCATTGCTACAACCGTTTTTAGCTGTAACGACCGTTCATTGTAACAACCGTTTTTAGCTGTAACGACCGTTCATTGCTACAACCGTTTTTAGCTGTAACGACCGTTCATTGTAACAACCGTTCTTAGTTGTAACGACTGTTCATTGTAACAACCGTTCTTAGTTGTAACGACTGTTCATTGTAACAACCGTTCTTAGTTGTAACGACTGTTCATTGTAACAACCGTTCTTACTTGTAACAACCGTTCATTGCTGCAATCGCTCTTAGCTGTAACGACCGTTCATTGTAACAACCGTTCTTAGCTGTAACGACCGTTCATTGCTACAACCGTTTTTAGCTGTAACGACCGTTCATTGTACCAACCGTTCTTACTTGTAACAACCGTTCATTGCTGCAATCGCTCTTAGCTGTAACGACCGTTCATTGCTACAATCGCTCTTAGCTGTAACGACCGTTCCTCATTGTTGCAACAATCGCTCTTAGCTGTAACGACCGTTCATTGTAACAACCGTTCTTAGCTGTAACGACCGTTCATCATTGTTGCAACAACCGTTCTTAGCTGTAACGACCGTTCATCATTGTTGTAGCAACCATTCTTGGCTGTAACGGCCGTTCATTGTTACAATCGCTCTTAGCTGTAACGACCGTTCATTACTACGATTGCTCTTAGCTGTAACGACCGTTCATCATTGTTGTAGCAACCGTTCTTAGCTGTGACGACCGTCACTTTGTAGTTGTAGCGACCGTCCATTGTTGTAACGACATCCAACTAGCTCACTAGTTAGATCTATCCCAAGATGGCGGCTATGACGGCAACTGATCTCCAGCCATTTCGACCATAAGATCCAGTTGAAACGTTCCCTAGTTCCAGAGTCATTGTCTGTGTTTTGTATTTCATCTAATTAATTTTATCTTGGTATTGAGTTAATAACATAATGTACTAATATAAATAATGTCTAAATTGCATGCTCTTCCCCATGTTTGTGATGCTTACCATTTCACTGTCTTGTTGTGTTTGTTGATGTGTAATTGCACCTGCAACCAAATTTCTCCACGAGAGATACTAAAAAGTATTCTCGACTTGACTTGACTTCACTTTACTTGACTATCTTCTTCCGCTCTTTACTTTTGTAGACAGATTGTTAAGAAAATATTTTGTGACTGAAATACAATTAATAATAACATGGACATGATGAAAAAAAGCTGTCAAGCTTACTCCTTTATCCTCAATAAAGATCGTTTTGACTTGACTTGACTTGACGCGTGCGCACGCACACACAAGCACACGCTGAAGCTATCTTGGCGAAGGTTTGCGCTATGCGAGTTCTAGATCTCTTCTGACATTCGTTGGTCGGATTACAGTTAATGTATGCAGGCGACCTTTGACATTTTTAGCTGCGTTAGGGGTTGAGCATAATGTGTGGTAATAGTGAATGGTCATTAATTAATCCATTATATGTCAAGAGCTGTGTGTGTGTGTGCGCGCGCGTGTGTGTGCGCGCGCGCGCGTGCGTGTGTGCCAGCATGTGTGTGTGTGTGTTTGTATGTGTTTGTTTGTATATGTGTGTATGTGTCTGTGAGAGAGAGAGAGTATGAGAGAGAGAGAGAGAGAGAGAGAGAGAGAGAGAGAGAGAGAGAGAGAGAGAGATGAGAGAGAGAGAGAGAGAGAGAGAGAGAGAGAGAGAGAGAGAGAGAGAGAGAGAGAGAGAGAGAGTGCTTTCATTTGTGTGCGAATGTGTACGTACGTGTGTATGCGCGCACGTGCTAGTGTCGGATGGCATTGACCTTTTGCGATTTGACATAATAGTTGACCTTCACATTGACTTCTCAGTTGTTGCCCTCCCCGTGAATTTGCCCTCCCCCAAGCAAACATTTCTCCACGGATACATTTCTTAATAATAATAATAATAATGATAATAATAATTTATAAAAAAACCTTTGTGTAGTTGTTTTATCTGTTTTTCTGAGAATTTGTTCTTGGTTAGGGACAGTGGGTGGATGCCTCGTGCCTCCATACGGGGAGCTGGACGACCCCCGCCCCGTCCACGAGTCTCTCCCCGTGGGGATACCGGGGGGTCTTCGTAAAAATAGTTCCCCACCTTCTGGAAGTTCTGTAATTTGTAACTTCTTCTAATCCGCCTCACTCATTGACTCTGCCTTTTCCCTTTGCTTTCTATCATCTACTATCTTTCTGACTTATTGGCCCATTCTCCTGCCTTTAAAAAAAACAATCTTCCAAATACTTTTTCTCCTTTCAGCTCCACCGAAATCGGAATGTGTCGGCTGTACGCAGCGGGGAGACCAGTGGAAACTGAAAACCGGACACATACGTTCCTTCCCCATTATGGCCATATGGCCTGGGAACGCAGAAGAAGAAGAAGAAGAAGTTCTTGTCTGTACCGGGTACAGTCCCCCCACCTTCTGGAAGTTCTGTGCTGGTGACTTCCTCTAATCTGTCACTCTCTTTGACTCTGCCTTTTCCCTTTTGCTTACTGTCATCTTGATGTATGACAGGTCTTTCTGCCTTACTGCTCCATTCTCCTGCCTTTGTTCTAAAAAAACCCCACTCTTACAAAGATTTTTCCTTAAGTGCTTAGGCGCAGCACGGCAGCATGACGCATCTGCGCTCATATGATCGAAAACAGACTAAGTTCTTGGATGTTAGGGGAGAGAGAGAGAGGGGGGGAGGAGGGAGAGAGAGAGAGAGAGAGAGAGAGAGAGAGAGAGAGAGAGAGAGAGAGAGAGAGAGAGAGAGAGAGAGAGAGAGAGAGAGAGAGAGAGAGATCATCAACTGAGCATCGTTCCACACTGCAGATAGGAACAAGATTCCAGAGTCAGGGGAACAAACTCTGGGGTTAGGACTACCTAACCCTGATGACTTCCCTTGAGTGAAGATAAACGGCGCTCTTTAGACATGGAGGAAAGGAAAGAGAGGAAAGAGAACGGGAGGGGGGGGCGAGTGTGTGTGTGTGTGTGTGTGTGTGTGTGTGTGAGAGAGAGAGAGAGAGAGAGAGAGAGAGAGAGAGAGAGAGAGAGAGAGAGAGAGAGAGAGAGAGAGAGAGAGAGAGAGAGAGAGAGAGAGAGAGAGAGACTTTGACACTTTGACTGTTTAATGTCATTAACAAAATGTTCTTATGTGTGTGTGTGTGTGTGTGTAAAAGAGTGAATGAGAGAGAGATAGAGAGAGTTAGAGAGAGAGAGAGAGAGAGAGAGAGAGAGAGAGAGAGAGAGAGAGAGAGAGAGAGACAGACAGACAGACAGACAAGAGACGGAGAGGGAGAGCTGGAAGGTGGGATGAGGGTATGGCAGTCGTAAGTTATGGACATGTCCATATCAAAAGGTCGGACCATTGTCTCTTGGGTAATGTGCACGAGTTAGCGAAGAGAGAGAGAGAGAGAGAGAGAGAGAGAGAGAGAGGGGGGGGGGGGGGGGGAGGGTAGATTTGGAAGCTTCACAGTGTGGCATGATTTGTCAGAGTGTATTGTTAAAGTGGAGGATATCATCATTGGTGGTGTTCTTGTGCTTGCTTCTCTGCTTCACATTCAGTAGTTTTGTGCTTTCTTAGTTTTAAATATATTCGGGGGAAAAAACCCAACAACGAATGTCTGTTGTGAACGTTCTTTCACAGGGGAAGCAAAATACTCTAAACAAATGGGTTTTTTTATATTCTGAATGTTATCTGTTTTCGTTTCGGGTATATGTTTAATTCTTTTTTTTCTGTGCTTTAAGTATATCACAAAGTTTTGATTTATCATTTTTCCGAATGTTGGTTTTACGAAGGATTCAAAATGTATATCCTTATTTTCTCTAATTGTTTTAAACATCCTTTTGTGCTTACCAGCCGCCATGCTAATATTTATATGAAGTAAAGTGACACAGTATAAGCTTTAAGCTTGTTGTTGCCGTTACGTTTTTATTTGTTTAATATTTGTTTAATGTGCATTTGAAAAAAAATCAAAAAATCATTTAAACCAAACAAATGTTTATTCATTTCAAAACATAGTCACACAGGAAGTGAGGCTTTATTATACCGAAATGTCTCTTCCCCTATCTCGTGCGTGCCCTGTGATGCGAACGCCACCTACTTAAGAGTATCGCCCTTGCCTGTCATGAAAGTAGTAGTATATAGCCACAGAACGTGATCTGTCCCTGACTCGCCGCTAGGTGGCGTGAGCAGTTCAGGCCTAAAATGAGTGCCCTTTCGTGCCGGCAAGAAATAGTATGACGCTCCAACAAGCTCGAAGCTTATACCGTGCTCCTTAAAGTGACGCACCACGATTAAGTCCCTTGGTTTTTGGGTTTTTTCTGGGTAGCTGTGACCCACATACACATTTCCCCAACTTGAAACTGAGGCTGCTCTTTAAACTGATGTTTCGGTTTGAATTTGGGGCCATTTATATGGGAGTCAGACTTGGTCAGAACAAGATTTGTTTCCAGTTATAAGAGGGGGGGGGAAAACCCGTGAAACCCGTGGGTTTTGACACGTGATCTGGTGGATTTTTAAATATTTTCATTACTCAGTTGACTAGATGGAGACTGAATTTAAATCACGTAATGTACTAACGAACAAAACTTAAAAAAATATTAATTAAGCAATCTTAGTTAGAAACTAAAGAAAATAGTCTTTGGAGAACGCGTTTATCATCCAATGTTTATCCAAGTGCGTGCATTTTTTGACGGTCACATTCATATAAAGAAGTTGCTGCAAATAGGGCATTTGCCACGAGTGTTCGTACTCTATACAGGACTACTAATTTGCCCGCGCTTGGTTTGCCCGAGTTCCCGTGACCTCTCTAATTCAGCTCTCTAATTTCAACTCAGTGAAATTCAAGGTCACCGTCACGCGGCAAATGCCCTATTTGGACAGTCTTCATTATCTGGTTTCTATCTGGCATGTTCTTTCAGTCATAACGATATGCTGAAAGGAATCGGTTTAATTAAAGACCCCCCACGTCACGTGTCACATTCCCTCTTATGCTAGGAAGATTTACACGGGAAAACCGTTATTTTGACATGCAACGTGGTGGGTCTTTAAACGTGTTATCTGAGATAAACTCGTGCTTTCTTTTCCCAATCATAATAGTGAATATAATCATAAGTTATTGCAAACCATTTTTTTTTTTTTTTTTTTTTTTTAAAGTTCTTAGTCCTACGTAGTTGTATATGTAACTAAGAGATATCGTAAAGAACGAGAAATTAACATTTGGATTTTTTTGTGTCTTTTATTTTTATGTGTAGAGTGGTACAGAGGTATTGCGTTCGCCTCGTGTCAAGTAAACCCGAGTTCGAACCTGGGTACAGGGGATTTTTCCTCTCACTTTGCACTAGGCCTTACGGTCTGAACGCGTTCACAATGTGTCAAGTAAACCCGACTTCGAACCTGAGTACAGGGGATTTTTCCTCTCACTTTGCACTAGGCCTTACGGTCTGAACGTGGAGTCTTTCGGATGAGACGGTAAACCGAGGTCCTGTGTGCCCATGCACTCAGCACACGTTAATTCTTCTTCTTCCAGTAATGTCCACCTGCCGTTTATCGGCAATTATTGACACATACAGGGGTTCAAAAACGAAGATGCGCAGCACGGGATGAGATAGAATTTGAGAAATATATTAGGTAATAGGTAAGCATTTGTCGTTTAGAATGATATTTAAAAGATACGAAATGAGGAATCTGACTGTATTTTATAAGTTCAGATAGGGATTAGATAACATATAAGCATTTGTCGTTTACAATAATATTTAAAAGATATGAAGTGAGGAATCTGAATGTATTTTATAAGTTCAGATAGGGATTAGATAACAGATAAGCATTTGTCGTTTAGAATGATATTTAAAAGATACGAAGTGAGGAATTTGGCTGGGTTCAGATAGGTATTAGATAATAGATAAGCATTTGTAGTTTAGAATTATATTTAAAAGATACGAAGTGAGGAATTTGGCTGTGTATTTTATAAGTTCAGATAGGGATTAGATAATAGATAAGCATTTGTCGTTTATAATGATATTTAAAAGATACGAAGTGAGGAATTTGGGTGGGTACTTTATAAGTTCAGATATGTATTAGATAATAGTTAAGCATTTGTTGTTTAGAATGCTATTTAGAAGATATGAAGAGATAAATTGGGTTGAATAGTTTGGAAGGGAGGGTTGAGTAAATTAGTAATTGTCTATTTGCTGTCTATGCGTATAATATTACGCACATTCATATACTATAGAGACATAGATACATACAATATAGATAAACGGTCGAACAAACGGATTTACTATTTCCTGGACTACAAACATTCGTGGACAATTAGACCATTACTTTTCAACAACGCGTTGCGCACGCG
The DNA here is from genome assembly GCA_017654935.2 of Phymorhynchus buccinoides. Lineage (NCBI taxonomy): Eukaryota > Metazoa > Mollusca > Gastropoda > Neogastropoda > Raphitomidae > Phymorhynchus > Phymorhynchus buccinoides. The sequence goes on from CM065713.1 coordinate 2,343,198, forward strand.
CACACCCACATCCGTGTCTACGGAAAGCAAACCTAAAAACGAACTCACAACAAATGGCGGAAGGGAACTGCAAAAACAAGATGGCGGCTGTTCCTTCGGCGGAGGGATCCAACGGAAGCAGTACAGAGGAGAAAAATAGTCCGCGGCCCAGCCGAATCTCTTTGGTGCTCTCTCACTGGGACTCGCTAGACAAAACGTTTATTTCTGGTAAAAAAAATAAAATGTTTGTGTGTACGCCTGTTTGTTTGTTTGTCTGATCGTTTATATGTCTGTCTGTCTGTCTGTCTGGTGCTCTCTCACTGGGACTCGCTGGTAGACAGAACTGTTGTTTCTGTTAATAACGTGTCTGTGTGTTTGTCTTGTGTATATCTATCTACCTGTCTGTCTTTCTGTCTTTCTCTCTGGCGAATTTCAGTGCTGTTGTGCCTAGTAATAGCATGTATGTCTCTGTGTCGACATCTTCTGTATAATTATGTGTTTGTGCATCTCTGTCTGTCTGTCTGCCTCTCTGTCTGTCTTTGTCTCTCTCTGTCTCTGTCTCTGTCTCTCTCTCTTTCCCCAGGGCTGGGTGGAAAACAACATTACACTTGCTTATCTAATGTTCCCTGGTTAATTACAATTTCGTTTTCGTTTTCGTTTTCTGCCCCTCCCCCCCCCCCCTCTCTCTCTCTCCCCTGGTGTGTGTGTGTGTGTGTGTGTGTGTGTGTGTGTGTGTGTGTGTGTGTGTGTGTGTGTGTGTGTGTGTGGCCTGCCTGTCGCGCGGGATCCGCACTTTGTTGTTTGGCAATGCGACGTCCGTCCCTCCCTCTCTCCCCTCTCTCTCTCTCTCTCCCCCCCTCTCTCTCTCTCTCTCTCTCTCTCTCTCTCCCTCTCTCTCTCCCTCCCTCTCTCT
>CM065713.1:2359089-2364089 GCA_017654935.2 Phymorhynchus buccinoides
CTCTCTCTCTCTCTCTCTCTCTCTCTCTCTCTCTCTCTCTCTCTCTCTCTCTCTCTCTCTCTCTCTCTCTCTCTCTTCTCTCTCTCTCTCTGTTTCTCTCTCTCTCTCTCTCTCTCTCTCTCTCTCTCTCTCTCTCTCTCTCTCTCTCTCTCTCTCTCTCTCTCTCTCTCTCTCTCTCTCTCTGTATGTGTGTGTGTTTCATTTTTGTGTGTGTATGTGTCACTGTGTGTGAGACCCCCCCCTCTCTCTCTCTCTCTCTCTCTCTCTCTCTCTCTCTCTCTCTCTCTCTCTCTCTCTGTATGTGTGTGTGCTATTTTTGTGTACATGTGTCACAATGTGTGTATGTGTCATTGTGTGTATGTGTCACGCTGTGTGTGTGTGAGAGAGAGAGAGAGAGAGAGAGAGAGAGAGAGAGAGAGAGAGAGAGAGAGAGAGAGAGAGAGAGAGAGAGAGAGAGAGAGAGAGAGAGAGAGAGAGAGATTTCTTAACAATGTTGACGGTTAAAAAAAATAACAACCACATATTGAATCAAACCAAACGATAAGAGTTCAGCATACTACCTCGGGTTGTAAGAGAACTCTGAATGCTTTTCTTTTTCTCTCTCAGCGAAATCCCGTTGTCTGATGTTACAATCCGTTTGAACGATTACTTTTGTGTGCTTGTTTAAAACATCTGTTGATGATCTGTTGATTAAAAGACCCTCACAGAATTAAACAAAATAATTCAAAATTATAGCCTCTACCATTATTCTTCCTTCGACCATTATAGTGCTCCTTGAAACAGTCGAAACACTCTAGAATAAAACAAAGTTCACGATTCTGTAACGATTTACAGACTTTAAGAGAAATATTCCTTTGAAAGTATGTCATAACCCAGGGAAAAAGGTGGCAGAGTGGTTGAGACGTTCGCCTGCCAAATGTAATGCGTGATTGCAGCGTGAGTGAACCCGGGTTCGAATCCCGGCCTCCTCGCCCTTTCTTTCTAGTTCGACAGGAAAATCGTAACTGAACGTCGAGTCCTTTCGGATGGGTACTTAAAGCTAGTCTGACCCGTACCCGTGCGCTTTACAGCACGTAAAAATCCCACGGCAGTTGAAAGTCGGTAAGAGCAGGGAGAAATCCCGCTGCCTGGTATGGCCAACTTGATAGCTAGGTTTCCCAAGTCTGCTCACACACCCTCCTCACCCTGCCCCACACACCCCAAAAATGTGGTAGGCGCTGCGCTTGTGGCGACGCGCTCTCCAGGGGAGAGCAGCCCGAATTGCACAGAGATAAGTCTCTGGATATTCCAAATACCAAATACGAATACCAAGTAACTCTGTGCAATCTATTCCAAAATATTATACTTCTGATAAAACAAAAACGTTAAAGACCACTTTTTCTTCGCAAGTGCCGTTGTTTGTTTGACCAATTGATTCAAAACTAGTGAACGGATTGTAAACAAATTTGAGTCTTTTTGTTCAATAATAGTAATTGAATTAGCTGTACCCCACCCCCCCCCTGCCCGTGGGGATACCGGGTGGTCTTTTATACAAATAGCTCCCCCACCTTCTGGAAGTTCTGTGCTTGTAACTTCCTCTAATTCTGTCATTCTCTTTGACTCTGCCTTTTCCCTTTGCTTACTGTCTATCTGCTATCTTTCTATCTCACTGGTCCATCCATTCTCCTTGCCTTTTTTTCTATGCATTCTTACAAAGATTTCTTCAGCCGAAGTCGGACAGGCTGGGCCCAGCTATTTCTTAGTTAGGCGCATAACGGCAGCATGACGCATCTACGCTCATATGACAGGAAACTGTCTGAGCGAACGAAGAAGAAGAAGAAATTTAGCTGTATGTGCAAACATGAAACGATTTGGTTTGAGCGATCCTTGTTTTACACAGCTTTGATTCATTCACGCGCTTGTGAATTGAACATTATTTTTTAACTTTTCTTATTTATTTATTTATTTACTAAGACAACTTTTATAGCGCCTAATCTTTAAGCTCTAAGCGCTTTACAGAAATCACTAAAATAAACACAATGAACAAAAAGTATACATCAAACATTGACCAACACCCCCCTTCCCTGATCCCTCAGTCAATTTCTCAATCACGCCCAAATAATGAATGACATAATCTACAGTACACTTTCGCAACCAACTTGAAACACTCACACTGATGGACACTTAAAGACGCCCAGGCCACATTATTAACAAATCACACTCACACCCACACTTATAACGATAGAGAGAGAAAGAGAACGAGAGAGAGAAAGAGACAGACATACAGACAGACAGACAGACTTCTTGAGGAGTATATTCATTTAAAAATCTGTGGCAAAGTCCTGAAGCTGACAACTATACTTCCGCGTAAACACAAGAACCAGAAAGAAAGATTATAATTTCTTAATTTGCCTTCTCTCAAGGGAAGAAGACTCAGAGGAGATCTCATACAATAATATAAAATTATAAATAATTCTGATGATATCGAATTCAGCGATTTCTTTGTGAAGAGTAAAGTGGATAAAGCCAGAAATGGTATGGACAAGTTGTTTTTACGACGTTCAAATACTAACACACGAAACTGTTTCTTCTCTAACAGGATTGTTCAACATTGGAATAACTTACCAACTAACATCAAACAGGCACCTAATATTAACACTTTAAAAATCTTCTGGACCAAGATCCTAATATGATAAGAGCTTTCAATTTTTTGGATTAAAAATGAAAGTCCATTCCAAAACAAAATGTTAAATAAATAATTAAGACTAGTTTAGCTTAGGTTTTGCGCAATCATTGTGAAACACAAATTAACAATCAAGAAAGGGCTTGGGCCGTGAGGCCCACTTGCTTTAACACTACTATACTACTTTTAACTACTACTACTACTACTACTACTTATACTACTACTACTACAAGACTTACTAAGACAACATCCGGTCTCTTTTCCCTATATGAGTAGTGAGGACAGAAACACTGTTTATGTCCCTTTAAGTGACACATCACATCGATAGGCCAGTTTTCTCAGTTCAAATTCCAGTCTGAGTTTTTGGATAGCCGCCGCTGTGAATGGTGTATAACTACCCCACTAACGATAACTCTCAGCCCGGTTCGCTGTAACTCTTAAAGTACTCCATCTGTACCCTTTTAGAATATTGTGCTACTACTACTGCTACTAATACTACTACTACTACTACTACTACTACTACTACTACTACTACTACTACTACTACTACTACTACTACTACTACTACTACTACTACTACTACTACTGCTGCTACTACCCTATTGACTACTACTACTACTACTACTAATACTACTACTACTACTACTACTACTACAACTACACTACTACTACTACTAACCTACTACTAATAATACTACTACTACTACTACTACTACTACTATACTACTACTACTACTTACTACTACTACTACTACTACTAACTATCTACTAGTCAACACTGCATACGATTCGCCATCAAAGCGATGCGATTGTGGCGGTGCGAGTCATGATTCACGTGAAATTCGTGTATTGTATCTACTTGAGCATAACCCCACTCTCGCGGTAATATAAGAGCACCAGAAGTATACTACAAGATCACACTTATCTTGATTACTAAAAAAGAACGTCGGGACTTTCCTGATACTGCAGTACCTCCAGGATCGTCCCATTATCTTTATAGTTATCAATGTCCCATATGTGCCTGTTCCAGAAAGGAGGACATTAAAAACGATATTTCAATCAACGAGTATAATAGAGCGAAATGAGTAGAATTATGTTTAGACGGAAGTCTTCTTCTTCAATCGCTCAGACAGTTTCCTGTCAATTATGAGCGGGGATGCGTCTCACTGCCGTTATGCGCCTAACTCAGAAACAGTTAGGCCCAGCAAGTCCGACTTCGGCTGGAGGAAATCTTTCTGAAAGTGTTTTGTGGAGAGAAAAAAATGCAGGAGAACGGACCGGTAAGGCAGAAAGATAGTAGATGATAGTAAGCAAAGGGAATAGGCAGAGTCAAAGAGAGTGACAGATTAGAGGAAGTTTCAAGCACAGAACTTCCAGAAGGTGGGGGAACTATTTATGCAAAAGACCCCCCGGTATCCCCACGAGGGGGGGGGGACGGAAGTATTTCACGTGAATCATGACTCGCATCGTCACAATCGCATCGCATGGACAGCGAATCGTATGCAGTGTGGCAGGCCCTTTGGAGAATGTGGATTATCGGAGAAACTATTTTGAGGGCAGCTCATTTAAATACCCGTTTTAAAGGTGGACCCTGGCGGATGAGATTTTGCAAGAAACACGTCGAGATCACGAGAAAGACAGCCTTTTCAAGGATCGGAACACTCACTTTGCTCTGGTTTCCTAGAAATTAAACCGTCAAAACGGCGATTCCTCCTTGGCGGAGATGCCGGAGAGAGTAGCCATTTTGGATGGGGTGGGTGGAGGTCACTCATTGTGGTTGAAGCGTTTTTTTGTTTTTTTGTAGTGCAGAAAAAAAACAAAAATTGGAGCTGTTTCCTTTGTGGTGAGCGAAACTCCTTTAGATAAAATTTAAAGAAAGTAAGTAAAAAGGCTTGTATTGTGAACATTAGAAAAGAGATCGCACACGCCTTCTTTTTGGGTGAAAGAATTTGACTTCCTACACCTCCGCCAAGGAGGAATCGCCGATTTGACGGTTTGATTTCTAAGAAACCAGAGCAAAGTGAATGTTGCAATCTCTGTAAAGGATGTTTTCCTTGTGATCTCGACGTGTTTCTTACAAAACTCATCCGTCAGGGTCCACCTTTAGACAGAAATATAAAAAAAATGGTTACACTCATTTAGCATTCACAAACAGTTTGAAACACGGCTGTAATAGTAATATATCAAGCACACGAAGGAATGCTATCAGAAAAAGACATAGCACTGTTTAATGTTATGATAATCGATTTTGTTTTAAATAATAATAATCTAGCAACAACTTGATATTATTTTCGAAAAAAAGAAAAAAAAGAAGCGCGGCAATAATTTTTGTTTTACT
>CM065713.1:2404089-2406589 GCA_017654935.2 Phymorhynchus buccinoides
TGAAGTTTGACCTTGTCATTCTTCTTTTTTTTGCAGACGGAGGGTTACGAGGTGTGGACAAAGACACTGAAAAGGAAAGAAACTAACACCCGGTCCCTTTTCCCTATAAGAGTAGTGAGGACAGAAACACTGGTTATGTCCCTTTTAAACGTGACACATTTAGGTTAAAAACACGTCGATAGGCAAGTTGAATTCTCCGTTCAAATTCCAGTCTGAGTCTTTGGATAGCCGCCACTGTGAATGGTGTAACTACCCCACTAACGATAACTCTATCAGCCCGGCTCGCCGTAACTCTTAAGTAGTCCATCTTACCCTTTTAGAGTCTTTGGTGTGGATACACTATGAGAAGGATTTTTTATTTTTTCCCTCAGATTTTTAACTTCTTTGTGAAGCGCTTAGAGCCCCGTAAGGAGAATAAGCGCTATATAAATTGTCATTATTATTATTATTATTATTATTATTAAGCCATGGCAGACGGCATGGAACATTCAGCTACTTTGTTTCATTATTGTGGCTGTTATAGTTTAACCCCTTCAGGACATCACTGCCTTACACAAACTTCATTACTGTTCTGGGGCTGCCTAGAACAAAAATATATCAATTAAGAAACGCAACAAAACTCAAACTGTCAATGATTCAGTTTTGACATTACTGGTTGATCCGAGTTTATTTTTCGCTTTCAAATCGAGTTTACCTGCATTTAAAAACGTGGTTTCCTGCATTACAATGAGAATCATCAGTCTCCTTATTACTATCACTAGCGCAACGCCTAGTACTGGCAATGCACCGTACTGGTAACGCCACGTACTGGTAACACTGAGTACTGGTTTCGCCGGTTCCGCGAAATATAGCGTGCGCGTTTCTGAAACGATTCGCTTCCGATTTGGCACACCGATAGGCACCTGCCAAATTGGAAGGCAATCGGTCCAGAAATGCCAGAGATACGGGCGCCGAGAGTCCGGCGGATACGCGTTTCGCACATTTGCCAAATCGCGCAAATGACACGGCCGCCTCGTTTGCCGTTGTCATCGCCCCGTTAGGGCTCACAGCAAATTTGAAGCGATTCGGTCAAAAAACATCAGAGTTATAAGGCCCGTTTTGTGTTTCAGACAGACACACACACGGACACTTGGCTTTTTACTATATGATTGTAAATGAAAACATATTGGAGTATGTTCTGAGGCATGTCTAGGGCCGATTTTGTTGGACATTTTTAGCATTACAAATTCAGATAGAAGCGCCAAACATATGTGAAACAAAAACTGGAACAGTGATGAAGAGAAGTAACTCAAAAAACTTCGTTTGGATTGGGGAAAAAAACTCCACGGATTTAGACAAGTTTTAGACTAAAAAATCGCTGTTCCGAGAATACTCTGAATTAGGCAGTGACTGGCGTTCTCCTGTTCCGAGTATGCTCAGAATGAGTTAAGAAAGATCCCCTCTTTTGGGTCGAAATAGTGCTGTTGTTCACATTCTTCTTTGTGATTTTTCTCTTATCTTCCCAACTTTTCCTCTTTCCAGTTTGGCTGAAATTTTCAGGAAAGTTTGACTGCCATGTATGTAGCCCATGTTGACACGTGGGGCATGCAAACATTTAGCAACATTCAACGATTTGGGCCCAAGCGTTCTCTGAAACAACTGGAGGAGGTAAAACAACATTGATTTGGTTGCGCAAAGTCTGTATGTGGAGGGGTAGGGTGGAGGGAATCCTTTTCATGTTTGCTTCATAGGTAAATGAAAGCTTTTGTGTGTTCTTAGCTAAATATATGTGAACCATGTGCATCTGTTCCTCTTTCCAGTTTGGCTGAAATTTTCAGGAACGTTTGTATGTATGTGGACACGTAGGGCATGCAAACATTTAGCAACATTCAACGATTGGGGCCGAAGTTTCTCTGAAACAACTGGAGGAGGAGAGAGGGGGGGGGATAAAAAAAAATTTGATTGGTTCCGCAAAGTCTGTACGTGGAGAGAAAGGGTGGAGGGGATCCTTTCCATGTTTGCTCCAAAGGTAAATTACAGTTTTGGGGTTGTCTATAATAATAATAGTAATAATAATAACTAACATTCAGAGAGCGCCCTTTCTGTCTTGAGCTCACGGCGCTTCACAATTATTTAAATAAATACATAGATCATAAGCTACTACAATATTAACTATCAAAAACATAGCACATAGCCACAACACGCACGCACACGCACACACGTCCGCACACACACACACACACACACACACACACACGCGCGCGCACACACACCCACACACAATGTGGGGAGCATAGTTTTAAGGCAGGAAACAGGACAAGGAAGAAATCAGAGGTATTGCCGGAAGAGGTGAGTTTTAAGAGCGGTTTTGAAAGATTGGAAAAAATTTAGCAGAACGAAGTTCATATGGTAGTGTGTTCCAGACAGAAGGGGCGCTGAAAGAAAATAAACGTTCACCATTTGTCTTAGTGTTTGTACGAGGAATAGAAAGGACACGTTTGTCAGAAGAGGAACGGAGAGA
>CM065713.1:2414089-2421589 GCA_017654935.2 Phymorhynchus buccinoides
CAGTTCTGTTTATATGAACAAATCAATCGGTCTTTAAATTCAGATAAAAATTGCACAGAATTACCTGCTCCCTGACAAAGCCACACAATACCAAAACCATTTTCCATCAAAATTCTCTGCACATAAGAGACCCAGTTGTGTTTACCTAGTTCATGCTGCAGTACCAACATTCTATAGGCCTGATTACAAAGTCTTCCTGGGGGTAAAGTTACCAACCGCAACCAATATTTAATACATCTCACATATGCTAAAATAAACATTGGATATCGCCCACATTCCCCATAGACCATTTTATTAGAAGTATGTATTGGAACATGCATGATACGTTTGATTGCATATGTGTGGACTTTCTCCATATGTATATTATTTAACAAACCCCAGACCTCTGATGCATACATCAACATTGGCTGTATCTGTGCATCAAAAAGCTTCCAAAATAATTTTATATCCATCAAATTTAGTTTTTTCATTGTTCTAATAATATCAATTACCCCTTTCTTACCTTTCCTATACATTTCCATCCACCCTTTATTCGAGCTTAGTTTTGTAGTAAAAAACACTCCAAGATATTTGTAACTGTTAGTAACTTTGATTTCTGAATCACCATAGAACCATCTCTCATGTCGTGCTAAGTGTCCACCCTTACGAAAAACCATTACATTAGTTTTACTTAAATTAACTTTCAACTGTAACCTATCTGACTCTCTCTTTAATGTATCCAGTTGACTTTGCAATCCAACAGGTGTATCAGAAAGCAGAATGATATCATCAGCAAACAACATCAAAAACAGTTCAGTAACACCAGGTAACATTTGAATTCCATGTTTGCCCTTCTTTGTTAATTCCATGGCAAGTTCATGAATGAAAAAAGCAAAAAGTTGCGGGCTAAGTAAGCATCCCTGTTTTACGCCCTTTGGACAACTAAAATAATCAGTGTAAATACCTTTCTCACGCACACACGCCAGAACAGACTTATACATTCCTTTCAGGGCCGCATACAATTTACCATTAACACCGCTGTTTCTTAAAACATGCCATAACGCATTTCTATTGATGGAATCGAACGCCTTTTGAAAATCAACAAAGGCCACATATAATTGAGATTTTTTTAACAAATATTTCTGTACTAATGCATATAGTGTAAAAATGTGGTCTACTGTGCTGTATCCTGAACGAAAACCGGCTTGCTCTTCCATTATTTTCTCTTCTTTTTCAGCCCATGCTTTTAATCTTTTATTTAATATATATGTGTACATTTTACTTACAATACTAGTTAGGGCCACACCTCGGTAATTGTCAGGGTTATTATTGTCACCCTTTTTATGTAATGGAACAATTACAGATTTGGACCACGCTTCAGGGAAAATCCCCCTTTCAAATATTGAATTAAACAAATCTAACAGAAAATCCACAACAACTGAATTTGCACATTTAAACAATTCTCCAATCACTTTATCTGGTCCAGCACTTTTGCCACACTTTAAATGCTTGATACTGCTTATGACTTCATCTCTTGTAATCTGATCATTAAATAATGGTTCATTTGATTCTTCAACATTATTAATCACTTCCGCCTCCCAGTCTTCACTATTTATATCATCATTCAAACCATTGAACACATCAAAAAAGTGATTGAACCACTGTTCTGAACTAATTTCATTATAAATTACTCTTTTTCTACTAATTGATCTGATAGTTGACCAGAATGTTTTAGAGTCATTGGCAGAATTTCTTAACTTCTCGAGACGGATTTCATCAAATTCTATTTTCTTGTTTCTTTTTAAGGTCTTATACTCTTTTCTCTGTGCGACATAAATATCCTTGCACTCTTTTTTCAATGTTTTAGTTTTTACTCTCTGGTATCTTTTGAGTGACCTTTTGACTTTTTTCTTCATTTTATCACATTCATAGTCAAAATAGTCATCCACTTCCTTCTTTTTCCTTCCAACAGTTCTCACCATACTCGCTGCAGCACTACATACCCCGTTAACAAACAATTCCACACATTTATTTATATCAACATTAAGAAATTGTAAAGCTTTTTCAGTACACTCTCTAAATTCTGCTGAATTCAATTCCTCCACGTATGATTCTTCACATTCATCACACCAAATAATGCGTTCTTCTTTACAACTTTGTGGTTCTTCTGGTATATCAACATTGCAATGTTTCCATGATAATATAACAGGCAGGTGCCATGAGTATAAACAATCACCAACTTTCATTCTACAATTGTGTAAAAGTTCTTGTGAAACAATAAAATAATCTATAATACTGCTACCATTAGGAGACACAAAGGTAAATTCTCCCCGAGAATCATCCAGACATGTTCCATTCAGAATTCCCAAATCAAACATGTAGCACAAATCTAATAAAGATTTACCAAACTTATTTATAATTCCATCTTTAGAAAAACGCGCAAGTGACGGTTTCCCATTTATCCATCCATTCATCTCACAAGCTCCATTAATATTATCATCAACATTATTGTCAACATCAACATTGTTGTTATCAAAAGGACCATTTCCATCCAAATTATTGTAATTATCATCATCACCATCATTATCATCATCACCCTCATCATCCAAAAATCTAAGCATTTCATCATCATCACTGTCATCACTGTCCTCATCATCATGACCTGGAAATAAATGTTCCACATTCTCTGACTTAGGCTGCTGTCTGCCTGTACGTGCATTAAAGTCACCACATAAAATGAGACTACAATCGCTATTTTCAGTTATTTCTAACAAGGCATCTTCTACAGACAAGATCCCATCTTTAACCTCACTGTGATTATAAACAGAACCCCCCTCTGGCACAACATAACACGCAACCAACAGTACATCCTTTCCTGTGTTAAATAACGTTTTACCAACCTTCAACACCACCATGTTATCACACTCAACTCTAACTTGTGTGACAAATTTTTCATAACATTTTTTTACCAGTAACAGAACTCCACCAGAGTTACGACCTTGCCGTGATATTTTCCTTGCAGGAGCATGAAACTTAATAAAATTATGGAACACATGGGCAAAATCGAATGTCCTGTCCACGAATGTTTCAGTTAAGCACACAAAATCAAAACCTTTCACATAATTAGAAAACTCAACATCGCTAAGTTTGGGGTATAAATTCTCTATATTGTAGTTAAGAATTGACAGTTCATGTTTCTGGTAGCCAAACCTGTCCTATTTTGAAGAACTTTTTGAACGAAGGGATCTGTCATTGATAGCTTTTGACAAGTACGAATTTATGCCAGCCTGTCTAGTACTGCCTTGTCCCCCACCTACACGCATCCCACTACGACTGCCCCCCTTCTCCCTTGCACCCATCCCCCCACCTTTACTGACCGTTTTCGATGGAGAATCACTACTAGCATCACCACACACATTATGTGCCTCTTTTCCTGATTTAGAATTACTATTAACACTGAGAGAAACACTGGTACTATCCTGTGGGACATCATGGTGTTTTGCTGTGTTATTTTTCTCCCTCTCTGGGTGGAAGAGTTGGCATGAAGGTGAAAGGTCGCATTCTTTCCTGTCGGCTGCTAACGGCGAACCCGATTGGCTGCTACAAGCTATGACCTCGTGCTGACCCTCCCGTGACGTAGTAGCTTCCTCTGCTGCAGAGGGTGTGACTGGCAACCGCGTTCCTGATTGGCTGTTCTGATTGACCTCGTTACGTTGAGGGGTGATCCCAAAGGTGTCTTTGTGTGCGCCGCGTAGTCTGCTATCAGTGTCAGTAGGCCTACCCTCTTTTGTTACTTCCGCAAACGATCTTGTTTTGTCTCTTCTGTCAGTGATTTGCATCTTTCCTCGCACAAAGACCGCGATTTTACCCATTTCTCTTGCTTTGCTCGATAATTCTGCTTGTTTTTTTGTCAGATCATTTGCAAGACGAATGCCTTTCCTCTCTAGCTCTGTCCGGAAATCTCGATCACGCAACAATTTCATCTTGTGCTGCCATAGGCGGAATTTAACTATCATAGGTTTTGGTTCACCAGATCTAGCTTGACCTATTCTATGGGCTCGGATAATGTCCTCTTCCTTCCATGACTCAGAACCAGCCACACTGTTCAAAGTGTCAACAACACATTTTGCACACGTTTCGTAGTCTTCTTTCTCGTTGTGGGGTATTCCAAAAAAACGCAAATTGTCTCGCCTTGAAAAGCCTTCTAGTCGATCGATTTCTTCGCTCATTTGTGTAACTTGATGCTGCAAATTCGTGATTGTTGACGTCACTTTCTGTGTTTCTTTCTTCCCTTGTGCCATTTCGTCATGCAGTTGATCTACGTCAGCAGACACACCATCCACAATGCTTGTCAGTTTGCTTTGCTCCGACTCTAACTGGGTACAGCGATCGTTTATTTTATGACACTTTTCAGCCACATCACTCAATTCTGTTTTTATTTCTGATAGCTCCTGATGAATCAGCCTATTCTGCTCGTTTCTTTCCTCTCTGTCTTTCTGAGCCTGCTCTTCTTGCCTTCGTAATGTTGATAGGATTTCAGCGATGTCGGCGCCTATGTTGTTGTTTTCACTCATTTCCTGGTCATTCTTGTTCAAATTCACGAGTTCTTCGTCACTTTTCCTTGGAGAGACAGGACCTGGATTAAGAGAAATGTCATTACTTAATAACAGCTTCATCATTGAGAAGACTGCGTTGGTGGCATAACACAACACAAGAACCTGGGGCACAAGAAGTAGGCTTTCACTTTGGCCTAGATATCCAAACTCAGGTTGGCTTGAATCAAACATATCAGCCACATTCACCACTGTACCACTTGATAAGTTCTGAAAACAGTCAGTAGCAGGTATTTCCAGGGTCCACACATTCAATGCAAACATCCAGAGTCCGTTGAGTAAAGCACAACCAGCACACAGGCATAACACTGCAGCTAGAGCACACAATCCAGTGACACTATCGCCATTTTCCTGTTTTGCACCTGAGCGATTACGTTGACCCACTTTGCCACCTCGAACCTTGCCATTGAAACAGCCAATTCTGGCCCTCCATAACAGCAAGTCGATCATTTTCCTGCGTAAATGTTCTTCCCTAACATTCACTTCTACATCTATCAATACTGTTGCCTTAAATTGTCATATTAAACTGCAAAATTCCTTAAAATAACACACAGCTTGTTCCCAAACAAACCATTCTGCCGCCATGTTTTCACGTGCCCCCGAGGGAGAGAGAGAGAGAGAGAGAGAGAGAGAGAGAGAGAGAGAGAGAGAGAGAGAGAGAGAGAGAGAGAGAGAGAGAGAGAGAGAGAGAGAGAGAGAGAGAGAGAGAGAGAGAGAGAGAGAGAGAGAGAGAGAGAGAGAGAGAGAGATAGATGAAATACGAATACGTATTCGTAGAGTGAGATGAGAGAAATCTATGAATGAAAACAAAGGAATAAAACGTTGTTCCCTGAGTTATTATTCTTTGCGAAGTCCTTCACTTTCTCCAGAGCTATTGGTCCTTGAAACTGTTCTGGTTGGCGTTCACCAGCCGCGCGCACATCATTTTCGGCTCTAGTGACCTTGACCTTTGACCAATGATCTCCATGTTCGAACTCGGCCTGGATATCCTAAATTCCCATCCGCATGCAAAGTGTGAGGCTCCTAGGTCTCTCCGTTCAAACGTTATCGTGCTAACATAGTGGTCAGGTAGGAACAGAATCCACTGAAAACATTTACCAAGTTCGCTCTCTTCGTTCACGGCTGGTAATGAACTGAATCTAAATATATATGCGAGCTGTGTGTGTGTGTGTGTTTCAGGGATAAAACCATATTTAGCGTGGTTTTATCGCCGCCAAACTGTCACAGTATCCAGATGGATGATCCTGGGGTAACATAGGGTACATTACGTTTTGCAAAACGCTCCGTAATTAGCGTAATTAGCGTAATTAGAAAGCGAGTCTAGCAGGTCAGTGGTTCTACCCACTGCTTTTTACAACTATAAGGCAACATTTTCAACAGACTGCAGCAAGATACAATAGCCTAATGGTTAAGTCTTCGCATACTCAGACAAACGTTCCGGGTTCGAACCTGGCTCCGTCCAATTTTAGTACATAAATAAATAAATGCAAGTTCAAAAGTCCATAGCTTATAATAATAATAATAATAACTCTTATATAGCTTGGCACAATGATCCGGTAAAGGTAAAGATGTGCCACCGCCCCTGCATTTCTCGGTTAATTGTATTTTTCCGTGTTTGCCTTTCTTACCATACATAAAGCTGTATTTTAGGAACATTGTGAGCTAATTACCTTTTTGGAATACTAACCCTAACCCTAACCCTAGCCCTAAACCTAACCCTACCCCCCATTATGTACTGCAGTACACCGCGATTTGTCACAGTTGTGGTTCGCTGCGTTTTCCCGTCTTATAGGGTGGGGGGTAGGGCTAGGCTTAGGGCTAGGGTTAGGGATAGGGTTAGTATTCCAAAAAGGTTATTAGCTACAAATGTTCCTAAAATACAGCTTTATGTATGGTAAGAAAGGCAATAACGGAAAAATACAATTAACCGAGAAATGTAGGGGGGGGGGGGTGGAACGATCCCTATAATTTGTTGATTAGTAAACAAAGCCTCATCATCCCTCAAAGAAAACAAAATAGAGGTGCACATGCATGTACAGCTACACATTTGGGCATGAGCTGTGCTCATTTCCGTGCCTAAATAAATAACTTCCAATTTCCATGAAAATAAACCCACTGTCACGTGTCCCACTATAGACCATAGAGCGAATTAATGTACAGGTCCATAACTTTTGTTGATGTCTGTATATGAATTTTGTTTCAGGCTCCGCAGTTTTTCTACCAGCTGGTAGAGAGTCGACTGAAGCTCTCTTTCGTGGACATCCTCAAGCTCACTGCAGCCATGGACGACCTACACTAGAAATAGACGACCTTCACCTTGAATAACCTTGACCCCTCACCGAGAACGACCTTCAGTGAAGGCCGGTATTGAATGACCTTCGTTTTTGCTGAAGGATGACTTCATTTGTTGTTGTTTTTAAATAGATGACCTTTACACCGAGGATGACCTTCATTAAGAATGACCTTCACCTTTCACTGGAAATAATATTCACTGAGAATAACGTTCACACACACACACACACACACAAATGAATGACCTTCACTGAAAGTGACGACCTTCACTGAACATTGATAACCCTCATGGAGGATGACCTTCACGGAACATACAACCTTCACCTTCACTTGAGAACGACCTTCACATGCATTTGGATGACGTTTGCCACGGTTGACCTTGATGGAGGCGGACTTTAACTGAGGGTGAACTTGGAGAATGACCTTTCACTGAGGATGACCTTCATAGAATGTACGACCTTCACCCTCACGACCTTCACCTGTGTCTATGACTGACCTTTGCTTGAAGTTGACCTTCCCTGAGGATGACCTTGAACTTCAACAACTGGAAATGTGTGACCTTCAACGAGCCACATAATGCTATGGCATCTGGCGAGTCACGATAACTATGGTCCGT
>CM065713.1:2431589-2441589 GCA_017654935.2 Phymorhynchus buccinoides
GCATTACCTTTTTTAAGGTTAAACCAATAAAAACATAAGGTGAAAACTTGATCTGAATTGACAATCAAGATCACCTTAGAGTTTCAGTTGATCGGTTGTTTCTCATGTCGAACAACCCTGACAAATTTCACTCAAAATGTGTTCATAACAAGCTATTGTATGAAGTTTAAATCAATATGAAATAGTGAGGCTTGTTCTCTACCACTGTCGTTGTGTACTGTGTGGGTGGTTGTCATAATAAGCAGGTCTGGGTCATCCCTTTTTTTGAGGATGAACTTGGGTCTGTATTGTTGTGGCAACTACTTTCACTTTGCTATGCGAATAGGTGTCATAAATAACTTTGGTAAAAGGGAGTTAATTACGAGAAGTTCCTTCCCCTTATTCATTTCATTATTGTATTAAGATTTTTTTATTATTTTTTTTGCAAACCGTTCAACGGATAAACCATCAGAAGGCAAAACAAAATTTAGTCATATAGTGGAACCTCCCTTGAAAAATCATCCAAAATATAAGGTCTTAAAGACGGGGTGATTTGCCTGATAAAATCTTGTTGAAAGATTCCCTTTTGTTAGCAGACTCCTTCGTTCGCATTTGTTTGAAAAAACTCTGTGCCGGTTTTTTTAATAATTCAGTTAGAAGCAGAATGGTTCTATTTAAGAGAAATCAGCTTAGTTAAAGAGTAGTAAGCAAATCTGAGTCAGAAGTGTCAAATAGCTTTTTCTGAAGGATTAAGGTATGCTGAATCCATTTTTTCCATTTGACATGAGCAGTTTTGCGTCGTTCGTGAGATATAATTAATTATTCAAAATGGCGTCCACGTAAACCTGTCACGCTACACCACACGTTGCATACAGTGAAACTGTCTTTTTATTCCAAGAATTTTAGTCATTACCAGTTGTTTTCAAGAAAATAAGGATGATTTAGTGTGTGACATGACACTATTTCAATGATAGGTAAGAAACAATGATGATAAAAAAAAAAAAAAAAAAAGAAACAATGATGAAAATAGACACGTTTCGGAAACGAAAAACGACCGTATGCCGTCAGTCATAATTACACTGATTTGCAGCCTTTCAAATAAAATTGAAAGAAAAAAATTATTTCAGCTTCATCAGAATTGACCTTTTCAGTTGCAGTGGTGAATAAGCAAGCAAAAAAAGGATGCTTCAGTTTTTGACATTCCATAATTTTAAAGATCAGCAAGTAATGATAACGAAAACAGGCAGATTTCAAAACCAAAGCACTAGCTCATACCGTCAATCACAGTCACATTGATCAACAGCTTTTAAAAGGTAAAAAAAAAGAAGAAAATAAAACCACAAAACAAAACCATCTATTTCAGCTTCATTTGAATGGACCTTTTCATTTGCAAGGACAAAAAATAAACTTATGTTGTCAATCAATTTAACATTGATTTGCAGCATGAAAAATGGAAACAGAAACAAAACAAAACCATTCAAATAAGCTTCATCAGAACTGTCATTTTCATGTACAGAGTTTCCGTTCAGCTTATATGTCTCAGCTTCCCGGCAGTTTGTGCTCATATGTACTCATAATTCAACCCTTGAACTAAAAGAGCACAGTGGAATCAGTCACTGAACACAATATCTCAGTCATCCACGTTTGTATCAATAATCATTTCTGCAGACGTCTCCGCTTGTACTGCAGATACATGCGGAAGTACATGGGAGCCTCTTCCTCCTGCAGTTGCAGTTGCCACTTCTGCACTGCGTGGTACACTTGCACGTGATGAGTTCGATGCAGGACTCTGGCAATGATGGCAAGGAGGTCAAGGTTGGAACCAGAGCACCACTCTGAATTGTCCATCCCATAGTCTCTGGTGGGGGCAGCTCAGGACGCTGTTTGTCTGCCTGTCGCCATACTGATGCTTGATAGTGTGACCGCTTGATGTGGAAGGACAAAGCATCATGAGTTGGGGGTAGGGTCTCCAACAGGTGGGCCTGAGCAAAGAAGGTTGACCTGGCACTGTCCACAGAAACTTTGCGTGAACCTTGTAGACTTTACATATGAAGGTTTCTGCAGCAGCAGAGGTTTGGTCACTGAGGTCGGCTTTGCCGAGATTTGACAGGAGGTCGTGATTTTCGTTGTAGACATTCCAGCAGGATTTCTTGGTGTGACCAGCCAAGAAAGAAGTGGTGTCAGATCCTGTCAATGAGTGAAAGGCTGGCAAGCTGCTGAGGACATGAGCATCAAACTGAGCTGCCACTGAGTGAATTGGGATGTATTTCGGCTTTTTGGAGGTGCCAGCCTTCATCCAGATCCGTGGACATGACATGTTTGCAAAGTGGGCCAACAGAAGCACCAGCACGTCAGTGCCACGAGCAGCAACTACGATGCTGGATGCTGGGCTCTTGACACAGTGCAGTATTATGCGCGTGTCAGCTTCCTCATGGCGCCCCTCCAGTGCTTCAGTGTTGACGTCAGGGGTAGAATACTCCACCTGCTCTTCGTCGCTGAATCCTCCTGCAACAACAATGGTCTTGTCTGCCGGTGCCTTTAGAAGCAGCTGCTGGGACAAGAATCTCGCCAAGTCGGCTTTGTTTGCTGCATGTGTGATGAAGTTGTCCCATTTCTGAGGGAGAGGCACATTTCTGTCCTGAATCTCTCTTCTCACAGGCACTGCCTTCTTTCCCCGTTTCTTCCTTGTGCCGCTTTTGATGGACAGGTCGTATTATCTGTCAAAAATGATGTCAATACGACTGAATGCAGCCCCAATTTGTAGTACTGATGTGACAAAAATGACAGCAAGGTCCCCGAAGTTTGTTGCCTTAGGTGGCTTCCCTAGAGCAACAACATGCGCCTGCCCATCGACAATAAGTATTCCTTCTTCACCAATGTCTGCAGCCTCCAGACTCTGAGGGCAAGGCGTGTCGCCAATCAGTGAATCTGTCAGGAGGGACTTTTGGCCCGATCGTAGATCGCCGTTCATTTGTGCAAGGGCAGGAGGGGCAGGCATCAGCTCATGCTTCAGTATTTCCTCCAGATGGACATCCCTTCCAGCCTGGAAGGCAGTGATGAGGCGCTGCAGGAACTTCCTGTCTGCTTGGACTACTTTCTTTGCAGTTGTTGTAGACTGCTTCTGCTCCACTTCGAAGAGAGATGAGAAAGTCAAAGGCTTATTTTTTGGCAATGTGTGTCTGAAAGAGACCACCCTGTCGATGCCAGCCAAAAGCCTTTCAGGCGAGCTATCAGCAGGTCATCTTCAATGTTCTTTGTGACAAAGTCCTTTGTGGCAATGTTCTGCAGTTGTGGACTAGCTTCAGATGAGAACAAGTTGAAAGACTGAAATGTGTTCAGGAGATTGTCTTCATCCTTCAGATCAAGTTTTTTCCTGGCTGGATTGCACTCGTTGTGAGTGAATGCATCGTCTCGTTCAATGCCATAGACCAGCGTGGTCTCACTTACCAGGTGAGATCTCAGGTTGAAGGAGAGAGCCCACCTGCTCAAGGCTGACGTCGTCTTTGTGATGCCAACGATGCCACCACCTTTCTTGCCAATGCCATTCAGCCACTCCTGGCTCTGGTCCGGGTCTACCTGGTTGAACTTCTGAGCTGATCTTTTCACAACGAAATTGCCACTCTCAAACTCTGCCTTCACTGGATCTGGGAGTTGATTCATTTCACTGATGTAGATGGTGCCCCATCTGGCATAGTTGGTATGATTATACCTGAAAAAGAATGGAAGCATCAACTTGAAGGCATACAGGTGAAGCTGCCACAGGCCATCTCTCTGTGCTCTGGTGAAGAGAAGGAGGATCGCCACCATTTGGATGTAGGTCCACCAGAACTGGAAGTTAGGGTTGTCATTGCTGGCCACAAAGGCGTCAACTGCATCTCTGAAGTCTTTGCTTGCAAGTATAGCAAACAGGTCATCTGTGTCATTGGATGATAGCTTGTCCCGTATTTGTTTTTCCAGATCTTGATCTCTGTCTCTGATGTAACTGAGTAGTTTTGGAGCGAGTATCCTCCACATTGCTTGCACGGTCTGTTTATGAATTCTCATTCCTTTGGCATATGACTTTCCTGAAAGAACGTGCTCAGACGTTTTGGGTCCAAGAGAGTTGCTGTCAATCCAAGCCTCTCCCAGACCAGAGGACTGCACATGCTTTCCTATCACCTGCATGAATTTGAGCGAAGTGTGCAGACCACCAAGTCTGACAACCAGAAACTCTTGGTACTCTGGCTTCGCCCACTTCAGTTCCATGAGTTTGCAATAGAGTGCCTCATCAACAGTCAGCACGACGTGACGTTGACCAAGCTTTCTGGCTATGCACCTGCATCTCAAAACCACCGTATGTAAGGTGTCCAGCTCATGAGCAGGAGCTTGAACAATTGGCATGTAGCCAATGCTTGTGAGTTATGGCGACCTATCATCATGTACTTGGTTGAAATGTGTCCACCCTTTTTCAGAAGTGTTGTCATCTTCTTGCCGTTTCATGAAGAATGCAGTATCTTTTGCTACAGCTTGTAGAGCCTGGTCACAGTCAGAATCCTGAAACCATTCCTTTTCTGCAACTGTTGTTGGCTGCGCTTTCCCCTCAGTACTTTCTGCAGATACAATGTCTCCCAGAACATCTGGTACATCTAGAGTGGTTTTCTTAGGTTCCAGGTGCTCCAATCCCATCTCTGCACAAGGACCTCGTTGCCAAGCTGCCACATGGGTGGCATGGAAGCTGTTCTTGCCATCAAAGTTTGAATAGTTTATGTCGATATTGTCACATGTGAAGTGAACGAAGCGATTTGGCACGAAGTTAGGTGGTGTCACTGCACCTGTTTCAGGGTCCATTCCTTTCAGAGTGCTTTCTGCCAAAGCTGTGTCAACTTGTAGGATGTTCTTGTAACTGATGATGTGCCCTGCATTGTGGAAAAGATTCACAAGTTCTTTAGATCTTGTTGCCTGGTGCAGTGTACATCCAAACCCAAGGTGTTTTGATGTCCAGTGTTTGCCACCGGTAAGATTGTACACAATGTCTTGTGCAAGACTGAGAATCCTTGTCTGAGTTCTGGCTTCTTTCTGGCTTGGATCATCACAGTCTGGGTCATCCTCTTCTGGGTCCTCTTCCAGCAAGCCCTGACCACCGAATATCAGCCGCAGGAACATGAAGAGGCTTTCAGGTACTGAAGTTATCATCTTTTCCTCGTTGACCACGAAGCCCTTGTATTCTGGGTGTGAGAGAACATCAGACCTGAGTTTCAGTGCTACATGCACCATCTCCAGAAATCCGTCACTGGCTTGATACTTGGGAATGTGTAGGAGTTCTTCTTGTTCTTCACACACCAATTGTGAGAAGGGAATGTTTGCATATTCTTTGGGAATAAGCAGTACCTGTCTTTCAGGTGCTTGCAAAGTGACACAGTCATAAATGTCAGCAATCTTTGATTGAAGTTTGCCTTTGAATGTGCTTCTCCTGCTGTGAAATGACTGAGGTATTTCCTCATTTGCTTTTTGTGCCAACTCACAGTAATATGTCCAGACTTCTGACAGATCAAGTACCTGTGCTTTTCTGGCTGAATCTTTGAGCTCCACAATCAGCCACTCCATGGCGACGGTTGATCCTTCACTAGCTGATTTCTGTGTCTTCGACGCCCTTCTGCTAAACCTCTGGTAACAACTATTGTGATACTTTCCATCCGCAGCTATTAGGTCTGAAACTCCAGAAAGGCGGACATGAATAATAGGATCATACTTTGAAGCCTCCAGGATGGAGTTGCTCTTGCTGAACGTTGCAACATTGAACAGTTTTTCTTTGACTGTCACATCTTGACAAAACATGCATGCTTCCCAGTTCATATCACCAACAGAACTTCTCAGCACCGTTGAAGACCTAGTTTCCCTGCTTGCTCCTTTTTGCGTTTGACTGGTTGATGGCTCCTCCAATGAACACTCCCGTGCTTTGCCAAGCCTTGAAATGAGACTTTTGCTTGTAAATGTGGAATAGCAACTCCCATGATAGAAAATGTCACTGTTAGACTCTGAAGCTAACACAGCATCAATATGGTCAATAGTACATCTGTTGTCAATATCTCGCAATTTTCTCCTTGTTTGGGATGCCTCTTGCAATGTTTTCTTTCCCGTATCACCAAGTTTGTGGATCTTTTCTTTTGTCTGTCTTTGACACACAATGCAAAGTTCTGGGGCCACAGGCCTGTCACGTTTCAGGGAGCAGACTGGATCCATTACGTCCTAATCTTCAGATACCTGCGAACAATAATCACGATAATGGTGTTATAAATGGTCACTGACCTTAAAGATACAGCTTTGAAACCCCTTAGAGACAATTATTAATCTCACTGATATGAAAAGGAATTGTTTCTGAAGATTTAGACTAATATTTATTACACAACACTCACTTATTTTGATTTTTGAACTGTACGTCAGCCTTCTTGCCTTTGTGGACAAGTCATTGGGTAACCATTGGCAACAGAGACAAAATGCAGATTTCAAGGTCGTTTAAGTGGACTTAGCACCCCAAATTTGATTAGAAAAGTACGTTTTTATCGATCTATGGACCGATTTGTGTCCCATGAATACCTATAAATACGTTTTTGGTCTACCCGTGATCCAGATGTCGGCCATGTTTTTTGGCGGGTTGACATTGGCAACAGGGGCAAGATACAGCTTGTCAAATGGTTTAAATGGATTCAGGGCATCCTCTTCCATAGGAAAAGTGTGTTTGACAACTCTGACTCTCCGATGCCTATGGGTGTCTGATTTCCTGAAAATGGCAACTGTGCGATCCTACAGCCGCCATCCTTCATTTCAAATGGCAGCTTACTACGGCGCCGCCATGCTTACCTGGGCGCGGACATGTTTGCAGCAACAGACAGTCGCCATATTAGTTGGAGGGTGCAGCCATTGTGTGGATTATCTACACTATCAATGCACAACCAAAATTTCATCGAAAGAACGTCATTTGCGAAGCAAACGGTTTTTATTTGAAAAGAACTTCAGACCTTTTCTTCAATAATTCAAAGTAATTCTTCGTCTCCAGCACACAGAAGCCCTGATTTGGATCAACAAAAATGTGAATCGAGCAGACGAGATTTTTCTTTTTAGTGTGTGCCATGGACGCTTCTAGACGAAGGAGCTTGCAGGACTGCGTGGAGAGTGCTAACAAACGAGCCAATATCTTATCTAGACTAGCCAGTGCCATCAAAAGACAAAATATAAGTGTGTAGCTATTGGGTTACTGATCTGGATGGGTAAAATGTACACATCTTCCCAAAAGATTCCACAAAAAAGACATCGCCAAATCTTCTTCGATCTAGGTAGATCTACGACACACGTAAGCCTCCTTTAAACTTCTTGCCTGCTGTTCAGAGAAAAGTGGTGATGTCAAACCAAAAAGAATTACGGAGAAGAGAATGTGCCAACCGTTCACACATAGATCTGAAGACCTACAGCTTGTAGTGCAGTAACAACAACAACAACATAACTCGTCTGTTCGTCAGTCACAATGGCCGAAACACATCTAGCTGGGCAAGTAGTGTCCAAACCGTGCATGTTCGTGCTACAAGCATGAAATTTGGTACAGGTGATTGGCATTGGGTACTAATCAAATATTCATACAGGAGCAGTTGAATTTTTGGGGGGCTATGTTGATTTCTTTAAAATTCAAAATGGCCGCCGATCGAATTAATCTATGTTTACCACATAAATATAATCGAGCTTAAGAGATGCAAATTTTATATTATAAGCACTAAATTTGGCTCACAGGCACACATGTAGATACAATATAAAACCTGTTATGCAATTATAAGTGCTTTTTTAATAATTCAATATGGACGCCAACATTTTAAGTTATGACTACCTTATAAAACAATTTAAGATTATAAGCACAAAATATAGCATACGTTGACACTTGCAAATGCTCAATACATGCTGTTGCACAATCATGATAAATTATATTAATATTTATATTATTAAATAAATTCAATCCAGTCAGCTTGTGTTATGGCTGCCACATGAAAAGAGTTCAAGTTTAAAGTTTCAAATTTCATTATATAAGCACCAAATTTGATACACATGTACACTTGCAAATATTTTACGATTGTTTTACACAATCATGACAAAATGTCTGCCAAATTATCACTACTAGACTGAAAACAATTTTAGAGTTGCAAATTTAATTATATAAGCACCAAATTTAGCAAGCATGCACACATGCAAATGCTAAGCAGGCCCTTGTATGCTGTTGCACAATCACAACAAACTATATGCATGGTTTGTATGTGGGGTTTTTAAAATAATTTTCAAAATGGCCAGCAATAAGCTGAAGTATGACTAAATAACAAAATGTTTAGACAAATTTCAAGCAATGAGCACCAAACATAGCAGACGCTTACATATGTTAATGCAAAATAATTGTATACTGTTACATAATTACGACAAAATATATGAATATTTTTATTTTTTATTTCCTGTAAGGAATTTTAAATGGTCGCCAGACAACCTACATTTTGATTCAGGGGACACTGCCCCACTCATACTGCAACAGCGAAGCTGTCTCTGTTCCATGCTGGGGAGTAGGTGACTAGGCAGCCTCTGGATCCCTGCCTTTCAGGTTTTCCATGATTTTGTAGAAGCACCCATGCGCATCACAGAACAGTTTGATTTATTGTTTTAAAATCATTTAAAGGCAAAGGGAAGTGGAGCAGATATTATATACTTGATGTGTGGATGCAATCTATAATGTGGAAAAAATGATTCATTGTGTCACCTAGCGAAGATCAAGTCAAATTAAGTATAATCCCACAACAGAAGTTGGCTTTGGTGGTACTATGAAGTACCTTGTATAAGCCATATTCTTTTAGGCGCCCACCCCCAACATTGGAGCGATTTCCGTGCATAGGAGTATTTACCGAATAAACGTCCACCCTCCATTTTGGAGCAAAATTTGTGCATAGGGGTATGTACTTTGTAAACGCCCACCCCCTACTTTGGATCAGTGGGATGGGGGCATTTGGTTAAGTCAGCACCTGCTAGACATAGCTTTTTAGAGATATATTTTTCCAGATTTATCTCAGAACTATTACATCAAAAGTTATGACATTATCAATGACATCACACGTTCCCTAGTAAACACAAGAGCAGGCATCTCCCAAAATTAACAACATTTAAGGTCATTGAATAAGAGACCCTAATTTAGTGACAGACCCAGGCCTTATACCCTATACAGAGAGACAATGCAGTCATGTATTTTGTCTATTACTTTGTAAACGCCCACCCAGGCTTTTAACAAATATTTTAGTAACGCAGAGGGGTGTATATATGTGTATGTATGCCAGTAAGTCGTTTCCGACCATGACTGTTAGATAGCAGAGGCAGAGGGGGCAGATGCTCTTCTGGCGGGCTGAGTTAGAATTTGTTTACAGTGGAGATGCCTTGCCCAGGTTACATCCCCTCTTTCTCTGCTCAAAGGATTTGAGGACTGTTGGAGTTGGGGAAGGTCCCCAAAGGCCAACCCTTCCCTTTGGCTGCAGCACCAGAGCCACAAATGCTGCCCTCCCCCACTTTTCGACCAATTTCGTGCATATGTAGGGTAGTGGTGGTGGTGGTGGTGGTGTGTGTGTGTGTGTGTGTGGGGGGGGGGGGGGGGCTTGTACAAGGTACTTTACAAACTTATCAATCACAATAAAATGGAATAGAACAATACTTTACGTTTCTGTGGTTTTGTTGTAGTTTTCTTAGGTATGCTTTCCATGCATTTGGATATATATTAAAATCTTATACAAATAGCATTCTATTCATATGCAATGGTATGTGTGCTCACGCACACACGCGCACACGCACACACACGCACACGCACGCACGCGCACACACACACACACACACACACACACACACACACACATACACACAGACACACACACACACATGCACACACCACCATCACCACCACCGCCACTAACAGGACCAGTAGCAGCAACTGTGCAGACACGTATAGATACGTGACGAATTTCAAGGAGGGGCCAAAAAA
>CM065713.1:2447429-2454929 GCA_017654935.2 Phymorhynchus buccinoides
CAAGTTTTACAACGCGAACACACACAGATAACATAAATGGAATATAGCAGAAACAGACCTAATGGCAAGAGAGAGAAGATAAAGAGAGAGGAGCTTTAATGATGGGGGAACAGGTGGGTTTTGAGGTTAGCTTTGAAAGCAGAGAGAGTCGGTCGCTGACGGAGGGAGAGCGGAAGTTTGTTCCAGGAGGTCGGTCCTGAGACAGCAAAAGAGCGCCGACCAACAGTTGAAAGCTTATACCTAGGGATCTGGAGAGAAAGAGGGTCAGAAACTGAACGTAAAGTGCGAGCTGGCGTATAGATGGAAATATTGTCACAGAGGTAAGATGGAGCAGCTTTATGAATAGATTTATAGCAAAGTGTGTTTAATTTATACTCAATTCTGTCTGCGACAGGAAGCCAGTGCAAAGAACGCAGAAGAGGGCTAACATGATCGAACTTTTTCTTCCTAAGGACAAGACGAGCAGCTGTGTTTTGAATACGCTGGAGACAAGATAGAGAAGAGACTGATAGGCCAGAAAGGAGAGCATTACAGTAGTCAATACGAGATAGGATGAGGGAAGTAACAAGCTTTGCTGTGGCTTCATCTGAGAGGTATTTACGAATATAGCCAATGCAACGAATTTGATAGTAGCAGGACTGACAGGTCTGAGTCAGGAAACTCTGCATGGAAAGAGTATTGTCCAAAGTGACACCTAAGTTTTTGACTGAGTCTGAGAGGGGAATGATATTGTTACCCAGTTGGATTGACTCTATGGAAACAGAGGCTAGTTTGTTTTTTGTCCCTACAAGCATTGCTTCGGTTTTTTCACCATTTAATTGAAGTTTATTTTGAACCATCCAATTTTGAATATCAATATAGCAGTTGTTACTTTCTGTAAGAATGGAATCTAGATCTTCAGGGGTTGTA
Organism: Phymorhynchus buccinoides; assembly: GCA_017654935.2. Classification (NCBI taxonomy): domain Eukaryota; kingdom Metazoa; phylum Mollusca; class Gastropoda; order Neogastropoda; family Raphitomidae; genus Phymorhynchus; species Phymorhynchus buccinoides. The sequence continues at coordinate 2,448,339 of CM065713.1, forward strand.
CTGTTTTGGAGTTGTGAGTCATCTGCATAGAAGTGATGTTTCATGTTGTGCTGATCGATGACATTGGCAAGAGGTGACGTATACAAAGTAAACAAGACAGGACCAAGCACAGACCCCTGGGGGACTCCACAAGAAAGCCTAACCTGTTCAGACTGACGACCATTGACCAGAACTGATTGAAAACGATCAGAAAGGTAAGAGGAAAACCAAGAAAGAGCAGGGCCCTTAATTCCAAAAGTATGTTCAAGACGAGACAGAAGAATGGAGTGGTCTATGGTATCACACACACACACACACACACACACACTCACTGGGGGGCGAAGGCCTACATAAATAAATAATTATATCTATCTCCGTCTCTATCTTTGTCTGCATCTCTGTCTGTCTGTCTGTCTGTCTGTCTGTCTGTCTGTCTGTCTCTCTCTCTCTCTCTCTCTCTCTCTCTCTCTCTCTCTCTCTCTCTCTCTCTCTCTCTCTCTGTCTCTCTCTCTCTCTCTCTCTCTCTCTCTCTCTCCTGTATGAAAAAGACAATAACTATTGGCAAAGAAAAACAACAGAAATGGTATGACGGTGAGTGTAGAGCTAACAGGCAGTGTGTCCGTCAGTCACTCAGAGCTTTGCACAGGGGTCACAGTGAAAAAGAAGATTATACAACATTAAGGAATGATTATAAAGATTTATTGAGAGATAAGCAGATTTCTTACAAGAAATCTATCATTGACACTCTCTATGAAAATATAAATGATCCGACTATTTTCTGGAAAAGAATTAAGTCTGTTATTTCTACTTCGTCTGTATCAAACAACATAGAGAAAGACGAATGGCATAATCACTTTTATAAAGTGTTTAATCCTGACAATACTTGTGATGCTGACCCTCCTGGTAATGCAAGCGTCGAAGAGGAGGAGGAGGATGGGGAGGAGGAGGAGGGGGAAGTAAGAGACATAAGCAGCCTTGAACGTGACATTACTGAGGCAGAGGTTTATGCTGCCATCCGAAATTTAAAAAATGGGAAGGCTCCTGGGTCTGATAAAATTATTGGTGAGTTTTTCAAACACTCTGCTGTTGATATTGTCCCTTTTCTTGTTGAATATTTTAATACACTTTTTTCATCTGGATCGTATCCTGAGGACTGGACAGATGCTTTAATTCATCCCTTGTATAAGAAAGGTGATCCCGAAAATCCCGATAACTATCGAGGAATATCCTTACTTAACATTTGCAGCAAATTGTACAGTTTCATTCTTAATAAAAGACTTACTTCTTGGATAAATGAAAATGATTTGGTAAGCGAGTATCAGGCTGGTTTTCGTAAAGGCTATAGTACTATGGATCACATATTCACTTTAACTGCTATGATACAACGTCAACTGTCATTCCACCGTAAACTGTATGTGGGTTTTATTGATTTCAAGAAAGCCTTTGATTCTGTTGTGCGTGGTAAACTTTGGAAAATTTTGAAAAAAAGAGGCGTTAAAGGTAAAATGTACAATGCAATTAAGGGAATGTATAAGGCTGTTAAAGGAAGAGTTATATCAAATAATGATTTAACTGACTCATTTATGTGCCCTCAGGGTGTAAAGCAGGGTGGAATTTGCAGTCCCACATTGTTCTCGCTCTTTATCAACGAATTAGCTAATGATATTCAGGAATGTGGTAGACATGGCATTCAACTGTTCCCAGATCTTCTTGACATTCTAATCCTTTTGTTTGCTGACGATGTGATTCTTGTCTCTGATACTGTCAGTGGTCTTCAAAATCAACTCAATATTCTTTATGATACAGCTACTCGTCTTAACCTTATTGTAAATCTAGATAAATCAAATATTATTGTGTTCAGAAATGGTGGGCATATAGCGTCTAATGAATCCTGGTTTTATGGTGTACATTGTATTAAAGTTGTCAACGCATATAAATATTTAGGGATAATCTTATCTACAAGGCTATCATTTACGCATGCATTAAATGATCTTGGAAATCGTGCCAAAAAAGGAGTCATTAGAATTCTAAAATTACTGTGGACAATTGGAGAACGATCTCCTCAAATCTTTTTTAAACTCTTCGATACCCAGATTCAACCCATGCTTACGTATGGGGCTGAAATCTGGGGTGTCATAGCAGATGTGAGTCCCATAGAAAAAGTTCACTTGTTTGCCATGAAAAGATTTTTAAATGTAACTATAAGAACACCAAATAGTCTAGTTTACGGTGAGCTAGGACGGCACCCTTTATATATCAATTGTCTTTTGAAATCTGTCAGATTTTGGCTTCGCATTATTAAAATGCCTCATCAACGCCTGCCCTTCAAAGCGTATAAAATGTTGCTTTATTTGCATGAACAAAATCGGTTAACTTGGGCGTCCTCAGTTTTCTTTGTTTTATATAAATACGGATTTGATCAGGTGTGGCTAAATCAGGGTGTTGGTGATGAAAGATATTTTCTTGCTGCACTTAAAGAAAGACTTGTCTTATCATACACAGCAGATTGGTCAAAAGAACTTTCAACGAAAGAACGATTTACTTTTTATTCAACATTTAAAACAACTTTGTTCTTGTCTCCTTATTTGTGCGAATTAAAACACATAAAAGCAAGAAACTTTTTGATACGTTTAAGACTTGGTGTTTCCCCCTTAAAAACACATAGATTTCGTTATTCCAATTCTAACACAGATTACTCTTGCCCCTTTTGTAGAGAAGAATCAGAAACAGAGGTGCATTTTATACTTAAGTGTCCTAAATATGCTGATATTCGAGAAAGATACATTCCAAGAAAATATTTTAATCGTCCGTCTAGTTTCAAGCTTTCTATTCTTCTTGCCTCAACTCATAGGCCTACAATAATGCGCCTCTCTTTCTATGTGTGTAAGGCTTTTGAACTCCGTAATTCATTATGAGAATTTCATGTTTTGTCATGTGTCATCGAATATGCATTGAATGTGCTTTCTTTAGTATAACAAGTCAGCCTAAAACTTATTGTGCGATATTACTATAAGGCATGTATTTTGTTTCATTGTGGTCTTAATTATGTATCTGTTCCGTGGCTATAGAATTAATGAGTTTATTTGATTTCTATTTTAACAATGTATGCCTCCTTGTTATATTGTAATTCTTTCTATGTTATTATTTTCATTAATTAATGTTGTGTGGATGTATGTTCCTTTTATGTACTCATTCTTTGAAATGGGCCTAAGGCCTAATCAGTAAATCATTCAGTCTCTCTCTCTCTCTCTCTCTCTCTCTCTCTCTCTCTCTCTCTCTCTCTCTCTCTCTCTCTCTCTCTCTCTCTCTCTCTCTCTCTCTCTCTCTCTCTCTCTCTCTCTCTCTCTCTCTCTCTCTCTCTCTCACTCTCTCTCTCAGAGACTGAGTACACAGATACAGAGACTGAGTACACCCGCCCAACCCAACCAGCCCCTGTTGATACAGAAGACATGGAAATTCCTCTCTGTCTCTGTCTCTCTCTCTCTCTCTCTCTCTCTCTCTCTCTCTCTCTCTTCTCTCTCTCTCTCTCTCTCTCTCTCTCTCTCTTCCTCTCTCTGTCTCTGTCTTTCTCTCTCTCTCTCTCTCTCTCTCTCTCTCTCTCTCTCTCTCTCTCTCTCTCTCTCCTCTCTCTCTCTCTCTCTCTCTCTCTCTCTCTCCCTCTCTCTCTCTCTCTCTCTCTCTCTCCCCTCTCTCTCTCTCTCTCTCTCTCCGATCTGTCTCTCTCTCTCTCTCTCTCTCTCTCTCTCTCTCTCTCTCTCTCTCTCCTCTCTCTCTCTCTCTCTCTCTCTCTCTCTCCCCCCTCTCTCTCTGATTTTATTATTTAAAAAACTAAACCTCCTTATGATTTACAATATACCTTTTGATGTTTTCTAGATAATCAAACCCGCGATCGCATTCATAGTGTTCGTATTCGCATTCGTATATTCTCTCGTTCACAGAGGCGGAGTACACGTTTCAGCTTCGCAAGGACTACATTCCTCTGATGATGCAGAAGAAGTACCGGCCAGACGGCTGGCTGGGAGCCATACTGGGCGCCAAGCTGTTCTTCGACTTTAGCGGGAAGTATCCCATGGACAAATCGATGCAAGGGTTGTTGAAGGAGCTGAGGGGCAGAGGGCAGACCTCTCACAGCCAGGAGTCACTGGGTAATGGATGGATGGGTGGATGGATGGATGGATGGGTGGATGAACAAATACCCCATAGCACTGTTTCATAATTGGGTCTTTTGGGGTTATCTTTCCCTACTGTCTCGTCTTGAAGTCGTTTTGGGGTAGTTCCGGTTCAAAATTAGAATTACAAAATGGAAGTTACCTACCTTAGACAACAACTATATTTTGTTCTTGTCTTCAAGTCTTAGGGTATTACTGTGGTCGTATCAAGTAAGCAAATAAGAACATAACTGTGTAGTCAACGAATGTAAACACTTTAAGAAAGAAGCATGAAACAGGACTTAATATTATTAAATCTACAAACTGATAACTGAGCAATTAAACACCCCTCTATTTCAATTACGGAGCAGCCATGCCGTGTTTACAGCATTTCCTAACCGGAACTAAGTGTCCTAACGGGTACACAGCCCGTCTGTTGCTTCCGTTTTCATTCATTTCGAAACAGTGCTATGGACAAATGCATGCAAGGGTTGTTGAAGGAGCTGAGAGGGCACACCTCTCACAGCCAAGAGTCACTGGGTAATGGATGGATGGATGGATGGATGGATGGGTGGATGGATGGATGGATGGGTCGATGGATGGATGGATGGATGGATACTCTATACAAGGTTTATAGAAGGAACTGAGGAGGGGGGGGGGGGGGGGGGAAATCATAAAGTAAGGCCGGGTTCACATTAGACGTGGAAATTCCGTACGGAAAACCCTAAATAAGTGGAAGAAAGAAGGATACAAGTTTGCGCATATAGGGGAAATTTGGACACAGTCATGCGCAAATCTTTTCCCTTCTTTGTTTCACTTATTTATGGATTGCGCACGGGTTTCCGCATGGAATATCCGCTTATGTGTGTAATCTGCCGAAGGGGTCATTGTGAGTGTGGGTGCACACGCGCGTGTGTATGTGTGCGCACTCGTGCGTGCTTTAGGCGCATATATATATATATATATATATATATATATATATATATATAGGCATTGTCATTGTATAGGCATTGTCTATCTGCCCCATTGGGAGAAAAAGTAAATCAGCACATTATTTTCTTTTATTCTTTTCAGAACACAGAACAAATCGTAAAGTTAAAATTAAAGTTATTGAGTTTCTTTCTTAGGTTCACAAACTTATACATTGGACACAAAAAAAGTTTTATTAAAGCAAACTATATATATAAGAGGAAAGTTTAATGGTGTGGTTGTTTTTTCTTCTTCAATTCTTGTACGTTTATATATATATATATATATATATATATAATATATGATGTATTTTCTTCCATATTTTCAATTTCCAAATCCCTCTATCTCCGACACCAGACGAAGCGGACGCCGCCATGACAGCGGAAGTGGCGTCATCGACGCAGGCGGTGCATGCCGGGAACGCCCACCACCACAAAGCGGCCAACCAGAGGCCGCCGATCTCTCACTCCACCTTCTCCATGACCCAGGACGACGTGGCACAGTGGTTAAAGAGCCACCACTTGGAATCGTAAGTTTAATTCTTTGACTTCAGTCCCCCACACACACCCGTGAGGAAACCGGGAGTCTTTTGTATAAATAGTTCCCCCCACCTTCTGGAAGTTCTGTGCGTGTACCTGCTTCTAATCTGTCACTCTCTTTGACTCTTGCCTTTTCCTTTTGCTGTCTGTCATCTACTATCTTTCTGGCTTTAATTTACCCCCACCCCCCACCCCACCTTCTGGAAGTTCTGTGCTTGTATAACTTCCTCTAATCTGTCACTCTCTTTGACTCTGCCTTTTCCCTTTTGCTGTCTGTCATCTACTATCTTTCTGGCTTTACCGGTCCATTCTCCCTGCCCTTTTTTTTTCTTTTCTAGAAGCACTTTCAAAAAGATTTCCTCCAGCACGAAATCGGACATACTGGGCCTAATCTGATTTCTTACTTAGGCGCATGACGGCAGCATGACGCATCTGTGCTCATAATTGACAGGAAACTGTCTGAGTGATCGAAGAAGAAGAATTCTGTAGTAAAAAAAAAGCTGTACAGATTAGGTTGTTTTTGGGTTAAAAAATAAATAAATCGAATTTCCAGTCACTCCCTGCTCGAAATGTTTGTTGTTGTTTTTGTTTGTTTGTTTGTTTACGTGTTATATATTATTTTTATTATTATTATTATGATTATTATTGAGCACCGCAGCAGTCGTCTATACATTTATTGGAGGACGGAGGAGGAGTATGATACATTTAAAAAACCACCACATGATTATTTAGCGAAGGGGCAAAAGGGTGCATTAATGTGAAAGAGAAAAAAGCCTGACTGTGCGTTAGCACTTCAGAAGGAGTTCCTGTAATTTGAAAGTAATAGTTCTTCAATTCTTCAATTCTCCATTCCGTATTTATAACTAGGTGACCCAGTGTCTTGACTCTCTTTGATTGATTGATTGGTTGACATCCTGGTTGATTGCTTGATTGATTGTTTGACTGACTTTCTTGAT
>CM065713.1:2457429-2477429 GCA_017654935.2 Phymorhynchus buccinoides
ACCATACATAAAGCTGTATTTTAGGAACATTGTGAGCTAATTACCTTTTTGGAATACTAACCCTAGCCCTAACCCTAGCCCTAACCCTAGCCCTAAACCTAACCCTACCCCCCACTATGTACTGCAGTACACCGCGATTTGTCACAGTTGTGGTTCGGTGCGTTTTCCCGTCTTATAGGATGGGGGGTAGGGCTAGGCTTAGGGCTAGGGTTAGGGATAGGGTTATTATTCCAAAAAGGTTATTAGCTAAAAATGTTCCTAAAATACAGCTTTATGTATGGTAAGAAAGGCAATAACGGAAAAATACAATTAACCGAGAAATGTAGGGGGCGGTGGAACGATCCCTATAATGTGTTGCTTAGTAAACAAAGCCTCATCATCCCTCAAAGAAAACAAAATAGAGGTGCACATGCAAAGCACAGCTACACATTTGGGCATGAGCTGTGCTCATTTCCGTGCCTAAATAAATAACTTCCAATTTCCATGAAAATAAACCCACTGTCACGTGTCCCACTATAGACCATAGAGCCAATTAATGTACAGATCCGTAACTTTTGTTGATGTCTGTATGTGAATTTTGTTTCAGGCTCCGCAGTTTTTCTACCAGCTGGTGGAGAGTCGACTGAAGCTCTCTTTCGTGGACATCCTCAAGCTCACTGCAGCCATGGACGACCTACACTAGAAATAGACGACCTTCACCTTGAATAACCTTGACCTCTCACCAAGAACGACCTTCAATGAAGGCCTGTATTGAATGACCTTCGTTTTTGCTGAAGGATGACTTCATTTGTTGTTGTTTTTAAATAGATGACCTTTACACCGAGGATGACCTTCATTAAGAATGACCTTCACCTTTCACTGGAAATAATATTCACTGAGAATAACGTTCACACACACACACACACAAATGAATGACCTTCACTGAAAGTGACGACCTTCATTAAACATTGATAACCCTCACGGAGGATGACCTTCACGGAACATACAACCTTCACCTTCACTTGAGAACGACCTTCACATGCATTTGGATGTCGTTTGCCACGGTTGACCTTGATGGAGGCGGACTTTAACTGAGGGTGAACTTGGAGAATGACCTTTCACTGAGGATGACCTTCATAGAATGTATGACCTTCACCCTCACGACCTTCACCTGTGTCTATGACTGACCTTTGCTTGAAATTGACCTTCCCTGAGGATGACCTTGAACTTCAACAACTGGAAATGTGTGACCTTCAACGAGCCACATAATGCTATGGCGTCTGGCGAGTCACGATAACTATGGTCCGTTTTCAGCAGTGAAAGAGAGAGACATGTTCAACATTTCTCAACATTATTTTTTTAAGCTGGCATCTTCGGTTGTTGCCTGAATGTTTGCTTCTGTCGGGGGGTGGGGGTGGGGGTGGGGGGGGGGGGGTGCTATGGTTTACCATTAGCAGCAAAAGAGATAGAAATATGTGGACATTCTTTAAGATCACGACAGCGTTTCTCTGGCTACTTTCATCGTTTCATTTGGTTATTGTTATTGATATTCCTTACTACGACACGGAAGACACTTTCGGGAGCATCAAGAGCAAACGTTTCTTTATGTTCGGTTCAGTCGTTTTGGCTCACGAGAAAGGAGTGTATGTATGTGTGTTTTCAGAAAGCAGAGAGACAGGAAAAAGGAAAAAGCACATGCATGCGATTGTTTTTATTGTGTGTGGGTTGTTTTTTTCATATGCAGAACTCATAGTTTGAAAGTAGCAATTTTATTTCCACACGTATTGATCTCACTTAAACCCTTTTCTCACATTCAGTACCTCCTCTTCCTCCACCCTCCTCTCTCTCTCTCTCTCCATCCATCCATCCCTCTCCCTCCATCTCCCCCCCCCTCTCTTTGCCTCCCCCTACCCCACCCCCCCTATATTTTCATTCTTCTCCATCCGTCCTTTAAACAAACCCCAAAACCTGTGCATGAGAGTTTTGTTTCTTTTCTCTTCTTCTGCAGTCTTCTCCTGCAGTCTTCTCCTAACATGCATCGCTCTTAACTCTAATTTGAATCTTTTTTTCTTTTTTGTGAAGATAACAGACTCTCAAAATAGTACGCACGGAAAACAAAGAAAAACAGCAAAAGAAAGGAAAGGACACACAAATGAATGAATGAATGAATGAATGAATGAATGAATGAATGAATGAATGAATGAATGAATGAATCACTAACAATGAAACAAAGACTGAAGATGATATTTGGGTTTTGCTTCCCTGTGACTTCTTGTTCATGCAGTCCACAGTAGCTTTTCTCAGCTCCTTTCAGTTCATGCCTTTTGTTAACACTCTGTCACCAGCATAGTGTTTTATCCATTAGGCTTACATTGTTTTATGGTGGCATACCACTTGTAAGGTCTTTTCCTATCCCTAACCAAAATCAATGATAAGAATATTTGCCTCTGTTAAAAGAAATAACTTGAAACAAATAGCTCTCTGTGGAAAACTGAAAGGAGCTAGAGAATGAGGGGAATTAGTGTACTGTGAGTCATGTACTCATACTGTGCACCCATGCTTCCTAGTGGGTACGTGTGTACTGGATTTCCTGGATTTAACCTCCACCCACCCACACATAACATGCACTACGTTCTTATATGAGCGCAGTTGTACTAATATTTTGCACCCATTTCTCTTAGAGAGAGAGAGAGAGAGAGAGAGAGAGAGAGAGAGAGAGGAGAGAGAGAGAGAGAGAGAGAGAGAGAGAGAGAGAGAGAGAGAGAGAGAGAGAGAGAGAGAGAGGGAGAAAGAGAGAGAGAGTGGGGATGGGTGTGCGTGCGTTGTAAAATATCAAAGGGAGACCAATGCCTCTTGACCTAGTGTGAACAGGGTTGCTTCCCTTTGTAGGATTCGACTGAAGTCGATGTCCTTGTTGTTGGTTGTATGCGTTTCGTGCAAGCGCTCGCGCGCGCGCGCGCGTGTGTGTGTGTGTGTGTGTGTGTGTGTGTGTGTGTGTGTTTGTTTGTTTGTACGTGTTTAGAAGACGCCATTCAAATACATCCTATAATGTTAGTTAGTTTGGAATGCGCACAACCGAATGTTGATTTGAAAGTTTCACCAGTTATTTCGCGTATTCCTCAAATATGTTTGTAACCAATAGATGGAATAAGCACTCGTCATATATTGACACAACTGTGTAATTGAAATACTGTTGCTGTCGTCGTCATCAACATCATCATCTTCATCATCACCACCACCACCATCACCATTGCTACTATTGTATTCGTTGTCACGGTAGATTATGATCGATCACTAATATGATAATCACTTTGTTGTGAAAACAGTTATTGGCTTGTTTTTTAGCACGAAGCAATTCCCTCTTCCAGTGGGCTCTTTACCCCACGGAGGGCCTTTTACCCCATAGTCCCCTTTCCATTGTTGAGAAACAATTGTCCCTTTCTATGGGCCGTTTACCCCACGTTACCCTTTAAGAGGGGCCAGTGGTCGAGCGGTTAGAGCGCTCGGCTGTGGTGCGGAAGGTCGCTGGTTCGAGTCCAGCTTGGAGTCGGATTTTTTTTCTGGCCTGAAAACCCTCTCTGTCCACCCAGCAGTGAAATGGGGTACCTGATTCGTTCAGGGAAGGTTAAAAGGCGGCGGAAGGAGAGGGATGGGCTCCGCCTTCCATGATGCCGTGCCCTTGACACGGTGAACCTCTAACAGTTCACTGCCCCTACGGCCGATAGGCTATGGGACACCTTTACCTTCGCCTTTTAACCCTTGGAATGTTCCAGGTTAGATGATGTTTTAGTTTTGAATAATTTTTAAAATATGTAATCAAAGAAAAGTATATAGCACTTTGGTTTTTTGATGTTTTTGTTTTTTTGTTTTATCTGCATGCGTGCGTATTGAGAATCGTGCATCAGTGTACCGTTGTGAATAAATGTGTGTGTGTGTGTGTGTGTCTGTGCATGCGCGCACGCATCTGTGTTCATTCATGTGGGCACATGCATAAGATTGTGTAGGTATATGCACTGAATGCAAATACGTGTATGCGTGTGTGACTGCGTGTGTACTTGTGCGTGAGTGTGCGTGCGTGCGTTTTATGGCATTGCATGATCGTAAAATGTATACCTATTCTTTCATACAGATGCATGTACACATTTTTTTAAAATCTAATTTATTCGTTGTCTCTTTATCACAATGTGTTGGGTTTATATGTGCAGTAAGTGTTTTTGACCACACACATATAATTAAGTTGAACTGTGTGTATTCCTAAAAATAATTGCCTATAACTTATTTCCTGGTGTTTTTTTGTTTGTTTTTTGTTTTTTTGTTGCCATTATGATAATTTCGTGTTCACCTTTTCACCAAAATGTATTCACATCCCAACCATACACATATTCCAGAGTATCACATTGTTACGGTTCTGGAAATTATTGACTTTGTCGATATTTGGTTGGCTGATTGTTAGCGTTGTTTTATTATTTCTCTAGACTCGTTTCCGACCATGACTGCCAGATAGCAGAGGGGGGCAGCTGCTATTCAGGCGGGCTGGGCTAAAATGTGTTTATAGTGGAGATGCCTTGCCCAGGGTACATCCACGGGGGCTCTGAGTGTCGTGTCAATTACTTTATAGAGTAATTTGAGAGTTCTCTAGATATGGAAAACAAAAAAGACACTTGTTATTCATGAAAAATGCAGCCTCGTGGTTTTTTCTGCAAGATTTCTATAATTGATACGTTAGTTAATATTATAATTGATACATTAGTTAATATTAATTTTCTTTTCTTTGCCCGAAATCCATTTTTTTCTTTCTTTTCCCTTCTACCCATCACGGTCATTCTCTCTCTCTCTCTCTCTCTCTCTCTCTCTCTCTCTCTCTCTCTCTCTCTCTCTCTCTCTCTCTCTCTCTCTCTCTCTCTCTCTCTCTCTCTCTCTCTCTCTCTCTCTCTCTCTCTCTCTCTCTCTCTCACACACACACACACACACGCACACGCACGCGCACGCGCACGCACACACACACACACACACACACACACACACAACACACAACACACACACACACACACACTCACACACTCTTTTCCCCCTCATTTTAATTCAATATTTGTATATGTCTGTTTTGTTTTTGTTTAATTAATGTAATTATTTAAGTCTAATATCACCATTGTTGTGAACAGACTTTAAATTAAATCAATCAAATCAAAATCAAAATCAGCCTCGTGTTTTATTGATAATAATCTTAGCGGTCTCATTACGTGTGGTTGATAAACTCTGCGTTTATTGTTTTAGTGTATTTCATTTTATTTCTTGTGCATATCGTCACGCTCATACGTCAAGTGCCTAACTCATTTTACAGTGTTTTAAGAAAAACGCAAAAAAACGTCTCAGTATTTTATTAAGAACTTACACATCTAATTTTTTTCTATCAAAATGCAATCTGCTGATCTCAATCGATTGACAGCGTGAGTGATCAAAAAAACACAACTAAATGATACATAACTAGTTTATCAATCAGCAAAACAATGCATAACAACATTAAAATGTTGTTGCTTAGCTTCGCACGCTTGAGGCAAGCCATTGTCTATCAAGAACGAAGCTTAATTGACTGTGAAAATCTCACCTGGACTTGGCGCCGCCATCTTTGTACAAACGTACCCAAGTCAGAAAAGAGAACGGTATATTTGCAACGTATCTATGGTGATCACTTCCGCTTTCCCAGGTGCTTCTGTACTTTCTGTCATGATAGATACCAGTCAGCCGATGTCCTATACACGCTTACTGCAAAATTGCCTAACTCTGAGTTAGGTATTTTTCTTATGAGCGTGACGATATTATGTTGTCGTTACTTTCAACGAGTGTAATGATACATGTAGTTATCCTAATCATCATTGATGTTTATCCTATTTTTATGGAGGTGCATTGTGTAATTAGACAATGTTAAAGGTGCCCCCAGACGGATGAGTTTTTTGGCCAGAAACACGTCGAGATCACCTGGGCTGGCTTGCTTGTCAAGCTGCTATTTAGTGCACACTAGCTTACTGATAAATGCTTAGCTGATAGCCAGCTAGCTAACTGTTAAGCAAAGTGGCTAACTGCGTTGCACATGTCCAAACTAGCTATCAGCTACTTACCTACATGGTAGCATCAATAGCTGTGTGCTAAGGGTGTAGTTATAAATAGAATTGGGTATTTCCGTCAACCTACTTCCTAGAAAACGAAGCCTAGCACATGACAAAAGCAAACAATGCTCTCTAAAAGTTATACATTGACAACAAACATTATGGCGAATGTGTGTGCTTGTGTGTTCGTGTATATGTGTGTTGTAAGTAAGTATAAGTGAGGGAGAGAGTGGTTAGCAGCTTGTGTGTGTCTCTACAACTTGGAAGCCTAAATGGTATGGTGTGTTTATGAGTGAGTGAGTGAGTGAGTGAGTGAGTGTGTGTGTGTGTGTGTGTGTGTGTGTGTGTGTGTGTGTGTGTGTGTGTGTGTGTGTGTGTGTGTGTGTGTGTGTGTGTGTGTGTGTGTGTGTGTGTGTGATTGTGTGTGTGTGTGTGTGTGTGTGTGTGTGTGTGTGTGTTTACACACATGCTTATCATGGGTGTATGTGGGGCCTCAAAGTCAAACCTTTGCTTAAGATTTTCCAACTTATGGCATTGAACAGAAAGTATAGATATTTCATACACAGGTCACTCAATCATGTGTGTGTGTGTGTGCTCTCTCCCTCCCTCCCCCCTCTCTCACTGTGTTTGTTGTTGTTTGTGTGTGTGTTTTTTTTTTGTTGTTGTCTCTCCATCTGTCTGATCCACATTTCCACATGCACTCACAGTATTTTAGATCTGTAAAAACAACAACGTGGCCAGTGATTGAAAGGGGGGGGGGGGGGGGGGGGGGGAGGGCTGCGTTGTTTCCTTCGGCATACTGTTCCTACCCTCTCCATCCCTCTTCCACATCCACTTCCCCTTTGATTTATTGTCTAACTTTCCTGGGATCTTCCTATTTTTCCTCTCTGCAAATGATCATGCTGCGGTAAAGGTAAAGATGTGCCCCCCCCCCCCCCCCCCTCTCTCCATTTATCAGTTGTTTCCATGTTTTCAGTCTTGCCTTTCTTACAGCAGATTGAGTACTTCACCCTCTACCGCTTGCTATATTGAACTGTAATTTCCATCCTATTAGATAATAGCCTTTATCATGACTGTCATTAATTATTCAACAAAGATAATTAGCTGAAAAGGTTGATAAAATACAGCTCAATGTTTGGTAAGAAAGGCAAGTGTGAAAATGCGGGGAGAGCCGATAAATGTAAGGGGAGGGGGCAGGTTAGGAGTGGTTGTATGGCCACTTTCTCTTTTTCTATCTTCCCTTTATTCTAACCCCCCCCCCACCCCACCCCCCACCCCCCTAATGGCAGTGAAGACATGAGGGGCGGGAAACCAAAAGGGGAGGGGGTGCACTGAATTATTCTCTCTCATCCTGCTCCCCCATACCCACTCTCTTTCTGTGATGACAAAATAATAATGTGACCATGCATAAGAAAATCTGTTTTAAATCCTTCAATGATACAGCAAGATTATAAATTAGGTGATACAAAACAATGTATCATCTTGACTGACACAATCCTAAAAATATAAAGTTGTGTGTGTTTGAGGCATAGACATTTTCTCTCTTCATTCTTATATTTTAATTAGTCTACTTTCTACTCATTCTAGTCAGACAAGACAAATCCAAATTTTTAAAAACAATTGATGTTTGTTTATCCGCCAACGTGTTGTGATACGGACCCCTAACTTCCCACTGGTATCACACACCTGGAAGAGATTCAATACTGTAAACGATTTCAACCTCTTCCAGGAATACTAAGCCAATGAGAGATGGGGTAGTAGAAACAAAGCTTGCTGGCCTCACAACAGCAAACAGTGCTCATGTACCAGTGTGTGTTTCAAGAATGCAAACCAAGCAAACACAAACACACACACACACTAACACACACACACACACACACACACACACACACACACACACACACACACACACACACACACACACACACACACACACACACACACACACACACACACACACACACACACAGCAGCAGCAGCAACTGCTCCCCCCCTGCTCCCCCCTCCCCCCACACGTCTCCTGCTCCCCCTCCCTCCCCATCCTCCCACCTCTGCCTCCATCATTACACCAGTTGTCAAGCCACGGTCAAGTGGGAACCTGTGTCAAACAGCTTTACTGGAATCATTGAACTTTGTTTTACCCTTGTATGTGGGGCCATTGCCTGAAATTAGAATGAGAAACTAAAGGGGGTGATGTATGCACAGTGGTATCTTTGTGTGTGTGTGTGTGTGTGTGTGTGTGTGTGTGTGTGTGTGTGTGTGTGTGTGTGTGTGAGAGAGAGTGTGAGAGTGAGAGAGAGAGAGAGAGAGAGAGAGAGAGAGAGAGAGAGAGAGAGAGAGAGAGAGAGAGAGAGAGAGAGAGAGAGAGAGAGAGAGAGAGAGAGAGAGAGAGAGAGAGAGAGAGAGAGAGAGAGAGAGAGAGAGAGAGAGAGAGAGAGAGCAGCTTACATTTTCTGACTGACTTGCATAACTCGACGGAAGGAATTTTCTTGCAATTAATTTGACAGTAACTTTATTTTATTTTACGGGTAAATCGATAGTAAATGCTTATATATATTACACAAACTTTGCCCCTTACTCCTTTGTCTACCTCAACATACAACAACAAAAATGACATAAAAGGGGAATTCTAATCAACAAAATGAATGGTAACCTTTCACAGTTCACAATAATTTCAAAAAAAGCAATCCCCAAGCAAAGCACCTGTACATGTTGGTCATCTATATAAAATCCAATACATTAGTCATACACAATTTGAATTTAAGCTGCTTTTCCCCTAAGGATGTCTTGATTTGCTTACATGTGTCAACAGTCTGTCTACAAGGTTTTATAAAATGATCTCTCTCTCTCTATGTCTCTCTCTCTCTCTCTCTCTCTCTCTCTCTCTCTCTCTCTCTCTCTCTCTCTCTCTCTCTCTCTCTCTCTCTCTCTCTCTCTCTCTCTCTCTCTCTCCCCCCCCCCCTCTCTCTCTGTCTGGATGTCTCTTTCACCCTCTCTCTCTCTCCAATTTTATTGTTACTGTTTGGCTGTACACTAGTGTATTTTGCAAATGTTGATTTTAATCCATGCTCAGCACAATGTTCCCTCACTCTGCTCGCCATATTCTGAACAAAACACACAGGGAAGGGGAGGAGGAGAAAGGGGAGGGAGCACAAAGCTGCAAATGTCTGCTTTTCTCTTTTGGAACTTGGAAGCCATTGCAGGTAGCACAGTGAAATATCCTTTTTCATTTTTTTGATGATTCTGCATTTGGAGATAGGCGGGTCAGTGGGAAAGGGGGTTGGGGGTGGTGGTATTGAAGGTTTGTAGCTGAAAATGGAGTGGGGAGAGTAGTGGTAGTAGTGAGGAGGAGCTGGGATGTAGATGGGCTGGACCATGGCTGTCCTACAAACAGATACAGTTTCCACATTATATAAATATATATATCTCCCTCTCTTGTTCTGTCTCTCTCTCATTCACACACACACACACACACACACACACACACACACACACACACACACACACACACACACACACACACACACACACACACACACACACACACACACACACACACACTACACATTTACAAGAGAGAGAGAGAGGAACAGAGAGACAGAGACTGAAAGAGAGAGTCTGAGGGATATATACAATTTGTTTTCACCATGCATATCCACATGCTCTGTCGGTCTGTCGCTGTCAATCTCTCTCTCTCTCTCTCTCTCTCTCTCTCTCTCTCTCTCTCTCTCTCTCTCTCTCTCTCTCTCTCTCTCTCTCTCTCTCTCTCTCTCTCTCTTTCTCTTGCAAACATCACCTCTTCAATTTTCTTGTCATTTTCTTGTTGTTAGTGCAGTTCAGAACTGTTTCATTTCAGAATAAGCTTTGTTGCCTTGTACACACTCGAAACACATTTTGCAAGTAAAGAGGAGGAGAGGGACAGGTGGCCCATGGCTGCAAATGCATGATTTTCTTGCTTTCCTTGATTCTTGCATAGGTAAAACAAGCACACTGTCTGGCCCCAGCACCTAACACATGGGATAAGATAAAACCATTACCAAACAAATTAGGCTTTCCAACATGACTTGACATTTTCACAAAATAAACAACAAAATGCAGAGGGTGACTCACCTGTGCTTCAGTTGACAGAGAACACGTTCCTGTTGTAGGCAAAGTCAAAGTCTCCCCTTCTTTAAAACACACTGATATGAATGCTTGCTGAGAAATAATAATCCTGATACTGTTCCACACTGTAATTATCTCTAGATGTTGTATTTATCCATTGAAGTTTTGCACATCCACTTCTTGATCTACCACAGCAGCCATTTTGGTTTGCTTAACTGTAAGCTTTGTGATTTAGAGGTACAGGGGGGCACCGCTAAAGTTGGTATGCTAACTAGGGTTGAATTAGCATTTAGCTAGTGGAAATTTGCCCCATGCAACGATGGTTAACTTTAGCTGTATAGTT
Source organism: Phymorhynchus buccinoides (assembly GCA_017654935.2). Classification (NCBI taxonomy): domain Eukaryota; kingdom Metazoa; phylum Mollusca; class Gastropoda; order Neogastropoda; family Raphitomidae; genus Phymorhynchus; species Phymorhynchus buccinoides. The sequence goes on from CM065713.1 coordinate 2,467,960, forward strand.
AACCCCACATCTAGCTGATATTTAGGGGATTTAACCTACTAACTAGCGCTGACTGTCTGTGATGCTAAAGACAGCCTTTTCAAGGATCGGAACACTCACTTTTCTCTGGTTTCTTAGAAATTAAACCATCTAAACGGCGATTCCTCCTTGGCGGAGATGCCGGAGATAGTAGCCATTTTGGATGGGGTGGGTGGAGGACACCCATTGTGGTTGAAGCGTTTTTGTTTGTTTTTTGTATTGCAGTAAAAACAACAACATTGGAGCTATATCCTTTGTTGTGAGCGAAACTCCTTTAGATAAACTGCAAAAATGTATTTATTTTTTAAAGAAAAAAAAGGCTTGTATTGCGAAAATTTCGTGCAAACGATTTGGCGGCCATTAGAAAAAAGACGGCACACGCCTTCTCTTTGGGTGAAATAATTTGACTTCCAGCACCTCCGCCAAGGAGGAATCGCCGATTTGACGGTTTGATTTCTAGGAAACCAGAGCAAAGAGAGTGTTGGAATATCTGTAAACGGTGTTTTCTTGGTGATCTCGACGTGTTTCTTACTAAAACTCATCCGTCAGGGTGCCTCTTTAATGTTGGTTCTTATCGGTGGTGGTATAATTGTTGTTATTGGTTTGGGTGGTTTTTTTTAGTCATTGTTATTTATTCAATATTATTGTCATTTATTTAACATCACCCCTGTTGAGTTTGTTCTACTGACTGCTATTGTGTTCTGTTATCAATTGTTTTTTTAAGGTTTCCAATAATGATTTTCTCACATGTTGTAACTTTTCTGAAAATAAATCTGTGATTTTGTAATCTTCACGTGTGTGTGTGTGTGTGTGTGTGTGTGTGTGTGTGTGTGTGTGTGTGTGTGTGTGTGTGTGTGTGTGTGTGTGTGTGTGTGTGTGTGTGTGTGTGTGTGTGTGTGTGTGTGTGTGTGTGTGTGTGTGTGTGTGTGTGTGTGTGTGTGTGTGTGTGTGTGTGTGTGTGTGTGTGTGTGTGTGTGTGTGTGTGTGTGTGTGTGTGTGTGTGTGTGTGTGTGTGTGTGTGTGTGTGTGTGTGTGTGTGTGTGTGTGTGTGTGTGTGTGTGTGTGTGTGTATTTTTGTTGTGTGTGTGTATGCATTTTGCGTGTTTGTGTCAGCGCACGTCTGTGTAGGCCTATGTGTGTGTGTGTGTGTGCGTGCGCGCGCGCGCGCGCGCGTGTATTTATAGGCATTACCTTTTTTAAGGTTAAACCAATAAAAACATAAGGTGAAAACTTGATCTGAATTGACAATCAAGATCACCTTAGAGTTTCAGTTGATCGGTTGTTTCTCATGTCGAACAACCCTGACAAATTTCACTCAAAATGTGTTCATAACAAGCTATTGTATGAAGTTTAAATAAATATGAAATAGTGAGGCTTGTTCTCTACCACTGTCGTTGTGTACTGTGTGGGTGGTTGTCATAATAAGCAGATCTGGGTCATCCCTTTTTTTGAGGATGAACTTGGGTCTGTATTGTTGTGGCAACTACTTTCACTTTGCTATGCGAATAGGTGTCATAAATAACTTTGGTAAAAGGGAGTTAATTACGAGAAGTTCCTTCCCCTTATTCATTTCATTATTGTATTAAGATTTTGTTTGTTTGTTTTTTTGCAAACCGTTCAACGGATAAACCATCAGAAGGCAAAACAAAATTTAGTCATATAGTGGAACCTCCCTTGAAAAATCATCCAAAATATAAGGTCTTAAAGACGGGGTGATTTGCCTGATAAAATCTTGTTGAAAGATTCCCTTTTGTTAGCAGACTCCTTCGTTCGCATTTGTTTGAAAAAACTCTGTGCCGGTTTTTTTAATAATTCAGTTAGAAGCAGAATGGTTCTATTTAAGAGAAATCAGCTTAGTTAAAGAGTAGTAAGCAAATCTGAGTCAGAAGTGTCAAATAGCTTTTTCTGAAGGATTAAGGTATGCTGAATCCATTTTTTCCATTTGACATGAGCAGTTTTGCGTCGTTCGTGAGATATAATTAATTATTCAAAATGGCGTCCACGTAAACCTGTCACGCTACACCACACGTTGCATACAGTGAAACTGTCTTTTTATTCCAAGAATTTTAGTCATTACCAGTTGTTTTCAAGAAAATAAGGATGATTTAGTGTGTGACATGACACTATTTCAATGATAGGTAAGAAACAATGATGATAAAAAAAGAAGAAAAAAAAGAAACAATGATGAAAATAGACACGTTTCGGAAACGAAAAACGACCGTATGCCGTCAGTCATAATTACACTGATTTGCAGCCTTTCAAATAAAATTGAAAGAAAAAAATTATTTCAGCTTCATCAGAATTGACCTTTTCAGTTGCAGTGGTGAATAAGCAAGCAAAAAAAGGATGCTTCAGTTTTTGACATTCCATAATTTTAAAGATCAGCAAGTAATGATAACGAAAACAGGCAGATTTCAAAACCAAAGCACTAGCTCATACCGTCAATCACAGTCACATTGATCAACAGCTTTTAAAAGGTAAAAAAAAAGAAGAAAATAAAACCACAAAACAAAACCATCTATTTCAGCTTCATTTGAATGGACCTTTTCATTTGCAAGGACAAAAAATAAACTTATGTTGTCAATCAATTTAACATTGATTTGCAGCATGAAAAATGGAAACAGAAACAAAACAAAACCATTCAAATAAGCTTCATCAGAACTGTCATTTTCATGTACAGAGTTTCCGTTCAGCTTATATGTCTCAGCTTCCCGGCAGTTTGTGCTCATATGTACTCATAATTCAACCCTTGAACTAAAAGAGCACAGTGGAATCAGTCACTGAACACAATATCTCAGTCATCCACGTTTGTATCAATAATCATTTCTGCAGACGTCTCCGCTTGTACTGCAGATACATGCGGAAGTACATGGGAGCCTCTTCCTCCTGCAGTTGCAGTTGCCACTTCTGCACTGCGTGGTACACTTGCACGTGATGAGTTCGATGCAGGACTCTGGCAATGATGGCAAGGAGGTCAAGGTTGGAACCAGAGCACCACTCTGAATTGTCCATCCCATAGTCTCTGGTGGGGGCAGCTCAGGACGCTGTTTGTCTGCCTGTCGCCATACTGATGCTTGATAGTGTGACCGCTTGATGTGGAAGGACAAAGCATCATGAGTTGGGGGTAGGGTCTCCAACAGGTGGGCCTGAGCAAAGAAGGTTGACCTGGCACTGTCCACAGAAACTTTGCGTGAACCTTGTAGACTTTACATATGAAGGTTTCTGCAGCAGCAGAGGTTTGGTCACTGAGGTCGGCTTTGCCGAGATTTGACAGGAGGTCGTGATTTTCGTTGTAGACATTCCAGCAGGATTTCTTGGTGTGACCAGCCAAGAAAGAAGTGTTGTCAGATCCTGTCAATGAGTGAAAGGCTGGCAAGCTGCTGAGGACATGAGCATCCAACTGAGCTGCCACTGAGTGAATTGGGATGTATTTCGGCTTTTTGGAGGTGCCAGCCTTCATCCAGATCCGTGGACATGACATGTTTGCAAAGTGGGCCAACAGAAGCACCAGCACGTCAGTGCCACGAGCAGCAACTACGATGCTGGATGCTGGGCTCTTGACACAGTGCAGTATTATGCGCGTGTCAGCTTCCTCATGGCGCCCCTCCAGTGCTTCAGTGTTGACGTCAGGGGTAGAATACTCCACCTGCTCTTCGTCGCTGAATCCTCCTGCAACAACAATGGTCTTGTCTGCCGGTGCCTTTAGAAGCAGCTGCTGGGACAAGAATCTCGCCAAGTCGGCTTTGTTTGCTGCATGTGTGATGAAGTTGTCCCATTTCTGAGGGAGAGGCACATTTCTGTCCTGAATCTCTCTTCTCACAGGCACTGCCTTCTTTCCCCGTTTCTTCCTTGTGCCGCTTTTGATGGACAGGTCGTATTATCTGTCAAAAATGATGTCAATACGACTGAATGCAGCCCCAATTTGTAGTACTGATGTGACAAAAATGACAGCAAGGTCCCCGAAGTTTGTTGCCTTAGGTGGCTTCCCTAGAGCAACAACATGCGCCTGCCCATCGACAATAAGTATTCCTTCTTCACCAATGTCTGCAGCCTCCAGACTCTGAGGGCAAGGCGTGTCGCCAATCAGTGAATCTGTCAGGAGGGACTTTTGGCCCGATCGTAGATCGCCGTTCATTTGTGCAAGGGCAGGAGGGGCAGGCATCAGCTCATGCTTCAGTATTTCCTCCAGATGGACATCCCTTCCAGCCTGGAAGGCAGTGATGAGGCGCTGCAGGAACTTCCTGTCTGCTTGGACTACTTTCTTTGCAGTTGTTGTAGACTGCTTCTGCTCCACTTCGAAGAGAGATGAGAAAGTCAAAGGCTTATTTTTTGGCAATGTGTGTCTGAAAGAGACCACCCTGTCGATGCCAGCCAAAAGCCTTTCAGGCGAGCTATCAGCAGGTCATCTTCAATGTTCTTTGTGACAAAGTCCTTTGTGGCAATGTTCTGCAGTTGTGGACTAGCTTCAGATGAGAACAAGTTGAAAGACTGAAATGTGTTCAGGAGATTGTCTTCATCCTTCAGATCAAGTTTTTTCCTGGCTGGATTGCACTCGTTGTGAGTGAATGCATCGTCTCGTTCAATGCCATAGACCAGCGTGGTCTCACTTACCAGGTGAGATCTCAGGTTGAAGGAGAGAGCCCACCTGCTCAAGGCTGACGTCGTCGTTGTGATGCCAACGATGCCACCACCTTTCTTGCCAATGCCATTCAGCCACTCCTGGCTCTGGTCCGGGTCTACCTGGTTGAACTTCTGAGCTGATCTTTTCACAACGAAATTGCCACTCTCAAACTCTGCCTTCACTGGATCTGGGAGTTGATTCATTTCACTGATGTAGATGGTGCCCCATCTGGCATAGTTGGTATGATTATACCTGAAAAAGAATGGAAGCATCAACTTGAAGGCATACAGGTGAAGCTGCCACAGGCCATCTCTCTGTGCTCTGGTGAAGAGAAGGACGATCGCCACCATTTGGATGTAGGTCCACCAGAACTGGAAGTTAGGGTTGTCATTGCTGGCCACAAAGGCGTCAACTGCATCTCTGAAGTCTTTGCTTGCAAGTATAGCAAACAGGTCATCTGTGTCATTGGATGATAGCTTGTCCCGTATTTGTTTTTCCAGATCTTGATCTCTGTCTCTGATGTAACTGAGTAGTTTTGGAGCGAGTATCCTCCACATTGCTTGCACGGTCTGTTTATGAATTCTCATTCCTTTGGCATATGACTTTCCTGAAAGAACGTGCTCAGACGTTTTGGGTCCAAGAGAGTTGCTGTCAATCCAAGCCTCTCCCAGACCAGAGGACTGCACATGCTTTCCTATCACCTGCATGAATTTGAGCGAAGTGTGCAGACCACCAAGTCTGACAACCAGAAACTCTTGGTACTCTGGCTTCGCCCACTTCAGTTCCATGAGTTTGCAATAGAGTGCCTCATCAACAGTCAGCACGACGTGACGTTGACCAAGCTTTCTGGCTATGCACCTGCATCTCAAAACCACCGTATGTAAGGTGTCCAGCTCATGAGCAGGAGCTTGAACAATTGGCATGTAGCCAATGCTTGTGAGTTATGGCGACCTATCATCATGTACTTGGTTGAAATGTGTCCACCCTTTTTCAGAAGTGTTGTCATCTTCTTGCCGTTTCATGAAGAATGCAGTATCTTTTGCTACAGCTTGTAGAGCCTGGTCACAGTCAGAATCCTGAAACCATTCCTTTTCTGCAACTGTTGTTGGCTGCGCTTTCCCCTCAGTACTTTCTGCAGATACAATGTCTCCCAGAACATCTGGTACATCTAGAGTGGTTTTCTTAGGTTCCAGGTGCTCCAATCCCATCTCTGCACAAGGACCTCGTTGCCAAGCTGCCACATGGGTGGCATGGAAGCTGTTCTTGCCATCAAAGTTTGAATAGTTTATGTCGATATTGTCACATGTGAAGTGAACGAAGCGATTTGGCACGAAGTTAGGTGGTGTCACTGCACCTGTTTCAGGGTCCATTCCTTTCAGAGTGCTTTCTGCCAAAGCTGTGTCGACTTGTAGGATGTTCTTGTAACTGATGATGTGCCCTGCATTGTGGAAAAGATTCACAAGTTCTTTAGATCTTGTTGCCTGGTGCAGTGTACATCCAAACCGAAGGTGTTTTGATGTCCAGTGTTTGCCACCGGTAAGATTGTACACAATGTCTTGTGCAAGACTGAGAATCCTTGTCTGAGTTCTGGCTTCTTTCTGGCTTGGATCATCACAGTCTGGGTCATCCTCTTCTGGGTCCTCTTCCAGCAAGCCCTGACCACCGAATATCAGCCGCAGGAACATGAAGAGGCTTTCAGGTACTGAAGTTATCATCTTTTCTTCGTTGACCACGAAGCCCTTGTATTCTGGGTGTGAGAGAACATCAGACCTGAGTTTCAGTGCTACATGCACCATCTCCAGAAATCCGTCACTGGCTTGATACTTGGGAATGTGTAGGAGTTCTTCTTGTTCTTCACACACCAATTGTGAGAAGGGAATGTTTGCATATTCTTTGGGAATAAGCAGTACCTGTCTTTCAGGTGCTTGCAAAGTGACACAGTCATAAATGTCAGCAATCTTTGATTGAAGTTTGTCTTTGAATGTGCTTCTCCTGCTGTGAAATGACTGAGGTATTTCCTCATTTGTTTTTTGTGCCAACTCACAGTAATATGTCCAGACTTCTGACAGATCAAGTACCTGTGCTTTTCTGGCTGAATCTTTGAGCTCCACAATCAGCCACTCCATGGCGACGGTTGATCCTTCACTAGCTGATTTCTGTGTCTTCGACGCCCTTCTGCTAAACCTCTGGTAACAACTATTGTGATACTTTCCATCCGCAGCTATTAGGTCTGAAACTCCAGAAAGGCGGACATGAATAATAGGATCATACTTTGAAGCCTCCAGGATGGAGTTGCTCTTGCTGAACGTTGCAACATTGAACAGTTTTTCTTTGACTGTCACATCTTGACAAAACATGCATGCTTCCCAGTTCATATCACCAACAGAACTTCTCAGCACCGTTGAAGACCTAGTTTCCCTGCTTGCTCCTTTTTGCGTTTGACTGGTTGATGGCTCCTCCAATGAACACTCCCGTGCTTTGCCAAGCCTTGAAATGAGACTTTTGCTTGTAAATGTGGAATAGCAACTCCCATGATAGAAAATGTCACTGTTAGACTCTGAAGCTAACACAGCATCAATATGGTCAATAGTACATCTGTTGTCAATATCTCGCAATTTTCTCCTTGTTTGGGATGCCTCTTGCAATGTTTTTTTTCCCGTATCACCAAGTTTGTGGATCTTTTCTTTTGTCTGTCTTTGACACACAATGCAAAGTTCTGGGGCCACAGGCCTGTCACGTTTCAGGGAGCAGACTGGATCCATTACGTCCTAATCTTCAGATACCTGCGAAAAATAATCACGATAATGGTGTTATAAATGGTCACTGACCTTAAAGATACAGCTTTGAAACCCCTTAGAGACAATTATTAATCTCACTGATATGAAAAGGAATTGTTTCTGAAGATTTAGACTAATATTTATTACACAACACTCACTTATTTTGATTTTTGAACTGTACGTCAGCCTTCTTGCCTTTGTGGACAAGTCATTGGGTAACCATTGGCAACAGAGACAAAATGCAGATTTCAAGGTCGTTTAAGTGGACTTAGCACCCCAAATTTGATTAGAAAAGTACGTTTTTATCGATCTATAGACCGATTTGTGTCCCATGAATACATATAAATACGTTTTTGGTCTACCCGTGATCCAGATGTCGGCCATGTTTTTTGGCGGGTTGACATTGGCAACAGGGGCAAGATACAGCTTGTCAAATGGTTTAAATGGATTCAGGGCATCCTCTTCCATAGGAAAAGTGTGTTTGACAACTCTGACTCTCCGATGCCTATGGGTGTCTGATTTCCTGAAAATGGCAACTGTGCGATCCTACAGCCGCCATCCTTCATTTCAAATGGCAGCTTACTACGGCGCCGCCATGCTTACCTGGGCGCGGACATGTTTGCAGCAACAGACAGTCGCCATATTAGTTGGAGGGTGCAGCCATTGTGTGGATTATCTACACTATCAATGCACAACCAAAATTTCATCGAAAGAACGTCATTTGCGAAGCAAACGGTTTTTATTTGAAAAGAACTTCAGACCTTTTCTTCAATAATTCAAAGTAATTCTTCGTCTCCAGCACACAGAAGCCCTGATTTGGATCAACAAAAATGTGAATCGAGCAGACGAGATTTTTCTTTTTAGTGTGTGCCATGGACGCTTCTAGACGAAGGAGCTTGCAGGACTGCGTGGAGAGTGCTAAGAAACGAGCCAATATCTTATCTAGACTAGCCAGTGCCATCAAAAGACAAAATATAAGTGTGTAGCTATTGGGTTACTGATCTGGATGGGTAAAATGTACACATCTTCCCAAAAGATTCCACAAAAAAGACATCGCCAAATCTTCTTCGATCTAGGTAGATCTACGACACACGTAAGCCTCCTTTAAACTTCTTGCCTGCTGTTCAGAGAAAAGTGGTGATGTCAAACCAAAAAGAATTACGGAGAAGAGAATGTGCCAACCGTTCACACATAGATCTGAAGACCTACAGCTTGTAGTGCAGTAACAACAACAACAATATAACTCGTCTGTTCGTCAGTCACAATGGCCGAAACACATCTAGCTGGGCAAGTAGTGTCCAAACCAGTGCATTTTCGTGCTACAAGCATGAAATTTGGTACAGGTGATTGGCATTGGGTACTAATCAAATATTCATACAGGAGCAGTTGAATTTTTGGGGGGCTATGTTGATTTCTTTAAAATTCAAAATGGCCGCCGATCGAATTAATCTATGTTTACCACATAAATATAATCGAGCTTAAGAGATGCAAATTTTATATTATAAGCACTAAATTTGGCTCACAGGCACACATGTAGATACAATATAAAACCTGTTATGCAATTATAAGTGCTTTTTTAATAATTCAATATGGACGCCAACATTTTAAGTTATGACTACCTTATAAAACAATTTAAGATTATAAGCACAAAATATAGCATACGTTGACACTTGCAAATGCTCAATACATGCTGTTGCACAATCATGATAAATTATATTAATATTTATATTATTAAATAAATTCAATCCAGTCAGCTTGTGTTATGGCTGCCACATGAAAAGAGTTCAAGTTTAAAGTTTCAAATTTCATTATATAAGCACCAAATTTGATACACATGTACACTTGCAAATATTTTACGATTGTTTTACACAATCATGACAACATATATGCATATGCATATTTATTTATAAATAAATTCAAAATGTCTGCCAAATTATCACTACTAGACTGAAAACAATTTTAGAGTTGCAAATTTAATTATATAAGCACCAAATTTAGCAAGCATGCACACATGCAAATGCTAAGCAGGCCCTTGTATGCTGTTGCACAATCAC
>CM065713.1:2484929-2494523 GCA_017654935.2 Phymorhynchus buccinoides
TCACGCGCTCTCACACTCGCACTCTCATGCTCTTTCCACTGTAGGCTCTTCTCATGTTCTCCACTTGTAGGCCCCTGTTTCTTCTTGTCTTGTTTCTTCCCAGTAGGCTCTCTCTCTCTCTTTCTCTCGCTATCTCTCTCTCTCCCCCTCTCCCCCTCCCCTCTCCCCCTCTCTCTCTCTCTCTCTCTCTCTCTCTCTCTCTCTCTCTCTCTCTCTCTCTCTCTCTCTTATTATGAATAGTTAATAATAATAGGTTTGATTTTGTTATTGATGTGTTACAATATAGGGATGTTTTTTTTGCATGCTTTATATTACTTTGTATGTGTTTATTTTCGTTTTTCATTTTCTACTTTTATATATGTATTTTGTCCAGAGGGCTGGATGTAAAAAAGCATGTTATTGCTTACTCTATTACCCTCTATAAATAAAAGTCAATCAATCAATCAATCTCTTCCCAGTAGGCCCCTGCGTCTTTGGTCGCGCAGTCAGGCTTGGCTGGGCTCCGTTGCTCGTGCCGTGTGTTGGCTGCAGGCAACGTTGTTCGCTTGATGGTGGTGATCTGCTGTAGGCATTGGCCTATGGCTGCTTACTAGGGCCTATAGGCTACTATGCGGGCTCGTTCAGTTGAGTGGGGGTACGCAGGATAGCGATGGTTTGGTTGTGTAGGCTAGCCTAGTGGGTTGGCATCATTGGCTGATCGTATGTGGAATCTTGGCGCTGTCTTGTGGTTGAAGGCGACTGCGGGCGAAGGAGGTGTAGACTTACAGCTGGCTACATTCTCTCTCTCATGCCATGCAAATTTTGAATATTAGATTCCCCTCGTTTTCTCATCATCTCTCGATTTATTTGGGTTTCCTCTTTTTTGTTCTGTTTTTATTTTGAACACAATCATGCAAAAAGTACGTTTCCATGCATTAGGTCAAATATATGCTAATACTAAGCTTTTCATCTACAAACTCAATCCATCTTAATCTCTCTCTCTCTCTCTCTCTCTCTCTCTCTCTCTCTCTCTCTCTCTCTCTCTCTCTCTCTCTCTCTCTCTCTCTCTCTCTCTCTCTCTCTCTCTCTTTCTCTCTCTCTCTCTCTCTCTCTCTCTCTCTCTCTCTCTCTCTCTCTCTCTCTCTCTCTCTCCCTCTCTCTCCCCCTCTCCCTCTCTCTCTCTCTCTCTCTCTCTCTCTCTGTCTCTCTCTCTCTCTCTGTGTTGGTAGGTTAACTAATGACTACATACATATTCGTCGTGCATGTTCATATTCTGATCGCTTCTCGGCCTTTTGGCTAAGACAGTGATTCAGGAACATAAATTTTTGTTTATACCTTGGTTGGTTTGTTCAGCCCGTCGTACATGGCGAAAGCCGATACGCGACGTTAAACTGAACTTCCATTCGTCGTGCACGGGTTCTCTCTCTTCGTCTCGCTATGTTGCTAAAGGGCTTCGCACACTAGCGTCAAGATCTAGAGATCGCGGCGATTTTTTGCTGCAAGGCGCAGTTTGATGCGCCGCTTGCGTGTGAGAGATTCGCGGCGCGGCAGGATTTTTTATGCGTAGCTGCGCGATTTTTTGTTGCTCGAGACTGAATAGAACCGGCTCTAATTTTGATGCTCAAGATCGCAGAGATCGTGAAACTAGCCAATCACAACGGACGGAAGGACCATAACTCTGATTGAAGAAAACAAATGGCAGACTTGCTCGAACCCGAAATGTGTGCTGTGATGCAGGCGTCAACGTGTCAAGGCGTTGCTCTGAGAAACAATTGACGCCTGATGCTAGTGTGCGAAGGTCTTAATACTGGTGAGATAAGCTTCGCACGTGTGTCGTGCGCTAGTTTACGTGTGTGTATGGGGGTGGGGGCTGTTTTAAAGGTAGTCTGGTTTAGGCCTATTCAGAAGTTGAGGCCTTTTCTTCTGAGATTAAGTTCTTTTTCTAGTAAAAGAGTAGGTTGATATCTATCTCCATACCTATATTTACTTATGCACATTTGTGCCACTATTATTACAAAATTAATGAATGTTTTGTCCCTGTTAGACACACTGTTGTCGCTGAAACCTAGGAGGGCGACTGGCATTGTTATTCTGATTGAGTTTCCTGTTCTGGACTGAATTTATTTTTCTACCAGCTCCCAGATGGGGTTTATCTTAGGGCAGTGGAAGAAGAAGTGTTCGATAAAGTCTATTTGATCTGTCTGGCAAACGTTACATTTGTTGGAGTTAGTCAGGCCCAATTTATTGAGAAGAATGTTTGTTGGATAAATGTTGTGTAGAATTTTCCATTGCAGTACTCTCAGTTTAGTTTCTTTGGTGCTGTCAAAGGTGGCGGTCCAATGATGCTTCGTTATCTCAATGCCCAATTTCCTCTTCCAAAAGTTGATTGCGCAGGGTTGTGAATCTGTTGCTATAATCTTTCGGAAATCCTTGCATTTCAGAGTTTGAAGCGGGCGACCGATTAATGTAATGTTGAGAGGGTTGACATCGTTGTTTTCATACAGTCGAAGTCTGTTTCTCGTTTCTGCTGAACGGAAAGCACATCTAATGGCATTGTATTCTAAAATCCTGTGTGCAGCTCTTCCTACTTTTTCTTGAATTTGGTCGAATGGCAAAAGCTGACCTGTCTCGTCGATAATGTCCTGAATAGTGTACATCTTGCTATGAATCCAGTCTTTCATAATCAGACACTGGCCTTGATATTGAAAGTTTTGGTTATGCCACAAAGCTGAATTTAGATATAGGTTCTGGTCATGGTTGATGTTTGCTTTGTGTCGTACAGTTGCCCAGGATTGCAGGACCCGCTGCCAAAAGGGACCTTGTTGTTTCAAAACTTGACTAATACGCTTTGGTGAAAGTTTGTACTGAATATATCCAAGTCTTTTCCTATTTTTTTGTAGAATATAGGCTGGGTATAGTTTCCAGCCACTGACCGAGTTTTCATTGAGCAGTGTTGGGATCCATGTCAGTAATAGGGCTTCTTGGAGCTCTTTCATGTCTATCATGCCAAGTCCACCATGTTGGGTTTGTTGGGTAACTACACTTCTTTTTACTTTTTCAAAGGCCTTTTTATTGTTGTATTTCTTTTTCCATATAAATTTGAACAGGTCTTTATTAATTTCTTTCAATATTTCTTCTGGAATACCAACTGATTGCATAACATACGTAAACTGGGAAATGAGTAGTGATTTAACAACAAGAATTTTCCCGTATATGCTCAAATTTCTCCGTGACCATTGTTGTATTTTTCTTCTCATATTGTCTATTTTGCTGGACCAGTTATTGTCGATGTTACCTGCTCTCATATCACTTCTAAAGTGTATTCCCAGGATTTTCAGTAGCTTTACCCATTTTAAGCCAAAGTACTTGTTTTCATTGTGCTTTTCTCTTCCAAGCCACATAGCTTCTGTTTTCTGTTTATTTATTTGCGGTCCTGAAATCCTTTCAAAGCTTTGGAAGACTTTGAGAGCAGCTGCTAGATCTTCTGTATCTTTTAGGAGTAGAGTAGTGTCATCCGCAAACTGTTGAATTTTGGTTGCATTTTGCCTTTCATCGTCGTTACTTATAGAAGGAATAGTAATGCCTTTTATTTCTGGACTGTCTCTAATTTTTATGGCACATATTTCTGCAGCTAAAATGAATAACAGAGGGGACAAGGGACATCCTTGGCGAATACCTCTTTCTACCTCGAATGGTTCAGATATCCAGCCATTGTGATTGATTGAGCTTTTGGATTGGGCTAGAATGGTCTTTATCCATCGTTGAAAGTTGCGACCAAAACCATAGTGCTTCAATGTATCATTTATAAACGACTTTGAGATCGTATTGAAGGCTTTTGTAAAGTCTATTCCAACCATAACACCAGGAAGATTTTCAACATCCAAAAAGTTTATTGTATCGTCTATGGTACGAATAATTGTTGCTATATTACGTCCTTTCATAAAACCACACTGGTCTTTTGATATTAGTTTTTCTAACACTAAATTAGGTCTGCTTGCAAAACATTTTGCTAACATTTTATAGTCTGTGTTGAGTAGAGTGATTGAGCGCCAATGGGTTAACTGATCCCTAGGAAGATTTTTTCCTTTAGATTCAGATTCAGATTCAGATTCAGATAGTCATTGTCTTTGAAAACCGTAACAGGTTTTATATGACACTAAAATAAAATAATAAAATAAAACAAACAACGAAACACTAAATGTAAGAAACAAAGCATTTGTAATATGAACTTTTTCATCAAACATTCTGTTCTTGTTTGTACTTTTTCCCCGTTCTACTTTAGTAACTGCTGACACTCATATACATATTTCGCAACCTCGCTGATAACATTATCATTTGATATTAAATTGGTTGGTAGCGCGTTTTTTATTTTGTATTTGTCTTCAACATGTTTTAAAAAGTGCTTTCTTATATCGTCATATTTGATGCAATTATCTAAGAAATGAATTTCATCTTCGATTTCATTACATTCCAAACATAATCTTCTTTCCCTTGGAGTTTTAGTATATCTACCTTTTTCTATTTTAAGGTCGTGACAAGAAATTCTTAATTTACATAATGATTGTTTTTGGTTAAATCTTATGAAAGAGTTTGCTAAATATGGTTCCATTCTATATTCTGTAGTAATACTGTTGTAAAATTTAAGCTTTGATTCTGTTTCTGATTTTCTTTTCTTCCAAAATAATATGTATTCAGCTTTTAATTTATTTTGGACAACATGACATAACTTATTAATATTAAAAGTATGCTGATTGTTCCAAACATGCTCCAATCCAATTAGGTTAAGAATTTGTTTGACAAAATTAAACCAAGGTGTTTGATGATCTTCATTCTTTAACATGTTCGTGTATATGATTTTGATAGGAGAGTTGTCTTTAGATTCAAAAATATGGTACCAGAACTTTATAATATGATTGATTATTGTTAAGCTAATTGGCAAACTTCCGAGTTCTCCAATAACAGCTAAGTTTGTAGCTTTTTTGTGAACTCCTAAAATTTGCTTGAAGAACTTATGTTGAGTATGCTCATGTGGTAATTTGTTTGAAAGGCATTGATTAAACATGTTTTCTAGAGTAAAGTTGTCATTTAACTTCAAGCAAAAAGGTAGCCATATATCTGCACCATACATCAATATTGGTGACACAAGACTATCAAATAATTGTAAAACAATTTGATCATTAATATTTTCATTTTGAAACGTTCTTTTTAGGGTATATGTTGCTTTGTTCCCTTGCTTGCTTAGATGTTCTGCTGCCATATCAAGTTTTCCTGATCTATGAAAAATTATTCCGAGATATTTGTATTGTTCTGCTGTTTCAATGAATTTTGTACCACATTTAAAGAATAATCGAGTTTTAGGTTCTGTTTTAGAAAATATTATTACTTTAGTTTTTTCAATGTTATTTTATGTATCAAAATAATTGTGCCTTTCTGCTGTGTCTCAGAAACGCGGCCTGTTTCAAATAAGTAGAGAAATGAGTGAATGACCATTGATTTAATTGACGCCAGAAAAATTTGTAAAATTCTGTAGTGAGGCCATCACATCCAGGTGCTGATCCGTTTTTGAGCTGCCTCAGGGCCTCTGTTATTTCAGATTCAGTCATCTGCTCTTCACATGTTTGCGAATCATTTTCATCTAACATTGGGATTGAAGAGTTAAGTCCCAGGAAGTCTGCAATGTAGGTCTCACTTAACTCATGATCTTCCTGTTCTTTTCTGTATAATTGTGTATAGAAGCGGACCTGCTCGTTACGAACACTTGATTGGTCTGTGACAAATCCTCTGTCAGTTTGTAAACGTGTAATTGTATTAATTGATGAATTTATTTTCTCTAAGCTAAAAAAGTAGGCCGTGTTTTTTTCACCCTCTTCTATGAACTTGATTCGGGATCTTGTCTGGGCCCCTTGTGCCTTAGAAAGCGCCTGCAGTTCTAGTTCAGTTTTAAGTTTCATCATTTCTGTTTGGAGGGCGTGGTTACCAGCGTTTTCTGCTAATTGACTCTCAATGACCGTCAGCTTTCTGTGAAGATCTTTCAGCTTGTCTCGTTTTTGGCGTTGTTTGTTTTGGCAATATGATATTGAGTGTTCTCTGATTTTTACTTTGCAGAGTTCCCACTTGTCGTGGGGACTTAGATCGATATATTCTTGGTCAAAGTTAGTTATAACAGTATTTAATTGATCTACATATGATTGGTCTTTTAGCAGGCTGTTATTGAATTTCCAGTATGATGGCCCTTTCTGGTAATTGTGGAAAGCTAAGGTTATTGCCACAGGTCTATGGTCGGAATGTGGAAAGGAGACTATCTGGCTTTGTTCCACATAAGGCAGTAGATTGTTTGATGTAAGAATATAGTCAATGCGTCTTGCTATGAAGGGGTGATTACGACTCCATGTGTATTGTTTTTCTGTTGGGTGCAGGATTCTCCAGCTGTCGTAAAGGTCTAGGTGTGAGGCCAACTGGGTGAAAGCCTCTACTTCTCTGTCATTGTGGTTTTCCCCTGAAATTATGTCAGCTTCATTACACATGACTGTGTTAAAGTCACCACACAAAATAAGTGAAGAGTCGGGTTCAGTGTGGGTACTGAGAGTGTTCCTGATTTCTGTGAAAAAGTTTATCTTATCAGTTACGGACTGTGGTGAATATATGTTGGCGATGAAGATTGAATTATTGCCTGAACATATTTTGATTAATAAAATGCGATTGCTTTTAAAAACACACTGTGTCTGTTCCGCTTTTTGTTTGGAGACTAAAAACACCTGGCCTAAGCTGTGATTGGTGCCAAGTGAGTAAAACAGTTTTCCTCCCCATTGTAGTTCCCAGTTTTCGGCTTCTTTATTCAATGAAATGTGGCTTTCCTGAAGAGCGATAATATCGTGTTTTTCTTTTCTTAGAAGCTGAAAAATGCTGTATCTTTTCTTCTTGTTTTTGAGCCCACGTGCATTCAGTGTTAGAATTCGTAGCTTATCCATGGCAATGCATAGTCAAAGCTTGAGATTCCATGGTACACACAAAGGAGAAAAGAAGAGAGAGAGAGAGAGAGCGAGAGAGAGAGAGAGAGAGAGAGAGAGAGAGAGAGAGAGAGAGAGAGAGAGAGAGAGAGAGAGAGAGATGAGTAAACAAAAAAGAAAAAAAAGGGGGGAAAAAAAGGGGGGGGGATGCGGGGGAGGGGAGGGGTAGAAGATAAGAAGGAAAGCCATTTCGTAGAGTCATAGTCGGCAATCGAAACTCGTTTTAGTCCGTGTTCATGCTACATTCGTAAGGGAAGAGGGTGTGGTGGGGAGAGGGGGAGAGCTAGGTTCCGGTATCAGCTGGTTCTTCCCTTTCTTTTTGTTGTGCTGCTGGTTCTGCTCCGCAGTCACGCGTCGCTTTGTTTCTTGGTGCTTTTTTCGCTGAAACATTGGGACTGCGCTGGGCAGACAGGGACCTGCTCCGCTTGCCTTTTGTGGGCGTGGTCGACCTGCGCTGCTGGCTTGAGGTGAACTCCTTCAGCGTTCCTTGTTTACGCTGTTGTGATGAATCTTGTCCCTTGTCTTTCTTATCTTCAGCTTGCTTGGCTGTAGGGGATGGGGCGGGTGGTGGGGGTGGTGGGGGAGGAGGCGGAGAGGAAGGGGTAGGAGGTTGGGATGGATGGGCAAGGGGAGAGTGTGGAGCAAGGGAGCACTGGGGATCCCCCCGTTTGTGGCCAAACGTGTAGCAGGCACGGCATCGCGGCGTTTCACTGCTGCACTTACTGATATGATGTCCAGTTTCCAGGCAGCGCGAACACGTTTTGGGGAGGGGTTTTGACGGAGGTTCGATGTACACAAACCTCCGTCCCGTTTTCCATGGCGTAAGCTGACCGTTCGGTTTTCTGTCCTTCTCGTCCATGATGTGGGAACGTAGTGTCACACCCAATTTGGTCAATGTCTCCGCTACTGCATCTGCAGGGGCGGAGAAAGAAAGACCCCCAATAATCAATTTTACTGAGGGTACTTCCCTTTCATTTCCTTCGCTGTCTTTGATGGTGAAAGGGTTGGAGTCCCGTGGTTGGATTTGAACCCCCCTAAGTGTTATTCCTTTCGTGAGGAGGGCGACCCGAGCGGCTGATGTCTTGGCATATACTCGCCAAAGTCCACCCACTCTTTGGGCACCCTCCACACTTCCTCTACCACTAGATTTCTCGGCATTCTCGCACAGTTCTGCGACAGTATAAGGCACTTGGTCTGCCGCTGGCAGGGTTTTGTTGACTAGAAACACAGGCTCAGCAATCGTTTGTGCTTCCGCCATGCTGCCGGCGGTGCCGGCTGGCACCCCAGCATGTGCTGTAAAACTGGATCGGGATTATGAACTTTCTGGGCCTATTTACCTAAACTAAACACGAGAAACGAAACCACTTATTCTACTCTGACACAGCACACACGAAAAAGACACTTGAAGTTTTGGGTTGAACGTTGATTGCACGGATTGAATCAGGAAAACAAAGGCATGCGGCCACTCGGCTTCACGTGGAACCGGAAGTCGGGTTTTTTTATATTATTATTATTATGCATTTTCATGATGTTTGTATTTTTGTTGGAGGGCAGGATGAAAAAAAGCCTTGTTAGCTTATTCTTTAACCCTCAATAAAGATCATTTTGACTTGACTTGACTTGACACACTCACACACACACTCACACACACACACACACACACACACACACACACACACACACACACACACACACACACACACACACACACACACCACACACACACTCACACACACACACACACACACAACCATTTGCAGGCTTACAATGATCTCCTCAAAGCACACATTGGCACAGCAATGTAAAAAAATCAATGGCTTCAAGTACTGTATTTGAATTGCATGTAGAACCTTAACCAAGTAACTTATTATTGCACTTTTCAAAAAGTTTGCAATCTTTTGTATTGAAGTCATATTGATGTTATGCATGTTTATCTATATGAATGTTCTCTCCCCTGTTTTCTTCTTATCTAACAGGTGCAGTCCGTGGTAGTCATACAGACAGGAGTTTCCTACAGATAGAGAGCACATGCAGGTAAAACTCAGTATTCAGTACATAAGCATCTAATGCGCGTGCGCATACACACACCCCTTACCCCCCCCCCCCACACACACACATGCGCAGTCAATTCGATTACTTTTTTTATGTGACGAGGTAATGGGTTAAAAGGCTAAGCCTCTAGGGAAGACTTTTAGTGTGTTAAATTTTCAAGTAGAAAATTTGCCTTTAGCCCACTTCTCTAGGGTATGGGAGATGAGCAACTTTCCCGGCCCCTTTTCATCTAATAAATTTATATTTGTGCCCGGGTTCTGGCTCGTATGATTGTAAGAAATACAAGTGGTTGATTTGCTCTAAATGGCAGACAGAGAGAAGTAGGGTTTTACATGAAATTACAAGACTCCCACTCTCATCAGTCTGACCAAAGGGTTCAGGATTATTTGACACTTGTATTTTATTTACTCCCAAAATCTGCATAAGATTATGCAACAATAATAATAAAGCAGCTCAATGGCGCCAAAACAAAATGTGAATGAAAAACAATGGAATCCGAAAGGATTTACAAGACTTTTGTCTTTCTAGAAGGTTAGCCCCAAACAGGAAGGGTCAC
>CM065713.1:2495023-2512523 GCA_017654935.2 Phymorhynchus buccinoides
CCACGTTTGATGTAGATTTTTGTTTTTTTGTGGATAGAAAAAAAAAATTGACATTGTTTAAATTGTGCCATTTATTTTCTTCGCACATTGATTTCTATGTAACCATTATGGTAAGTGTTAAGTGCTTCTTGTCATAATCTCTCTCTATCTCTCTCTCTCTCTCTCTCTCTCTCTCTCTCTCTCTCTCACTCTCTCTCTCTCTCTCTCTCTCTCTCTCTCTCTCTCTCTCTCTCTCTCTCTCACTCTCTCTCTCTCTCTAATCTCTCTCTCTCTCTCTCTCTCTCTCTAATCTCTCTCTCTTCACTCTCTCTCTCTCTCTCTCTCTCTCACTCTCTCTCTCTCTCTCTCTCTCTCTCTCTCTCTCTCTCTCTCTCTCTCTCTCTCTCTCTCTCTCTCTCTCTCTCTCTCTCTCTCTCTCTCTCTCTCTCTCTCTCTCTCTCTCTCTCTCTCTCTCTCTCTCTCTCACGCTTTATGATCTGCGCAGATAAGCGAGGCTTGGTGTAGTTATGTATGAATATATCTTGCTTAATATTTTGTGTTATGGATTTTCCCTTTTGTTTGTTTGTTTGATTTAACAATGTCCCCTTCCCACTGTTCCCTTTGACATGGGCAGATGGCCCGGTTCATTAAAACGTTGTTCTTGTTCTTGTTCTCTCTCTCTCTCTCTCTCTCTCTCTCTCTCTCTCTCTCTCTCTCTCTCTCTCTCTCTCTCTCTCTCTCTCTCTCTCTCTCTCTCTCTCTCTCTCGTAATCATAATAATAATAGCTTCATTATTTTTCTGTCACAGGTTTCGATTACTCACCTTATGATTATGTGTTGTGCCTTAGTATACCCCCCCCCCCCCCCCCAACTCCCGTCTCCCATTACCTTCATTTTCCCCGTTCTTTCTTAATGCATTCATTACTTAGTTTTTGTTTTCTTTGATTTCTTGTTATTTATTATTATTTTCCCCATGGCTGGGTGGACAAACCTGTCATTGCTTATTTCATGTTCCCTGGCTAAATAAAATTTCGTTTTCGTTCTCTCTCTCTCTCTCTCTAATTTCTCTCCCCCCCCACCCCCTCTCTCTCTCTCTTCCCTCCCCCCTCTCTCCTCTCAAAAGTACTGAAGCTTAAAAAGTTAAACTACGTTGCTTTTGCCATTGCCATCCTTTGTCTATGTGGATGAAAACACAAAGAAGGGATTGTTGAGAAAGACCCCTCTCTCCTCCCCTCTCAGGGGCAGACCAAGTGATTCTTACGGGGGGGGGGGGGTGTCCCGGGGGGGGGGGGGGTCCCGCGGGGGTCCAAAGAGCTGCATAGGCTCTGGGTTAAGGGGTAGTGCCCTTTTGGGGGCCCAGGGGGTGAAGCCCCCGGACAATTGTGCAATTTAGTGATTATTAAAACTAAAATCGAGCTCTCTTTTTTTTTACTATTCATTCTTGCATAACGTACATGCTTGGGGCAGAGGGTGATTCAGGAAACCCTGGAGAAAAAAACCCTGCCTCTCCTCATAAACAGCACATAAACGTTTTCCAAACATTTCCAATCAGCATTTAGATACACCAATATGACTTGACTTGACACACACACACACACACACAAACACACACACACATACACACACGCGCGCGCGCGCGCATGCACACCTACACACACACACACACACACACACACACACACACACACACACACACACACACACACACACACACACACACACACACACACACACACATTGTAATGTGCTCATATTATTGAACTAGCCAACTCCCTTATAGTCTTTGTCCTGTCTTCCTCTTCTTTTGACAGTGTGTTTACTACAAAGCAATAATAAGTTGATAGATGCAGTCAGTTGAACTGATCTGCCAAAACAATGTCCACATGTTTTTATTCACACGATTTCTCAATTGGAAAACGTTTCCTAAAAAAATAATAAAGCAATTAATCTTCGTTTTGTCTGCTACAGAGCTGAATGTCAGACACTATTATGTCTTGAGTTCCACATAATACTGACACAACACACAGTCCCAGAAATAGGAGCTTCTCTTTTTGTAAGTTGCAATATCACAATCTCGCATAATTTTCCTCTTCCTACTATAGAGACATTATACGAGTTAACACAGCAAAACTTACCTGGGTCACTACTTTCTTTCATCTTTCGATGTTACAGCTTTGCCTCGTAACGGAGACAGCCATATTGTAAATTTGATGCTGCGGTGCAGTGGTATCCAAAACATGCTTTGCAAAAAAAGCTCACGCAATAAAATCAATATGTATGTATTGCAATACAATTACAATAAAGTGTTTTAATTAATAGATAAGAAAATGCACACACACACACACACACACACACACACACACACACACTTGCCAGCATTCTTGAAATTATGTCCATCTAAATCTACTTTTAAAAGAACTTTAAAGAAGTATTTGATTGATAAATTGTAAAATTTTAATTTATTATTATGTATATTCGCATGTATATAAATATGTAAAACAATGTTATTCTTCCTTTTTTTTCATCCCCCCCCCCCCCCCCCTATCTTTTTCTTTTCTTTCCTTTTCTCCCAATTGTTATGTTTTGTGTGCTCTCTCTCTCTCTCTCTCTCTCTCTCTCTCTCTCGTTTGATTTATATATATAAAAAAATTTATATTTTAATTTATACTCATTTATGAATGTTCTCTGTGGGGTTGTTTTTTTTGGGGGTGTTTTTTTCGAGATCAGAGTTTGGCTGTTTTTCTACTTCCCGTGAGAAGGAGCAGAATTGGGGAATCTTTCCCAATATTTTTTTTTAGTTTAAAAACAAAAAATCGTATACACAATAGTCATGAACATGGTTTATGCATGCATTATTCTAGTGGGCCTAGCAAAATAATTAAACTCACATTCTCACTCGCTCTCTCACTCGCTCACTCCTCTCTCTCTCTCTCTCTCTCTTATTATGAATAGTTAATAATAATAGGTTTGATTTTGTTATTGATGTGTTACAATATAGGGATGTTTTTTTTGCATGCTTTATATTACTTTGTATGTGTTTATTTTCGTTTTCCATTTTCTACTTTTATATATGTATTTTGTCCAGAGGGCTGGATGTAAAAAAGCATGTTATTGCTTACTCTATTACCCTCTATAAATAAAAGTCAATCAATCAATCAATCTCTTCCCAGTAGGCCCCTGCGTCTTTGGTCGCGCAGTCAGGCTTGGCTGGGCTCCGTTGCTCGTGCCGTGTGTTGGCTGCAGGCAACGTTGTTCGCTTGATGGTGGTGATCTGCTGTAGGCATTGGCCTATGGCTGCTTACTAGGGCCTATAGGCTACTATGCGGGCTCGTTCAGTTGAGTGGGGGTACGCAGGATAGCGATGGTTTGGTTGTGTAGGCTAGCCTAGTGGGTTGGCATCATTGGCTGATCGTATGTGGAATCTTGGCGCTGTCTTGTGGTTGAAGGCGACTGCGGGCGAAGGAGGTGTAGACTTACAGCTGGCTACATTCTCTCTCTCATGCCATGCAAATTTTGAATATTAGATTCCCCTCGTTTTCTCATCATCTCTCGATTTATTTGGGTTTCCTCTTTTTTGTTCTGTTTTTATTTTGAACACAATCATGCAAAAAGTACGTTTCCATGCATTAGGTCAAATATATGCTAATACTAAGCTTTTCATCTACAAACTCAATCCATCTTAAATCTCTCTCTCTCTCTCTCTCTCTCTCTCTCTCTCTCTCTCTCTCTCTCTCTCTCTCTCTCTCTCTCTCTCTCTCTCTTTAAGCTCTCTCTCTCTCTCTCTCTCTCTCTCTCTCTCTCTCTCTCTCTCTCTCTCTCTCTCTCTCTCTCTCTCTCTCTCTCTCTCTCTCTCTCTCTCTCTCTCTCTCTCTCTCTCTCTCTGTCTCTCTCTCTCTCTCTCTGTGTTGGTAGGTTAACTAATGACTACATACATATTCGTCGTGCATGTTCATATTCTGATCGCTTCTCGGCCTTTTGGCTAAGACAGTGATTCAGGAACATAAATGTTTGTTTATACCTTGGTTGGTTTGTTCAGCCCGTCGTACATGGCGAAAGCCGATACGCGACGTTAAACTGAACTTCCATTCGTCGTGCACGGGTTCTCTCTCTTCGTCTCGCTATGTTGCTAAAGGGCTTCGCACACTAGCGTCAAGATCTAGAGATCGCGGCGATTTTTTGCTGCAAGGCGCAGTTTGATGCGCCGCTTGCGTGTGAGAGATTCGCGGCGCGGCAGGATTTTTTATGCGTAGCTGCGCGATTTTTTGTTGCTCGAGACTGAATAGAACCGGCTCTAATTTTGATGCTCAAGATCGCAGAGATCGTGAAACTAGCCAATCACAACGGACGGAAGGACCATAACTCTGATTGAAGAAAAAAAAATGGCAGACTTGCTCGAACCCGAAATGTGTGCTGTGATGCAGGCGTCAACGTGTCAAGGCGTTGCTCTGAGAAACAATTGACGCCTGATGCTAGTGTGCGAAGGTCTTAATACTGGTGAGATAAGCTTCGCACGTGTGTCGTGCGCTAGTTTACGTGTGTGTATGGGGGTGGGGGCTGTTTTAAAGGTAGTCTGGTTTAGGCCTATTCAGAAGTTGAGGCCTTTTCTTCTGAGATTAAGTTCTTTTTCTAGTAAAAGAGTAGGTTGATATCTATCTCCATACCTATATTTACTTATGCACATTTGTGCCACTATTATTACAAAATTAATGAATGTTTTGTCCCTGTTAGACACACTGTTGTCGCTGAAACCTAGGAGGGCGACTGGCATTGTTATTCTGATTGAGTTTCCTGTTCTGGACTGAATTTATTTTTCTACCAGCTCCCAGATGGGGTTTATCTTAGGGCAGTGGAAGAAGAAGTGTTCGATAAAGTCTATTTGATCTGTCTGGCAAACGTTACATTTGTTGGAGTTAGTCAGGCCCAATTTATTGAGAAGAATGTTTGTTGGATAAATGTTGTGTAGAATTTTCCATTGCAGTACTCTCAGTTTAGTTTCTTTGGTGCTGTCAAAGGTGGCGGTCCAATGATGCTTCGTTATCTCAATGCCCAATTTCCTCTTCCAAAAGTTGATTGCGCAGGGTTGTGAATCTGTTGCTATAATCTTTCGGAAATCCTTGCATTTCAGAGTTTGAAGCGGGCGACCGATTAATGTAATGTTGAGAGGGTTGACATCGTTGTTTTCATACAGTCGAAGTCTGTTTCTAGTTTCTGCTGAACGGAAAGCACATCTAATGGCATTGTATTCTAAAATCCTGTGTGCAGCTCTTCCTACTTTTTCTTGAATTTGGTCGAATGGCAAAAGCTGACCTGTCTCGTCGATAATGTCCTGAATAGTGTACATCTTGCTATGAATCCAGTCTTTCATAATCAGACACTGGCCTTGATATTGAAAGTTTTGGTTATGCCACAAAGCTGAATTTAGATATAGGTTCTGGTCATCGTTGATGTTTGCTTTGTGTCGTACAGTTGCCCAGGATTGCAGGACCCGCTGCCAAAAGGGACCTTGTTGTTTCAAAACTTGACTAATACGCTTTGGTGAAAGTTTGTACTGAATATATCCAAGTCTTTTCCTATTTTTTGTAGAATATAGGCTGGGTATAGTTTCCAGCCACTGACCGAGTTTTCATTGAGCAGTGTTGGGATCCATGTCAGTAATAGGGCTTCTTGGAGCTCTTTCATGTCTATCATGCCAAGTCCACCATGTTGGGTTTGTTGGGTAACTACACTTCTTTTTACTTTTTCAAAGGCCTTTTTATTGTTGTATTTCTTTTTCCATATAAATTTGAACAGGTCTTTATTAATTTCTTTCAATATTTCTTCTGGAATACCAACTGATTGCATAACATACGTAAACTGGGAAATGAGTAGTGATTTAACAACAAGAATTTTCCCGTATATGCTCAAATTTCTCCGTGACCATTGTTGTATTTTTCTTCTCATATTGTCTATTTTGCTGGACCAGTTATTGTCGATGTTACCTGCTCTCATATCACTTCTAAAGTGTATTCCCAGGATTTTCAGTAGCTTTACCCATTTTAAGCCAAAGTACTTGTTTTCATTGTGCTTTTCTCTTCCAAGCCACATAGCTTCTGTTTTCTGTTCATTTATTTGCAGTCCTGAAATCCTTTCAAAGCTTTGGAAGACTTTGGGAGCAGCTGCTAGATCTTCTGTATCTTTTAGGAGTAGAGTAGTGTCATCCGCAAACTGTTGAATTTTGGTTGCATTTTGCCTTTCATCGTCGTTACTTATAGAAGGAATAGTAATGCCTTTTATTTCTGGACTGTCTCTAATTTTTATGGCACATATTTCTGCAGCTAAAATGAATAACAGAGGGGACAAGGGACATCCTTGGCGAATACCTCTTTCTACCTCGAATGGTTCAGATATCCAGCCATTGTGATTGATTGAGCTTTTGGATTGGGCTAGAATGGTCTTTATCCATCGTTGAAAGTTGCGACCAAAACCATAGTGCTTCAATGTATCATTTATAAACGACTTTGAGATCGTATTGAAGGCTTTTATAAAGTCTATTCCAACCATAACACCAGGAAGATTTTCAACATCCAAAAAGTTTATTGTATCGTCTATGGTACGAATAATTGTTGCTATATTACGTCCTTTCATAAAACCACACTGGTCTTTTGATATTAGTTTTTCTAACACTAAATTAGGTCTGCTTGCAAAACATTTTGCTAACATTTTATAGTCTGTGTTGAGTAGAGTGATTGAGCGCCAATGGGTTAACTGATCCCTAGGAAGATTTTTTCCTTTAGATTCAGATTCAGATTCAGATTCAGATAGTTATTGTCTTTGAAAACCGTAACAGGTTTTATATGACACTAAAATAAAATAATAAAATAAAACAAACAACGAAACACTAAATGTAAGAAACAAAGCATTTGTAATATGAACTTTTTCATCAAACATTCTGTTCTTGTTTGTACTTTTTCCCCGTTCTACTTTAGTAACTGCTGACACTCATATACATATTTCGCAACCTCGCTGATAACATTATCATTTGATATTAAATTGGTTGGTAGCGCGTTTTGTATTTTGTATTTGTCTTCAACATGTTTTAAAAAGTGCTTTCTTATATCGTCATATTTGATGCAATTATCTAAGAAATGAATTTCATCTTCGATTTCATTACATTCCAAACATAATCTTCTTTCCCTTGGAGTTTTAGTATATCTACCTTTTTCTATTTTAAGGTCGTGACAAGAAATTCTTAATTTACATAATGATTGTTTTTGGTTAAATCTTATGAAAGAGTTTGCTAAATATGGTTCCATTCTATATTCTGTAGTAATACTGTTGTAAAATTTAAGCTTTGATTCTGTTTCTGATTTTCTTTTCTTCCAAAATAATATGTATTCAGCTTTTAATTTATTTTGGACAACATGACATAACTTATTAATATTAAAAGTATGCTGGTTGTTCCAAACATGCTCCAATCCAATTAGGTTAAGAATTTGTTTGACAAAATTAAACCAAGGTGTTTGATGATCTTCATTCTTTAACATGTTCGTGTATATGATTTTGATAGGAGAGTTGTCTTTAGATTCAAAAATATGGTACCAGAACTTTATAATATGATTGATTATTGTTAAGCTAATTGGCAAACTTCCGAGTTCTCCAATAACAGCTAAGTTTGTAGCTTTTTTGTGAACTCCTAAAATTTGCTTGAAGAACTTATGTTGAGTATGCTCATGTGGTAATTTGTTTGAAAGGCATTGATTAAACATGTTTTCTAGAGTAAAGTTGTCATTTAACTTCAAGCAAAAAGGTAGCCATATATCTGCACCATACATCAATATTGGTGACACAAGACTATCAAATAATTGTAAAACAATTTGATCATTAATATTTTCATTTTGAAACGTTCTTTTTAGGGTATATGTTGCTTTGTTCCCTTGCTTGCTTAGATGTTCTGCTGCCATATCAAGTTTTCCTGATCTATGAAAAATTATTCCGAGATATTTGTATTGTTCTGCTGTTTCAATGAATTTTGTACCACATTTAAAGAATAATCGAGTTTTAGGTTCTGTTTTAGAAAATATTATTACTTTAGTTTTTTCAATGTTATTTTATGTATCAAAATAATTGTGCCTTTCTGCTGTGTCTCAGAAACGCGGCCTGTTTCAAATAAGTAGAGAAATGAGTGAATGACCATTGATTTAATTGACGCCAGAAAAATTTGTAAAATTCTGTAGTGAGGCCATCACATCCAGGTGCTGATCCGTTTTTGAGCTGCCTCAGGGCCTCTGTTATTTCAGATTCAGTCATCTGCTCTTCACATGTTTGCGAATCATTTTCATCTAACATTGGGATTGAAGAGTTAAGTCCCAGGAAGTCTGCAATGTAGGTCTCACTTAACTCATGATCTTCCTGTTCTTTTCTGTATAATTGTGTATAGAAGCGGACCTGCTCGTTACGAACACTTGATTGGTCTGTGACAAATCCTCTGTCAGTTTGTAAACGTGTAATTGTATTAATTGATGAATTTATTTTCTCTAAGCTAAAAAAGTAGGCCGTGTTTTTTTCACCCTCTTCTATGAACTTGATTCGGGATCTTGTCTGGGCCCCTTGTGCCTTAGAAAGCGCCTGCAGTTCTAGTTCAGTTTTAAGTTTCATCATTTCTGTTTGGAGGGCGTGGTTACCAGCGTTTTCTGCTAATTGACTCTCAATGACCGTCAGCTTTCTGTGAAGATCTTTCAGCTTGTCTCGTTTTTGGCGTTGTTTGTTTTGGCAATATGATATTGAGTGTTCTCTGATTTTTACTTTGCAGAGTTCCCACTTGTCGTGGGGACTTAGATCGATATATTCTTGGTCAAAGTTAGTTATAACAGTATTTAATTGATCTACATATGATTGGTCTTTTAGCAGGCTGTTATTGAATTTCCAGTATGATGGCCCTTTCTGGTAATTGTGGAAAGCGAAGGTTATTGCCACAGGTCTATGGTCGGAATGTGGAAAGGAGACTATCTAGCTTTGTTCCACATAAGGCAGTAGATTGTTTGATGTAAGAATATAGTCAATGCGTCTTGCTATGAAGGGGTGATTACGACTCCATGTGTATTGTTTTTCTGTTGGGTGCAGGATTCTCCAGCTGTCGTAAAGGTCTAGGTGTGAGGCCAACTGGGTGAAAGCCTCTACTTCTCTGTCATTGTGGTTTTCCCCTGAAATTATGTCAGCTTCATTACACATGACTGTGTTAAAGTCACCACACAAAATAAGTGAAGAGTCGGGTTCAGTGTGGGTACTGAGAGTGTTCCTGATTTCTGTGAAAAAGTTTATCTTATCAGTTACGGACTGTGGTGAATATATGTTGGCGATGAAGATTGAATTATTGCCTGAGCATATTTTGATTAGTAAAATGCGATTGCTTTTAAAAACACACTGTGTCTGTTCCGCTTTTTGTTTGGAGACTAAAAACACCTGGCCTAAGCTGTGATTGGTGCCAAGTGAGTAAAACAGTTTTCCTCCCCATTGTAGTTCCCAGTTTTCGGCTTCTTTATTCAATGAAATGTGGCTTTCCTGAAGGGCGATAATATCGTGTTTTTCTTTTCTTAGAAGCTGAAAAATGCTGTATCTTTTCTTCTTGTTTTTGAGCCCACGTGCATTCAGTGTAAGAATTCGTAGCTTATCCATGGCAATGCATAGTCAAAGCTTGAGATTCCATGGTACACACAAAGGAGAAAAGAAGAGAGAGAGAGAGAGAGAGAGAGAGAGAGAGAGAGAGAGAGAGAGAGAGAGAGAGAGAGAGAGAGAGAGAGAGAGAGAGATGAGTAAACAAAAAGAAAAAAAAGGGGGAAAAAAAGGGGGGGGGATGCGGGGGAGGGGAGGGGTAGAAGATAAGAAGGAAAGCCATTTCGTAGAGTCATAGTCGGCAATCGAAATCGTTTTAGTCCGTGTTCATGCTACATTCGTAAGGGAAGAGGGTGTGGTGGGGAGAGGGGGAGAGCTAGGTTCCGGTATCAGCTGGTTCTTCCCTTTCTTTTTGTTGTGCTGCTGGTTCTGCTCCGCAGTCACGCGTCGCTTTGTTTCTTGGTGCTTTTTTCGCTGAAACATTGGGACTGCGCTGGGCAGACAGGGACCTGCTCCGCTTGCCTTTTGTGGGCGTGGTCGACCTGCGCTGCTGGCTTGAGGTGAACTCCTTCAGCGTTCCTTGTTTACGCTGTTGTGATGAATCTTGTCCCTTGTCTTTCTTATCTTCAGCTTGCTTGGCTGTAGGGGATGGGGCGGGTGGTGGGGGTGGTGGGGGAGGAGGCGGAGAGGAAGGGGTAGGAGGTTGGGATGGATGGGCAAGGGGAGAGTGTGGAGCAAGGGAGCACTGGGGATCCCCCCGTTTGTGGCCAAACGTGTAGCAGGCACGGCATCGCGGCGTTTCACTGCTGCACTTACTGATATGATGTCCAGTTTCCAGGCAGCGCGAACACGTTTTGGGGAGGGGTTTTGACGGAGGTTCGATGTACACAAACCTCCGTCCCGTTTTCCATGGCGTAAGCTGACCGTTCGGTTTTCTGTCCTTCTCGTCCATGATGTGGGAACGTAGTGTCACACCCAATTTGGTCAATGTCTCCGCTACTGCATCTGCAGGGGCGGAGAAAGAAAGACCCCCAATAATCAATTTTACTGAGGGTACTTCCCTTTCATTTCCTTCGCTGTCTTTGATGGTGAAAGGGTTGGAGTCCCGTGGTTGGATTTGAACCCCCCTAAGTGTTATTCCTTTCGTGAGGAGGGCGACCCGAGCGGCTGATGTCTTGGCATATACTCGCCAAAGTCCACCCACTCTTTGGGCACCCTCCACACTTCCTCTACCACTAGATTTCTCGGCATTCTCGCACAGTTCTGCGACAGTATAAGGCACTTGGTCTGCCGCTGGCAGGGTTTTGTTGACTAGAAACACAGGCTCAGCAATCGTTTGTGCTTCCGCCATGCTGCCGGCGGTGCCGGCTGGCACCCCAGCACGTGCTGTAAAACTGGATCGGGATTATGAACTTTCTGGGCCTATTTACCTAAACTAAACACGAGAAACGAAACCACTTATTCTACTCTGACACAGCACACACGAAAAAGACACTTGAAGTTTTGGGTTGAACGTTGATTGCACGGATTGAATCAGGAAAACAAAGGCATGCGGCCACTCGGCTTCACGTGGAACCGGAAGTCGGGTTTTTTTCTATTATTATTATTATGCATTTTCATGATGTTTGTATTTTTGTTGGAGGGCAGGATGAAAAAAAGCCTTGTTAGCTTATTCTTTAACCCTCAATAAAGATCATTTTGACTTGACTTGACTTGACACACTCACACACACACTCACACACACACACACACACACACACACACACACACACACACACACACACACACACACACACACACACACACACACACACACACACACACACACACACACACACACACACACACAACCATTTGCAGGCTTACAATGATCTCCTCAAAGCACACATTGGCACAGCAATGTAAAAAAATCAATGGCTTCAAGTACTGTATTTGAATTGCATGTAGAACCTTAACCAAGTAACTTATTATTGCACTTTTCAAAAAGTTTGCAATCTTTTGTATTGAAGTCATATTGATGTTATGCATGTTTATCTATATGAATGTTCTCTCCCCTGTTTTCTTCTTATCTAACAGGTGCAGTCCGTGGTAGTCATACAGACAGGAGTTTCCTACAGATAGAGAGCACATGCAGGTAAAACTCAGTATTCAGTACATAAGCATCTAATGCGCGTGCGCATACACACCCCCCTCCCCCCCCCCCCCACACACACACATGCGCAGTCAATTCGATTACTTTTTTTATGTGACGAGGTAATGGGTTAAAAGGCTAAGCCTCTAGGGAAGACTTGTAGTGTGTTAAATTTTCAAGTAGAAAATTTGCCTTTAACCCACTTCTCTAGGGTATGGGAGATGAGCAACTTTCCCGGCCCCTTTTCATCTAATAAATTTATATTTGTGCCCGGGTTCTGGCTCGTATGATTGTAAGAAATACAAGTGGTTGATTTGCTCTTAATGGCAGACAGAGAGAAGTAGGGTTTTACATGAAATTACAAGACTCCCACTCTCATCAGTCTGACCAAAGGGTTCAGGATTATTTGACACTTGTATTTTATTTACTCCCAAAATCTGCATAAGATTATGCAACAATAATAATAAAGCAGCTCAATGGCGCCAAAACAAAATGTGAATGAAAAACAATGGAATCCGAAAGGATTTACAAGACTTTTGTCTTTCTAGAAGGTTAGCCCCAAACAGGAAGGGTCACTTAGTGTCCTGGGTTCCAGTTAGTGATCTTTGGCACTGTCGTGGGGACTTAACTCATGGCTGTGCTGAAGTTCCTCCGTAGGGATCGGCGAGTGCTGGGTTGGCTGGGCTTGCTCATCAGGTGAGAGTAGCTCCCAGTCGTTCCGGTTACGGCTTCGCGGGATGGCACGGTTCAGGCGTGGTCTCCTCGCGGATTCTGGGTGCGGGTCGTCTTGGCGGCGTTCCCGTCTTGGTGCTTGTGAGTCCGGGATGATCGTCCGGCCCACGATGCCCTGCTGATAATCACAGGAGAAGGTGGATGTAGGTCTCTATGGCTTAGAGACAAGGGGCTTCAGTCGGCAGGGAATTAGTGAATCCCAACCGGCTAGAAGGCTTCCCTTGTACAATAGCACTAAGAACACATAATCTGAATTTCAGTTAACAAACTGAGATCAGTAAAACATAAAAGGTGATCAAGCCAACATCACTCTCCATCCAACACCTGGAAAGGAATGGTATCATAAAGTGCAAGATTGCGACCCATAGGTTTCCTACTAAAAATAGACAAAAGGGTTAGTAGGCATAAACTCCGGTTCTGGTACCAAAAGTGTTCAAGTCAAAAACACACACACACAAATAATCAGTGCACATAAATAGAATAGAATGTTTACCACTTCTTTTCAATAACATATCTATCTACTCCTTATTCATCATTGAACATAGGATCTAGATCAAAAATAGGATCAAACAAACAAGTCTCAATCGCCTGCCATCAATAATACTCACTAGTTGGGCTTAATGCTGCTCTAGCTAGGTTTCAGCGTCTTGTGTGAAAACTTTTCCTCACTACTCCAATTATAGCCTTCACTTTCAAACAATGAAAGCCTGTGGTTGGTTTATAGCAGTTGACACGTCACAAGATGATGCTATAATTTTATGCATACTAGTACCGAACAAACACGTGCCGGTTACATTGTTATCACGTCATTCCTATCCTTCTCGTGCTCGGAAGGGAAGATCGTCTTCAAAGGACACCGACTGTTGCTATCACTTTCTCGTGATGGGGAACGGAGATAAGGGGGGGGGTGTAAAGGGAGATAACCTCTGTAGGTGGTACATGCTGACAGGGGAGGTAAATCGCACTTCAAAGAGGCAAATGCCTTAATCGGCGTTCTTTTGATGGTGGATGGCAATTAAAGTGGCGGCCGGACCGAGAAATGAAAAGGAGAGGGGGGGGGGGGTGTAGATAAGAAAGAGGGGTCGCGCGGGACACTTACGTCACATTTTATATATATGGGTTTTTTTCTGATTCATAAACGTGTACATCTCTCTTTAACTTTCCATCCTTATACAAATATATACTAACATTATACAATGGAACTTCCCTTGAAAAATGATCCAAAATAAGGTCTTAAGTGGGAGAGAGTATGAGAAGCAGGTAATGGTAATACTTAGAAGTAGGTCTTAAGTGGGAGGGAGTCTTATAAGGAAGGGGGGAACTTATAAGGGATGTTCCACTGTATTGCAAATTGATTAGGTTTCATTTTCTTGTGAGGGTGAAAGCCAACTGTTGATTAAAAATTATCTTGCAAAATATATTACAATATTTTTTTTAATTTAACCTAGTCTCTGGCTCTCATTGTTTTTAAATGTCCAAGGAAAAGTTAAATGATATAGAGCTTCGTCATGTTGAATATTTTATAGTTTATGTACACACAGGTGTAAAGTGCTATTACACATGTTTTTACTTTTAATTATGCAAGCATGTACGGTTCAAGTCAAAGTCAAAATCAAAGTCAAAAATACTGTATTATCACGACAGGTGAAATTACAGTCTGGTCTCGTACAAGCACAATACAAGCAAGGAAACACATTTGCATGCATTAAAAATGGAAACAAAACTAAGGAAAACTGAATAACAAATCATGCTTCGCAAAATATTGAACATAGTTAGGGTCGATACAAAAACATTATGAACTGCCCTCTTTCCCACCATTTCTATCCTCGCATTCATTTATTCACCCCCAACCTACCCCCAAACCCTCACCCTCTCCAAGTTACCCCAAACTTATATATATTTTGGGTCCCTTCCCGTTCCCAACATTTCATGCGCCTCCCTTCTCTCTCTCTCTCTCTCTCTCTCTCTCTCTCTCTCTCTCTCTCTCTCTCTCTCTCTCTCTCTCTCTCTCTCTCTCTCTCTCTCTCTCTCTCACTCTCTCTCTCTCTCACGCACACACATACACACACAGACATAGAGACATACGGACAGACAAAGACACACACGCACACACATATGCACGCACGCACGCTCAGCTCTCCAACACACACACACACACACTGTCGCGTTCATTTACACATTACTATAGGAAAAGGGTCATCAAATGCGCATAGGCGGGAAGGTGCAGTCGCTTCACACGCAGACTCACCTTATCTCCGACTTTAATCTCGATCTATGATATATGTTGATTTTCTGCTTCAAGTTGTGCAAGTGTGTTTGTGATGGACTCTTTTCCTCTTTGGCGGCTTTATGTCGCCCCACCGGCTGTGAGAGTGTTTGTTTTCCTGTTTTTATTTTCGGCATGCCAGCTGAAATTCAAATTTCCAAACCCGACCATGGCACCAGTTTTTACCCACCCCAAGCCGTGCCTACCAGCGCGCATGCGCGCATCAGCTCTAAGTAGCATCAGTTCGCTGGCAGGCGTGAGTGTACCCCCACCTCTACACTCCCCACCTCTCCAAACCTCCCTTTCTTATACAAGGGACCGGCTGTTGACCATCAACACAGCTACACAGTCGTATCTTAAGCCTGACATGATCGCCACTTTGAAAGACCTGGGCATCGGCTACAAACTGCCACGCGGAAAGCGCTGTAATTGTGGCGGTACACGAAAGCGTAAACATATCCTTGTGCTAAGCAGTGAACTTCGACCCTGCGTTTACGACCCTCACGGACCTAGGCCTAACCCTGAAAACTTGATCTATGTGCCCCTCGTAACAGTTAGCACCCCACCATCAGACCAGCTGTGTGTGTCGCTTTTCAATGCACGATCTGTGGGCCCTGCAAGTACTAGAACGCAAATTACTGACTTCATCACTGACAATGACATTGACGTAATGCTGCTAACTGAAACTTGGCTTCGTTCGTCTGGAGATGAAGCCAAGTGTAGTGACCTAACTCCAATCGGATACGCTCTACGCTCCATCCCCCGCCCTCCCCACCCCTCCGGAAAGTTCGCTCGCGGTGGTGGCATCGCATTTCTACACAAGGACTCTCTCCTCTTTCTCAACTGTTAAGACTGTGTTTCCCTTCACTCATTCTTCGTTTGAACTTGCTCAACTCTCCCTCAACCTACAGCACGCATTTGTCAACTTCGTCTGTGTTTATCGTCCACCTCCCAGTAAAATAAACATGTTAAAAGACAGTACATTCCTCGACGAACTGCCTTCTTTCTTAGAGTATTGTTCTTCCCTGTTTGGTAAAGTGATCATTGCTGGTGACTTTAATACCCACTATGAAAATATCACGGACAATAACACCATGAAATTTAGAGATATTGTAAGCATGTATAATTTTGTTCAATCTGTCATCGAACCTACTCATGTTCATGGTCACATTCTTGATCTTGTCTTGTACCCATGCTGTGAAAATTTCGTCTTGTCTACAAATGTGTGTCACGATCTTACGTCCGATCATGTGTCTGTGTTGTGCAAAGTAAGTCTCCCCAAACCTGTCCGTCGCTGCACAACAAAATTCATCCGCTCTTTTCATAAGATTGACAAGACTAATTTGAAAGATGATTTAGATACTGCCATAGCACCTGACATGTCTCTTCCCGATTTAAACTTTTCTTTGCAAAATCTGCTCGATACGCACGCCCCTCTCCATCAGGTGTCTGTCAGGATGGAGAGAGCCACACCTTGGTACAATTCAGTTGCTCCCCAACTCACAGAGTTCAAACGCGAGCGCCGCAGAGCAGAAAGGTGCTGGCTCTCCTCTGGTCTGACTGTTCACAAACAGATCTACAACTCAATCAAACGGACAATTACCGACTTAGTACAAAGGGCTAAGACTCAGTTTTTCTCCTCTAAAATTTCCGCTAGCAAGACTTGCAAAGAACTCTACCGAAACATGAATCAAATCCTAGGCAAAACACAAGCAGCTGTATTCCCTTCAAATATAGCACCTAAAAAACTCCCTGACGCCTTTCTTAACTTTTTCCGAGACAAAATAGTAGCCATTCGAAATGCTTTTCCTTCTTCTCAGCCTCTAGACGTGTCCCCAGCCTACTCTGGTCCAACTTTGTCCACCTTTAAACCAGTCACAACACAGTTCGTGAAAGAGATTCTCCAAAAAACGGCCAAGAAATCTTGTGAACTTGACTCTTTCCCTACATCCCTCCTCTATGAAAACATTGATACCCTGTTACCAGTCATAACAAATATTTTCAACTGTTCTTTGTCAAGTGGTACAGTCCATGATGATTTTAAAGACGCAATTGTGAAACCCCTCTTGAAAAAATCTACTCTGAATCCAGATGAATTAAAAAACAATCGGCCAATCTTTAACCTTCCCTTCCTGTCAAAATTTTTAGAGAAAGTAGTTCTTTATCAGCTGTCTCAGCACCTTGTTACGAACAATCTTCTCAGTCCCCATCAATCTGCTTACCGTGCTGGACACAGTACTGAAACAGCTCTTATTAGTATCTTAAATAACATTTTGACTTACCTTGACGACGACAAAATATCTGTTATCCTTCTTCTTGATTTATCAGCAGCATTTGACACGATAGACCATGACATTCTACTGACACGCTTGACAACTGACTTTGGCATTTGCGGCACCATACTAAATTGGTTTAAATCATATCTCTCCAATAGAAAGCAATTTGTTCTCATTGAAAATGTGCAGTCATCTAAAATGTCTCTTGACTTCGGCGTTCCTCGGGGATCAGTACTTGGGCCTGTACTTTTTATCATGTACACAACACCATTGTCCAAGATAATTAATAGACATTCTGTTCAGCACGAAATGTTCGCCGACGACACCCAGCTCGAACATTCTGACATACATGGAAACTACCACCAACTTGTCCAAACACTTGAAGACTGTGTTCCTGACATCAAACATTGGATGTCAACCAACAAGCTTAAGTTAAATGATGATAAAACAGAGGCTATCCAGTTTGCTCGACAAAATCATGCTCAAAATCTCCCACCCTCTATAGAGCTTTGTTCCACCGAAATTACG
>CM065713.1:2517523-2534743 GCA_017654935.2 Phymorhynchus buccinoides
ATATTAAATCTTAAGAAACACACACAAAAACCTCCAGTCATAAGTGATGTCCAGGGTTGTGTTCTAGTACCTAGGTTTATATTGTTTATCTGTTTAGTATTAAACCTGATGTAATTAATTCATCAAAATGTTTGCAGATAAGACGGAAACCTATAATAAATCCCTCCCTGATTATGGTATAAGAAAACAGCCTACAAGCATTAATTAAATAACTTGGAGAATGACCTATTGATTGGCAAATGAAGTGCAACGCCAGCAGTAGGTGAAAAGTCCTTCATATTAACATATACAACAAAATATCCTACATCTGTTATGTTGTTGATGGTCATGACTTGTGACTGATTTATTGAAGTACAAATAGTTATACCTTTGACTATGGAATGCCATAACTCATAAGCCTACAATATTAGATTATCATGAAACAAGGCTGTCAATGCATGTTTGCAGATCTACTATTCCCATTAATTGTTTTATTATTTGATTCAGCATCGCAACATGCCCTAGTCTCATCTGTAACGATCTTAAGACTAGTCTAAATGCGTTGGTAAATAACAGTTTAGGAATAAGCTGGGTCCTAAGATTTCGCCCTGTATAGGGCCCCATTGTGACACCTAACTTGTTAGAAATAGAGCTAAAAAAAGTTATGCTATGGCGGTATCATAGGCAGTTATTGATTATAATCATGGTTATGGAACACATCTCCAATGAAGTGTCAAGAAGGCAAAGCTGCAGTTTTGCCCTCCCCTCCAGCTTTATTATGTTCTCAGTTTTCAAACAGAAAAAGTCCTTTCAGATTCATGAAACTAAACTCGAGATCACCCTACAAATTAGGTTTCACGAGCAAACCAATGTTCTTTTCCTGTTGCATTTTTCAACAAGAAAATATTTGATTTGGTGGGTTGATATTTCGTTGATAATAATTATGCGATGAACTGACGAAGTGTGGGGGGGGGGTCTTTTGTATAAATAGTTCCTCACCTTCTGGAAGTTATGTGCTTTTAACTTCCTCTAATCTGTCACTCTCTTTGACTCTGCCTTTTCCCTTTGCTTGCTGTCATCTACTATCTTTCTGCCTTACCGGTCCATTCTCCTGCATTTATTTCACGAAACACTTTCAAAAACATTTCCTCCAGCCAAAGTCGGACTTGCTGGGCCTATTTCTTAGTTAGGCGCATAACGGCAGCATGAAGCAACTGCGCTCATGATTGGCAGGAAGCTGTCGAGCGATCAAAGAAGAAGAAGAAGCTTTGTAGATCACGATGTTTGCTTTGATTAAAATGCACTTATACGTAAATGAATCTGAATCTGAATATGATTATATACGCAGGGCTCCCAATCATCCCGCAAAACAAGGGGTCCCAGGGACTCCTTCACTTACAGTATAGAAGGTCCTACAAGTGGGATAGTGGCATTGCGAATGCTAAAAATAATTTTTCTAGTGCATCCCTGGGACCCCATGCACATTCTTTTAGAGGGTCCTTTAGAATTTTAGTGCTTCATAGACCCCCAAATGGGGGAATTTAAAAAAATCTGTGATTTAGAAAACACAAAAAACCCATTTACCATGGACGTTTGAATAACGTTCTTTTCGTTCTTCTTTCTAGTCGTTGCATACAAACTGTCGTGTTTGTGATTACATTCATAGCAAAAATGAATAGGCTACGAAGGGTTTCGACTTTATTTTCTTCTA
Source organism: Phymorhynchus buccinoides (assembly GCA_017654935.2). Taxonomy (NCBI): domain Eukaryota; kingdom Metazoa; phylum Mollusca; class Gastropoda; order Neogastropoda; family Raphitomidae; genus Phymorhynchus; species Phymorhynchus buccinoides. The sequence continues at coordinate 2,519,214 of CM065713.1, forward strand.
AAAACCGTTAAACACGGTTGCTTCTCCATGAAAGACGAAAGAAAGGGGGAAAGGGGGTGGCAATAAGAAAACCAGACAGACAGAAAGAGAGGGGGCAGAGAGAGAGAGAGAGAGAGAGAGAGAGAGAGAGAGAGAGAGAGAGAGAGAGAGAGAGAGAGAGAGAGAGAGAGAGAGAGAGTCCCTTGGTTTTTTTTTGGTAGCTGTAAGAGAGAGAGAGAGACGAAGGCGAGTGAATGAGAGAGAGAGAGAAGAGAGAGAGAGAGAGAGAGAGAGAGAGAGAGAGAGAGAGAGAGAGAGAGAGAGAGAGAGAGAGAGAGAGAGAACAAACTCTCATTCACTCGCCTTCGTCTCTCTCTCTCTCTCTCTCTCTCTTCTCTCTCTCTCTCTCTCTCTCTCTCTCTCTCTCTCTCTCTCTCTCTCTCTCCTCTCTCTCTCTCTCTCTCACACCTGGACAAGACAAATATTATGGTTTTTAGGAACGGGGGCTATCTTTCTAAATTTGAAAAATGGTGGTATGGTAATATGGAAGTGAAGATCACAAATAGTTATAAATATTTAGGCCTGGTATTCACAACCAAGCTAAGCCTGACTGCAGGATGGACAGAAATGTGCAGAAAAGGAAAGAAAGGGGTAACAAATATACTTAAAACTTTAAGGAAATTAAACTCGAACGATCCATCTATTTTCTGGAAACTTTTTGACACACAGATCACACCTATATTAACGTACGCAGCAGAAGTATGGGGAACTCTCAATAATAATCAATTAGAAAATGTCCATACTCTTGCAATAAAACGTTTTCTTAGTGTGCCGTTACATTCTTCTAACAGCATGGTGTATGCGGAGATGGGCAGGTATCCTTTGTTTGTTCATACTAATGTTAAATGTATCAGATATTGGTTAAGGCTTTTGAAGTTACCTTCGTCAAGACTGTGTAAGCAAGCGTATCTAATGTTATTACAGCAACATGAAAATGGGAAATTTAATTGGGTTTCAAGAGTCAAGAAATTACTAATAGAAAATGGGTTTGGGATAGTCTGGCTGAACCAAGAAGTAGGTCACGATAAAGCTTTTATCTCTGAATTTAAAGATCGAATGACGTGTATATCTAAACAAAATTTGCACTCCCACATGGAAGAAAGTCCTAAATATGAATGGTTTCTCTCGTTCAAAAGCAACCTTGAAGTTGAAAAATATATAACAGCTGTTACAGATAGATGGCAACGAAGTGCACTTGCAAGATTTCGAACCAGAACATTAGGCCTAAATGGTAACAAAAAATGTTTTTTGCATAATACAAATGTAGAAAATGTTTGTCCTGTTTGTAAATCCAATCTTAAGGAAGATGAGTATCACTTTTTATTTCAATGTGAAGGCTATAAACACATTCGTGATAAATGTATTATTTTTAGTGACCCTGTAACACAAAGGCGTAGCTTGGTGAGTGTTTTAACGCTAGAAAACGGGCTATTAATTAATTCGCTAGCAAAATATGTTGCTGAATCATATAAACTCAGATCACATTCACTCTCAGTTTGATACCCTATTACAAATTGGCTTATTTAGTGCCCGCTGGTCATTATGTATAGGACGATAATGACTTTGGTTTGATGAAAATATGCGCGCTGAGCGTATATTTTGTACTAGTATTTTATCTTTTCATACTTTGAGATTGTGTGAGAATTAATGTGATTATTTGTACTTATATTTTTCGTTTGCATTTGGCATTTTCCTTTATTTCATTACACCCCTCATGTCATGATGGCTCTGTAGCTATTGACATTAAATCATCAATTTGTCAATTTGTCAATTTGTCAATTGTCTCTCTCTCTCCCCCTCTCTCTGTGATGTAATTACGTCCCCATGAAATGGGTATCAAGGGTTTAAATGATGCGAATCCCGAGTTTCAAGTTTTCTCCCCACCCCTCTGTTCTTTCCTCCCCACCCTCTCCCTTCCTCTCTCTCTCTCTCTCTCTCTCTCTCTCTCTCTCTCTCTCTCTCTCTCTCTCTCTCTCTCTCTCTCTCTCTCTCTCTCTCTCTCTCTCTCCCAAATCACACTTGTTTCACTCAACCCACCCCATCAATCAAGGCACATACACACACACAAACACACACACACACACACACACACACACACACACACACACACACACACACACACACACACACACACATACACGTACACACACACACACACACACACACACACACACACACACACACACACACACACACACACACACACACACACACACACACACACACACACACACACACACACACACACACACACACACACACACACACACACACACACACACACACACACACACACACACACACACACACACACACACATACACACACACACACACACACACACACACACACACACACACACACACACACACACACACACACACACACACACACACACACACACACACACACATACACACACACACACACACACACACACACACACACACACACACACACACACACACACACACACACACACACACACACCACCTTCACCTACATGCACAGGTCGTAAATCACCCAACAATCCGTCCGCAGGTGACAAGGGCAAAAAACCACACAGGCGCACCGATACACAGCATCGATAATTACACGGTAATTTATGAGCTTTTCTATCTCCTCTTTCTCCTATTATTTCAGGACAATTGAACTAAACAAGCATCAAAACGCTACACTCACACAAGCACATGAAGATGAAATAACTAATAAACGCGGCGAAAAAGACCAAATTTTCGTGTTTAATCCTTTCACCGCCAATCATTTTTCATCGAAAAACAGTACTCTTAAACTTAACTGGGTAGAGAAAAAAATCATCTGCAATATTGGGAATGCCTCTATGACATGTATCACATTAGCATTCATGCGACATAGGCGGTGAAAGGGTTAAAAAGACTGACGAGGTGAATTATGAAGACAACACGCTAAACTTAACAATGACCGTAGTGAATTATTTCAGGAGTGACATGCCCGGTCTCTCCTTGGAAGGCTAGAACACCAAGGCTACGTCGAAATGTTGTCACGCTATGCATAGTTAGTAATGCGGGCAGTCTCTGCATTCTTTTCTTTACCTCTAAGAATATGTGTAACCCAGCACCACGAAAGGGACATTAAGTCTCACAACAGGCTTGGAATGTCAAAACTCTCGTTTGGGGGTCACTTTTGAGTCATGGGTATGTTCGTGTTCTGTTATATCTTAGCTTTCATATTTATAAAGGACAATCCTTAGCAGGGTCTCTAAATGGTGGTTTAAGCGTTTTAAAAAAATGAGTAGGTCAATGCATTTTATTCAGCTAGGCTAGGTTAGATTGTGTTTTCTCAAAATGGCCAACACTCGCCCTACTAAATTTAAATGCTCATAACACTGGAACTGAAAAATATACAAGAATGGTTCTTGTATCAGTATTAGAAAGAGAATTGTCTGACGTTTTCAAATGTGTAATTTTCTCAGAATGGCCAGTTTGACACTTAATGTCCCTTTCGCGGTGCTAGGTCACATGTGTGGTCAGTTGGTTGACGAAGGCTTCTCTTATTAAAAGCAGAACATTCCCAGTTTAACTGAAAGCTTGTTGTTTTGTGTTTTGTGTTTTATTGGGAATTTAATTTTATATAGCGCATAGTGTGGGGATACGATGGCATTTGATAATACAGAGAGAGAGAGAGAGAGAGAGAGAGAGAGAGAGAGAGAGAGAGAGAGAGAGAGAGAGAGAGAGAGAGAGAGAGAGAGAGAGAGAGAGAGAGAGAGAGAGAGAGAGAGAGAGAGAGAGGGATTCAGGCTCTACCTGTGAAAAGCAGTCCGTTGTGTTATTTTGATTTTTTTATAAGTGTAACCGAGACAGTAAATATTATATCATACATTTGGATACAAGCATGAGACAATGAAAAAAGAGAAAGCAAATAAAAAGTGATAAATCATTCAGACATATGACCTGCTTAATTTTGGCTAAGATGTAGTTTAGATGTACCCCTTCATGTTTACTACTCTCAACCTGGTTTTGATTTTAAATGTTCACATCAAAGACATAGGGACAAAAAAGTTTTCTAGAATTCTATTATCATTGCATTTCAAATGCTCTAACTTCTGAGTCCCGTAGGCTGGGGGAACGGTACCAGCAGTATACTGAAATTTCTTCATACCTATTTATTTCCCTTTGGATACTATGTGTCCCTTTGGATACTATTTCAGTTGCCGGCCCTCAGTCTCTGGTCTGTGTCGCTTATTTTATCATATTTTAAATTTTGGAACATTCATTATGTTCACACTTTTACTTAAGATGTTTATCATTTTTAATTTACTGGAAGAGTGCTAGTTTGGTTTTTTGGAGCATTTTACCAATATACAGGAAGAGACATTCCAGATATTAAAGAATGGAAGAAACAGTGGGGCGGACCTGTTTTCTTTAATGAAGGCACTAATAGAAGCAGGGGCGAAGTTATTTTAATTTCCAAACATTTTCAAGATGTTAGATCAAATCCGTTCATAGCTCGTAGACTCGATTACTGTTTAGTATCTGACAATATCATGCAACTTTGTACATTAGTGTGACCACGTCCTTTTTGTCCCTAGCTCTGATCACAAAGCTGTGGTACTTGAGCTGAATGATAGTGACATCACCCGTGGACCAGGCTATTGGCGTTTTAACAATAGCTATTTAAAAGACGAGTTGTTTGTTAAAAAAATGAATCAAATGCTAGATAACTTTTTCACAGAAAACAATGACCTTAATAACATTGATAAATGGGAATTATGTAAGGTCGAAATTCGTAACTTTTGTATAGACTTTGGGGAAAACACTGCATGCCAGACCAGAAATGATACAGTAAAACTACTCGCCCATTTGAAGGACTTGGAAAAAGAATTAATGGACGATCCCTGTAACAAAAATATCAATGAACAATATATTAAAGTGAAACAAAAGCTAGAAATATTACAGTCATATAAAACGAAAGGTGCTCAAACCAGAGCAAGAATAAAATGGATAGAAGAAGGAGAAAAGAATTCCAAATATTTTTGCAGCTTGGAAAAGGCGCGAAGCAAAAATAAGATAATTACAAGATTGTCAAAAGACACGAGTGAGGTCATTACAAATCAAAATGAAATAATGAAAGAACAGGTAACCTTTTACAAACAATTATGCAACCAGCGCACAGAATCTCTAAATGTTAGTGACGCTGCAGATCATTTTATGCAAGACGAGGCTTTCACAAAACTAGATGGGAATCAAGCGGATTTATGTGAAGGAATAGTTTCTTTAGAAGAAACAACTTTTGCCCTAAAGTGTATGAAAAACGGCTCGGCTCCAGGCTGTGATGGCCTATCCATAGAATTATTGAATTTTTTTTGGAAGAAAGTAGGAAGTGTAGTAACTAATTCGTTTGTTGAATCGTATAACCAAGGAGAGCTCTCCTTTACGCAGAGACAGGGTGTTATAGTTTTGATCCATAAGGGGACAGATTTGGATAGGGAAAGACTAGGGAATTGGAGACCAATCACGCTAACCAATTCGGATTATAAAATTTTAGCAAAAGTTATGGCTGTAAGGCTAGGAAATGTTATTGATAACATTGTTAGTCCAGACCAAGTGGGGTATATAAAAGGACGAAATATAGCCACAGTATTGAGAACAATTGATGACGCTGTAAATTACATAAACAAAACCGGTAAAGCGGGATATTTATGAGCAGTCGATTTTTCCAAAGCTTTCGATTCTGTTTCTAAATCTTATCTGTTGCATGTTTTTAAAATGTTAGGTTTTGGGCCCGACTTTCAGAAATGGGTAGCAGTGCTAAATAACAATAATCAAAGTTGTGTTAATCATGGGGGTTGGTTGTCTGAACCATTTGAGGTTCACTGTGGTATGGGGCAGGGTTGTCCATTCTCACCTCTGGTCTTCGTCCTTGCTGTTGAAATTCTTGCGACAAAAACAAGAAAGTAATATAGTTGGCATAGTTGTTCACAAGACGAAACAGCTGTCTTTGCATGGGCATTGTCCATCTCCCCCATTGGGAGAAAAAGTAAATCAGCACATTATTGTCTTCTTATTCTTCTTTTCAGAACACAGAACAAATCGTAAAGTTAAAGATAACTGAGTTTGTTTCTGAAGTTCACAAATACAGACATTGGACACAAAAAAAGTTTTATCAAAGCAAAGTATTCTGCATTTCAAATCCACCAACGTTTTAGTCCTTCATATTAGGGAAATGGAGCTCAGCTAATTTAACTGAGATTTTATATTCATACTATTTTTATTCTTATGTTTGGATATCATCTCAGTAGTTGGCCCTCCCTAGTCATGTTTATTTTATTTTTTTACTATCATTTTAGAACATTATTATTTTCGTCATTTTACATAAGATTTTTACCATTTCTTTTTAACTTAGTGCTGGCTTGCTTTTGCTTTTATTGTGGACTTTCAATCTGGTGCAAAGAGGACAACCATTCTCTTGTAGAAAGTCTTCTTTGCTCAGCTTGAATGTTCCCTGGACACTCAGACTGAAGAGTCTTTCACAAGACGAAACAGCTGTCTTTGCATGGGCATTGTCCATCTCCCCCATTGTGAGAAAAAGTAAATCAGCACATTATTTTCTTCTTCTTCTTCTTCTTTTCAGAACACAGAACAAATCGTAAAGTTAAAGATAACTGAGTTTGTTTCTGAGGTTCACGAATACAGACACTGGACACAAAAACAATTGTTATCAAAGCAAACCCGGTCCTACAACTTTGCCCCCCTTTTTTATAGACTGGATTTACAATTTTGATGGAGAAAACCTGAAACTCGTTTCTTGCATGGTTTAATTTTTTGTCGTGTATAATTTTCTTACGTGTGCTTTTTGTCGACAGAAAATTGACAGCATTGCGTTGTAACTCTTTGTTTATAAGTGCTAACAACAAATCAAATCTACAAAATACATCCGAGAAATCACCATCATGATCAACAACATTTTCACGATGTGGTGTCTTGGCACTCTTTTCAAAATGGCGACGAGTGACAATACCCACGTGACGACAACGAACGATAACTCGCAACAGGAAATACAGACACCCACCAATCATTACATCCCCTCACAACAATCCCAGACAACCAACGCAACACGACGCTCTTCTTCTTCTTCTTCTTCTTCTTCTTCTTCTTCTTCCCAACTGCGGGTATCCGGACTCAAAGGATGTCTTAAAGACCCCGCGGTTCGAAATTTTACCATTAAAGACACCAGCGGTCACCTTTACATCGAAAGTCTTTCTCCTGCCGAGCTGGCTCCGAAATGTCACTTCCAAGTCCGCGCCGCGTCTGATAAAGTCGTCCGTTTGGAAATTCACAAATGTCTCGGCGACGTCTTCTTTAAGTATTCAGATTCTTTCGTGAATTTCCGACAGAAATGTGATAAGCGTCTACTGCATAAGGACGGTGTATTTTCCTGTGCTGTATAGCATGTCGAATAAGGTGAAGGTTCAAGTGGAAGATTCGCCAATCACCCCTGGAGACCCCAAAAGGCCGTGGGTGGATGCTTATTTTGATTTGTCATTCTTCGCTGTTAATAAATCTGAGAGGTGGCATCAGGATTTGCAGATCAAGTTTGTGTCTTCTTCTGCTGGTAAAGGGGAACAGAAGTCTATCTGATTCTGTCTGTCTGTCTGTCTGTCTGTGTAATAGTATGCTAGCCCTGTCTCTCAGTGTCTCTGTCTCTGTTTGTCTCTGTCAGAATCTTCAGTACAATGAAGGTAGAAGAAGAAGAAAGAAAAAGTCTGTCTCTGTCTGTCTGTCTGTCTGTCTAATGACGATGACAGCGATAATGACGACGATGATCATAACTTACTATGACAACAATGATAATGATAATAATAATAATAATGTTAACTAGCATTCATAGAGCGCCCTTTCTCTTTTGAGCTCACGGCGCTTCACAAATTATTTAAATGAATAAATAGATAGATCATAAATATTTAAATAAACTACTAAAATATTAACCATTACAAACACGCACACAGACACAACATGTGTACGCGCACACCCACGCACATGCACAAACAAAAACATGCGTATGCACACTCTCACACACAATGTGGGGAACAGTTTTAAGGCAGGAAACAGGACAAGGAAGAAATCAGAGGTATTGCTGGAAGAGGTGAGTTTTAAGAGCGGTTTTGAAAGATTGGAAAGATTTAGCAGAAAAGAAGTTCATAGGGTAGGGAGTTCCAGATAGAAGGGGCACTGAAAGAAAATGAACGTTCACCACATGTCTTAGTGTTTGTACGAGGAATAGAAAGGATAAGTTTGTCAGAAGAGGAACGGAGAGACCTGGAGGGTGAGTACAGGTGAACGAGATCAGAGAGGTAGGCAGGACCAGATGAATGGACAGCATTGAAACAGAGGCAAGCAATTTTATACTTTATTCTTGCCTCGACTGGAAGCCAGTGTAAGGTATTGAGGTGGGGTTTGATGTGGTCTGTACGAGGGACTTTAAGGATTAACCGAGCTGCATTTTTTTTAACTTTTTGAAGTTTGTTGATGAGGGTTTGCGGACAGGCTACAAGTAAGGAATTGCAATAAACGATGCGAGACAAAATCTTATACTACAGACTTGCTGGCTAAACCTGTGAGATAGTGACGAATGGCACTCATACGACAATGAAGATGATGATGACGACAACGACGACGACGAGGATGATGATGATCATTACTTGACATGATGATGATGATGATGATGATGATGATGCTTGTGATGATTGTCGTGATAACTACACGACATGGTGAAAATGACGATGATGCTTATGATGATATTGATGCGTGCAGGCTACATATCATCTCCGCTGGTGGACGGAGTCTTATCTTGCCCCCAGGCATGGTCGAGCTGTGTGACACTGACCATTCCTCCTGGTCGAATAGCCTTCGTCACCATGCTATTCTATAAATCCTTGCTTTCGTTCAGAGTCTTCCAAGGTAGGTCGAAAAGATAAGGGAAAATTCGTTTTTGTGAAACGTTAAAGCGAGGACGAACCTGGGTCTGTAGGCCTATTGTTGTGTCAGCTGCTTTCACTTTGCTAGGCGAATGGGTGCCATAAATAACTTTGGTAAAAGGGAGTTAAGTACGAGACGTTTCTTCCCCTGATTAATTTCACTACATCCTCTTAGCCTCACTATTTCACATTTGAAAGCGAGAAGATTATTTTCATCAGTCTTCTTGCTTTGGTGAAACGTCCTCCTCTGACCCGGAACAGGTACATATGGGACATTTTGAAATGTGGGACGATCCTGGAGGCATATACTGCAATACCTGGAAAGTCACAATAGTGGTTTGGCTTTTTCTCATTTCGTGATAGCATCGGATGGTGTGTGTTTTCACTCGACGAAATCATGGTGTATTAATTCGCAATAATATATACGAATATAATACGTGTACTAACATAACTCGATATTGAGCCTTACTAGCGGTTTAAATACACGCTTCCACAATGCGAACAACAACAACAACGACAAAACAAACAACATCAACAAAACAGACCCGTCGCAAAGTAACAACCCTGCACGTCTCGCACATACGGGACACAATAGCTTTGTCCATTACACCACAGAACCGATTGGTTTGAGGGTACGTTTTATCTATTTATCAGTAGCTTCCCCTGACTGCCTCGTTTTGACTCCTTAGTAACGGTGGATGTGATCGTCAACACTTTAACCGCCGAAGCACTTGAATACTGTGGTGCAAGCGCATCAGCTACGGATGAGAACATTACGTGTGTGTCCGTTTTTGATTACCCCGCAGACGATCTTCGCATAATTTTGCAGTATTTTTTTAAATAAGAAATTCGCCCAATTATATGTTTACTCATGATTTTTGCTAAAATTTACATTTGTACAATTTTGTTGCCCAATCATAGCACACACACACACACACACACACACACACAATCACGTGCGCATGCATGCACGCACACACGCACACACGCACGCAAACACACACACACACACACACACACAATCCCCGATCTTTTTCTCTCTCTCCCTCCCTCCCGTTCTCTCTCTTCATGTCCTCCCTCTTTCTGTCTCTGCCTCTCTCTCAACACAATTAACATTCCACCATTTTTTATACCTCTGGACCCAGGACTTTGCAGCATTCCAGGGGATTTCTCGCGAAACCGCATGCTGGTCAACCGAAACGAAGGAAAATCACCCATCTTTTTCTTCCCTGCTAAAATCGACGACCACCACAAACCCACCTTCATGTCAGCTGCTTTCTCCGTAAGTTTCTGCAGAGCCAAATTACGTTTTTCTTTCCATTGGGATAAGTCGAAGCCTCGCCGCGTGGCTGCGGCGGTGGTGAGAGGCTTCAAAGAGTGGAATTGTTCAGAAGCGGTGTGGCCCCATCTGGCTGAACACTTCCTGTGCGATATGAACCCCCAGTGTTTTGAGCATGAGGATGAGAGAGACTGTTTCTACAAGGATGAGGAACTATGCGGACCTGACCAGGTAAGCGGAAGGGGTTAATAAAGAGGAAATGTGACACAGAAGGGTTAAGTTGATTCTTTAGGAGGACGAGGCACAGACAAGGTTCATAAACTTACACCAGGGTCGAGTTTCTCTAGACGACGTTCTAAGAAACATTTTCGAAAACGTATGCGAAAGAATATTACAAGCTCTTGTGTGATTGGTCAAAAAAGGTATTATGTTAACCAAACTTCAATGGACCAATGAACAAGAAAATAAATATACTCACCCCCTACTAATTCCGGATAGTTCGCCGCTTGCTCGGTGTTTGGCAAGAACAAATCGTCACGCAAACTATCGGCAAACGAAGAGTGTTTCTTAGACCGTTTTTGCCGATTTGCGCGAACGCAACTTAACATTAGCCCTTGTGAAACGGCCCCAAGCACACGAATTCCCCACATTCTGACTGTTTTTAGGTTCACCCAGTGAGCTATTTGTTTCAAGATATTTCCTTTCAGTGTTTCTTTCCAATGATTGTTGTTAGGGGCAGGGAAAGATTCAGATTAAAATTATAGCCTTGTCGACAACTAAGGCCATGTCAGGGCTGTCGCCACGTTAAAAGACCTCACAAGTGGCAACAACGAACAACATAGAAGATAACACACTTTGGATTGATATTATAATAATACTGGTGATGAGATCTAAAAAACAACAACAGGCATGAACTAAAAGCAGTTGGACCCGTGGGTGCTGTGAGCATTAAATGCTTAAAACACAGTGGAACCTCCCTGATAAGACCTTCAAGAATCATCCAAAATGAGGTGTTATGAGGGGGGGTCTTGATGGGAGGTAATTTTAAGACTTACAAAGAAGGGCAATGTCTCAGAGAAGTAGGTCTTATGAGGGAGGGAGTCTTATAATGGGAGGTCTTATAAGGGAGGTTCCACTGTACTAGTGCTTTGAACGAGAGGACGAACAGCGGCGTGTTTACAAGGATGAGGAACTCATGCGGGCCTGATCAGGTAACGAAAGGGTGAAGTTGACCTTTAGGAGAACAAGGCACAGAAAGTGTTAAATAATGCCTATGATCTAAAACATCAGTGTTTTAAGCATGTGAATCATAGGAGCAGGCGGGTTTTGTGTGTTTTCTTTTACAAGGCTGAAGAATGCGGGCTAGATCGGTAACGACAGGGCTAATGAAGGAATCGAATAACTTTAGATAGGGTGACGAAGGTGTAACAAAAAACCGATGTGAAACAGAATGGATCTAGAAAATCCATTGAAAAGGCGGTCCTTCCCGAGCAGATGCAAAGTTCACTAGCATGCTTATTGGGGTAAAGGTGAAGGTTGCACATATCAGATCTATACTTCTCATCACAAAATGAATGACCTTGACCAAGTCTATGAAGACGCCGAAAGAAGTTCCCGTAGACAAACTATATATATTTTTTTTCTTTTGTAAACCCTCCACTGTCCCCGCCTTTCTTTTCATTTTTCTTTTCTTCTTTGTAATGTTTTTTTTCCTTTTTATTTTGGAGGCGGCTAATCTTTTTTTCCAACACATTCTCTCTCTCTCTCTCTCTCTCTCTCTCTCTCTCTCTCTCTTCTCCTCTCTCTCTCTCTCTCTCTCTCTCTCTCTCTCTCTCTCTCTCTCTCTCTCTCTCTCTCTCTCTCTCTCTCTACTCTCTCTCTCTCTCTCTCTCTCTCTCTCTCTCTCTCTCTCTCCAACATTAAAAAATAAATTTGAAATTAACCTTGTCCGTAATGTTTTTAAAGATAAAAATCCCTCTTCCAAGAGTTGACCTTTTTAAATCTAGTCTTGTATATTCAGGTGGCTGCTTATGGAATACTATTTCATCTTCCTTTAATGTGTACTCGGGCATTAATGTTTTTAAAAAAGAGTACCATAAGTATCTTATGTTGAAACATACAAGCAATGTTGTTTAACCCCATTCTTAGTTTCAAATATGTTTCCACTTTTGATATGTTGACATCTATGCATATTATCTAATTTGTTGTTGTTAAATTATTAACAAGTTTTGTATTTACCTTATTTCATGTGTTTCCTCTCTCTCTCTCTCTCTCTCTCTCTCTCTCTCTCTCTCTCTCTCTCTCTCTCTCTCTCTCTCTCTCTCTCTCCTCTCTCTCTCACTCTCACTCTCTCTCCTTTTGTGTGTGTGAGAGGGGGGAGGGGGTGGGAGGGGGGGGATAGATAGACGGTTTTGTTGTATCTATTTTTTCTTATTCATGGATAATTCTTCGATGATTATTTTTTGCATGCTTCTTCATTATTTTTGTGTTGAATATATTGATTTTCTTGCATGTTTGTTTTGAGGGCAAGATGTAAAAAAGCCCATTGTGTGCTTACTCTTTTTCCCTCAATAAAAAAAATTTCGTTCGTTCGTTCGTTCGTTCATTCGTTCGTTTCTCTCTTGCATTTTTATGTGTGTTAACTACTACAATGGACATTACGTTGTGGCGAACGTTTAATGTTATTTTTATACAAAAATGTCTGGGTTTCATCTGACCTAGTGTGTGGTGTATTGACTCATTCATTCCGTTTGGTGTGCTGTTTATGAATGTGGGTGCGTGTGTCGATGTGTTCCGAATAAATATGAAAGTATGCAACGGCAAGTCACAAAAAAGATATACTTAAAATAAATACTAATTTAATGGTTTACGTCCTCCCGATCGTAAGAGATCATACAAAACATAAATACTGATCGACCTTCCATTTATACCCTCCTTGTCCCGAAAATCGAAAATTAAATGAAGAGAGAGAGAGAGAGAGAGAGAGAGAGAGAGAGAGAGAGAGAGAGAGAGAGAGAGAGAGAGAGAGAGAGAGAGAGAGAGTGACGTTGCAAATAAACTTTCTTTGTTTTTTTTTTTGTTTTTGTCTATCTTTCGTCAGCTGGTTGTCAAAAACAACCTGTTGACACTAAAGCCAACAATCCCCAGCTTACAACCAAAAGCTTGTTGTTACCCGCCGCGAACGTAGTGAGCGAAGCTGGTAATGTTTTTCAGTGGATTGTGTGGCTGACTATCTCTCTATCTATGTTGACACGATAACGTTAGAACGGAGAGCCGCAGGAGGCTCACATTGTGCATGCGAATAGGTACTAAGAATATCTAGGCCAAGTTCAAGACTAACCTTAAAAATGAAGGTCGTAGGTCAAAGGTCGAGGTCACTGGAGCCGAAGATATATTTCGGCACATTTATACATGGGAGAAAGAGAAAAACGTGCTGTGCCTTAGCCAAGTAACCACAGGATCAGCCAGGCGTGAACCCACAACGCTGAGTCTTACCTTTGTACTCTCTCACTCAACGGCCCAGACAGCTCCAGGCGGGGTGGTGTGTGGTGGTTGCGTCATACCCTCTTTTGTTATGAACCCCTTTGTTACATGTTGAAGAGAAAAGGGATGTGAGTTGATTTTGACATTCTTAATTAAAATCAAGAATAATTGAACACAGCAAAAAGCGTTTTGTCTTAATGTGCCTGTTTCAGTTAGTACATGCAATAAGCTTTAAACACTTTATATCTTTTTTAGTTAGTTAGCCCACAAAAATCGTGTTTTTCTTTTGGAGTGATTTTGTTGTTGTTTAAAGGTGTTTTCTTCTTTTTTTTTAATAAAACTTAGTGCAACAAAAAGTTCTCATCATAAATGTACACGTGATTCCATGTACACGGACTAACGTTCACATTGACACCATGTACTTCATATTACCTATTAATAGATTTAAACAACTTTTTATTAGCACAATTTCATGCAGAAACAAATACATCTCAGCGCAAGAGTACAACAAGCTAAAGCTTATGGGCGTACTCAACACATTTATAAATTACAAAAGAACAGCTGCATAATTATCTAACAAAAATCATCATGGAAAAAAACATTTAACAAAGAAGGCAATAGATAATATGGGAAAAGTAAAAGTACAAAGGTAAGGTACAACATTTACAAACACACGTGTAAGAATAAATGTAAACGAAAAAGCGTAATCAAAAGAAAAACTGGGGCAAACAATTGTACGCGATTAGTCAACATTTTAAGTTCAAACATGTTTCATAATCATTAATAATCAGGGATAAGTTTATTTACGTAGAATAGAACATTAGTCATAGACAAAAATGCATTTATTCGTATGAAAAACGGTTAGTATCACAGATGAACTTTCCAACCATCTGAAGAATTTGAACATTTAACATGGAAATTTTTGTCGGCTCTCCCAAACATAAGTGTCCGGGCATTGTTCCTTACATCATCAGCAAGAAGATTAATTGTCCGGGCACGCCAGCCATGAAAGAGTGGACAGTTAGTCAGAAAGTGGGCAGCATCTTCTCTTTCGAATCCACATTCACATTCAGAGTTAATAGTAATATGCCTGCTGAAGAGGTCATGATTAAGGTCACTCATTCCCAATCTAAGTCGACACAGAAGAATTTCAGATGTCCTGTCAGTCAGGCAATAATACTTTGGTACAACACTATCATTTCTACTGAGAAAGCGTTTAAGAAGACTAGGAGAATCAGACTGCTTAATTTCTTCAGGTAGGTTATTTCAGAGAACATAAGATAAGGGAAAATTCGTTTAACGTGAAACCTGAAATCGAGGAAGAACTTGGGTCTGTATTGCTGTATTGCTGTGGCAGCTGCTTTCACTTTGCTAGGCGAACAGGTGCCATAAAATAACTTTGGTAAAAAGGGAGTTAAGCACGAGAAGTTCCATCCCCTGATTAATTTCACTACATCCTCTCTCTTAGCCTCACTATTTCATATTTGAAAGCGAAAAGCTGTCCTCGGCTGGGTTCTGCCAATGCCTCCCTAATAAGGAGGAGAAACTAAGATAGCACTCTGTATGTTTTTTAGAACAGATATCAAAATACAAAGTTAATAGAACTTGTTTTGGGTTTAATGTTCGTTTCAAAGACAAAGGGACAAAAACGTTTTAAAGAATTTTACTATATATATATATATATATATATATATATATATATATATATGTCTCCATTGGGAGAACAAGTAAATCAGCACAATTTATATAACTTTCTTTCTTTTCTTTTTTCTTCTC
>CM065713.1:2535243-2552743 GCA_017654935.2 Phymorhynchus buccinoides
CACATACTTGCGTGCAAGGGCAGCATTTAAAAACGAATAAAGTACCTACATATAAGGCAAAGAGAGAAGAGTTAGAGAGAGAGAGAGATAACCGAGAGAGAAGAGAGAGAGAGAGAGAGAGAGAGAGAGAGAGAGAGAGAGAGACTTGCGTGCTGAGAGCAGCATTTAAAAACGAATAAAGTACCTACATATAAAGAAGAGAGAGAGAGAGAGAGAGAGAGAGAGAGAGAGAGAGAGAGAGAGAGAGAGAGAGAGAGAGAGAGAGAGAGAGAGAGAGAGAGAGAGAGAGAGAGAGACAGAGAGAGAGAGAGAGAGAGAGAGAGACAGACAGAGACAGAGAGATAGGCTACAGACAGCTAGGTAGGCTACAGACAGCTAGACAGACAGATGTCACAGTCACAGGAGCAGAAAGACAGACAAACAGAGTAATTATTTTTTATTATGCAGATAACATAATTTGTATTATATCAAATTCACATGGTGTTCATGAGAGACTTGACTTGTCTGTAGCCAGCGGTGGTCATGCCGACCCTGATCTGAACACTGTCCGTGATGACCCCCATGACCTTGACGAAAGCCTTGACCTCTGACGCGGTTTCCAAGCTGACCAATGAGGCACCGGCGTTCTTGCACTTGCGTGCCGCTTGAGTGTGCGTGACGAAGGTGTCGGTTAACTTGAGATAGATGTAGCATCCAACAGACAGACAAACAGTCATACACGCACATGCACACACACACACACACACACACACACACACACACACACACACACACACACACACACAGACAGTCATACACGCGCATGCATGTACACACACACACGCGCGCACATACACACACGTACACACACACACAGACACACACATACAGACACGCATACACACACACACACACACACACACACACACACACACACACACACACACACACGCACACGCACACGCACACACGCACACACGCACACACGCACACACACACACACACATACACATACGTACGCACTCTCCAGAAACTGAGCTAACTTTAATAATAGGTACTATGAAGTACATGATGTCAATGTGAAAGTTAGTCCGTGTACATTGTATCACGTGTACATTCATGATAAGCACTTTTTGTTGCACTAAGTCTTATAAAAAAAAAGAGAGAGAAAAACCGTTAAACAACAAAAGAATCACGATTTTGGTGTGCTAACTAACTAAATAAGATTGACAGTGTTTGGTGTTGATTTAAGGGGATAGGCGCCTTTTACTTCTCACGATGGCAAATTATCAAGACTTTTGTCAAAGCATCGACACATACTTCTAAGGTCAAATCTGAAAAGAAAACACAGGGTCACCGTGCTACCTCGTTGGTCGAAATGTGGGGGTGGGGGTGGGGGTGGATAATTTTCGGGTAAAATCAGGTCTACTGAAAACTGGACACCTTTCATACACTTAAGTTATTAAAAACTTTCAATTAATCTTGCCTGATACTGCAACTTACGTAGTATCAGAATCTATGTTAAATAGTAAGGAAATATAATTTAGTCAATAGGAAATTTAAGAAAATTGTTGCCGTATGAACACATAATTATTATTCGGTTAGCAATGTATTTAGTGGTAAGGACAGTTTGAGTATCCGGGGAGCTTGCTGCCAGACTTTTCCCGCTTCAGTCTGGGCACGCTCGCTGCAGAAGACGGACGCTATGCCGAACCCGCTAGGCCTATAGCGGCCTACCTTGTCTTTCTTGGATTCCGCTCCTTGGGCCTATAGGCCCTAGCACAGTATACCAGCGTTTAGAAGTGGCGCTGTCATTTTTGTGCTAGATGACCAGTGTTTTTTCTTTGGCACCGTGGTCTTTGAGTGATGACCAGTGATTTGGGGGGCGCAGTGTTGTTGTGTGATGACCGGTGATCTTTTGGACGCCGTTGCCTTTGTGCTCGGATTTCCTACAATGTATTTTCGCACGGTTGTGTGTTGTGACGGGCTCATCATACAGACCCTTCCACCTTACCTCTCCAGAGCTCTTCACACCTACACTCCTTCCCGCTCACTCAGGTCCTCAAACACAAAACTTCTGAAAGTTCCAAAAACAAATCTAAAATCATTTGGTGACCGCAGTTTCAGTTTCAGTGCCCCTGCTGTTTGGAATTCCCTCCCAGTCGATCTCCGCCATGAACCAACTATCTCTACTTTCAAAACTAAACTCAAGACACACTACTTTCGAAGCTCACTCGGTTTGTTTCTCTCTCTCTCTCTCTCTCTCTCTCTCTCTCTCTCTCTCTCTCTCTCTCTCTCTCTCTCTCTCTCTCTCTCTCTCTCTCTCTCTCTCTCTCTCTCTCTCTCTCTCTCTTCATGGTCTGTCTGTCTCTCTCTCTCTCTGTCTTTGTCTGTCTCTCTCTATGTGTCTCATGTCTCTGTATGTCTATGTGTCTCTCTCTCTTTCTGTCTCTCTCTGTCTGTCTCTATGTCTGTCTCTCTCTCTCTGTGTCTGTCTGTCTGCCTCTGTGCCTGCTCTGGGGCGGAGGACGTTAAACAAATTTTCATTCATTCATATCCTGACACAACCTTTGAAGAGCTTATGTCTTGTAGTTCACGAGATACAGCTTGGACAATAATGATTAGCGCAAAGAAGGAAATTTCGGTTTTCAAGGTCACACTTCAAGGTCAAGGTCAGCATGGCGATAATTTTGCTCGGGTGTTTTCTACTCTAGGGTATACAGTGCCAGACACAATATGAAGCGCTTCTGTTAAGTACAAATGTGGAAAATATGTCTGAAAACACAATTTGTAGACCCCTACCACTTTCAAGGCCTATGATCTCCCGTACTGTGACCTTGACCTTGATCGTATGCCACCATCAGAACGGGTAGAAGACAATGTACCTACATGCCAAAGTTGAAGACTCTAATACTAACGGTGTGGGAGCTATGGCCCCTGAAAGATTTTCGGTTTTCAAGCTCGTACGTCAAGGTCAAGATCACGACGGCAAAATGGTTTGCGCGGATGCCTTTCTCTCATAGTGACACACCAGCACACAAAAATTGACGCGATTCGGTCAACCCGTTCGAAAGATATCCTTGGGAAAGACAGAATGAGAAAAAAATGACCCTCCGATTTTCAGGCTCCAGCGATCTTTTTTACCTTGACCTTGACCTTGATCGGTATGCCATCATCAGAACGGGAATAAGCCAAACCACCTTCATACCAAGATTCAACATCCTATGTTGATCGGTGCCCGAGATATGGCTGAAAATAGAGTTTCGGTTTTCAAGGTCGTACGTCAAGGTCAAGGTCACGACGGCAAAATGGTTTGGGCCGATCTCTTTCTATTAAGGAGGCACACCTTCACACAAAATTTGGGTTCGGGAGATATCCTTGGGACAGACAGAAAAAAACAAAAAAACAAAAACAAACAAAAATACAAACGGACTAACAAAATAGCTCACTGGGTAAAACTAAAACCAGTCAGAATGTGGGGAATTCGAGTGCTGGGGGCCGTTTCACAAGGGCTAACGCTAAGCTGCGTTCGCGCAAATCGGCAAAAACGGTCTAAGAAACACTCTTCGTTTGCCGATAGTTCGCGTGACGTTTTGTTCTTGCCAAACACCGAGCAAGCGGCGAACTATCCGGAATTAGTAGGGGGTGAGTATATTTATTTTCTTGTTCATTGGTCCATTGAAGTTTGGTTAACATAATACCTTTTTTGACCAATCACACAAGAGCTTGTAATATTCTTTCGCATACGTTTTCGAAAATGTTTCTTAGACCCCCTTTGGCGCAACAGTTATGTGCGGTGAACGTCGTCTAGAGAATCTCGACCCTGGTGTAAGTTTATGGACCTTGTCTGTGCCTCGTCCTCCTAAAGAATCAACTTAAACCTTCTGTGTCACATTTCGTCTTTATTAATCCCTTCCGCTTACCTGGTCAGGTCCACATAGTTCCTCATCCTTGTAGAAACAGTCTCTCTCATCCTCTTGCTCGAAACACTGGGGGTTCATATCGCATGGGAAGTGTTCAGCCAGATGGGGCCACACCACTTCTGAACAGTTCCACTCTTTGAACCCTCTCACCACCGCCCCAGCCACGCGGCGAGGCTTCGACTTATCCCAATGGAAAGAAAAACGGAATTTGGCTCTGCAGAAATGTACGGGGAAATCAGCTGACATGAAGGTGGGTTTGTGGTGGTCGTCGATTTTAGCAGGGAAGAAAAAAATGGGGGATTTTCCTCCGTTTCGGTTGACCAGCATTTGGTTTCGCGAGAAATCCCCTCGAATGCAGCAAAGTCCTGGGTCCAGAGGTATAAAAAATGGTGGAATGTTAATTGTGTTGAGAGAGAGGCAGAGACAGAAAGAGGGAGGACATGAAGAGAGAGAACGGGAGGGAGGGAGAGAGAGAAAAAGATCGGGGATTGTGTGTGTGTGTGTGTGTTTGCGTGCGTGTGTGCGTGTGTGCGTGTGTGCGTGCATGCATGCGCACGTGATTGTGTGTGTGTGTGTGTGTGTGTGTGTGTGTGTGTGTGTGTGTGTGTGTGTGTGTGTGTGTGTGTGTGTTCGTGCTATGATTGGGAAACAAAATTGTACAAATGTAAATTTTAGCAAAAATCATGAGTAAACATATAATTGGGCGAATTTCTTATTTTAAAAAAACACTGCAAAATTATGCGAAGATCGTCTGCGGGGTAATCAAAAACGGACACACACGTAATGTTCTCATCCGTAGCTGATGCACTTGTGCCACAGTGTTCAAGTGCTTCGGCGGTTAAAGTGTTGACGATCACATCCACCGTTACTAAGGAGTCAAAACGAGGCAGTCAGGGGAAGCTACTGATAAGTAGGTACAAAGTACCCTCAAACCAATAAGGCAGTCAGGGGAAGCTACTGATAAGTAGGTAAAAAGTACCCTCAAACCAATCGGTTCTGTGGTGTAATGGACAAAGCTACTGTGTCTCGTATGTGCGAGACGTGCAGGGTTGTTACTTTGCAACGGGTCTGTTTTGTTGTTGTTTGTTTTGTTGTTGTTGTTGTTGTTGTTCGCATTGTGGAAGCGTGTATTTAAACCACTAGTAAAACTCAATATCGAGTTATGTTAGTACACGTATTATATTCGTATATATTATTGCGATTTAATACACCATGATTTCGTCGAGTGAAAACACACACCATCAGATGCTATCACGAAATGAGAAAAAGCCAAACCACTATTGTGACTTTCCAGGTATTGCAGTATATACCTCCAGGATCGTCCCACGTTTCAAAATGTCCCATATGTACCTGTTCCGGGTCAGAGGAGGACGTTTCACCAAAGCAAGAAGGCTGATGAAAATAATCTTCTCGCTTTCAAATGTGAAATAGTGAGGCTAAGAGGATGTAGTGAAATTAATCAGGGGAAGCAACTTCTCATACTTAACTCCCTTGTACCAAAGTTATCTATGGCACCCATTCGCCTAGCAAAGTGAAAGCAGCTGACACAACAATAGGCCTACAGGCCCAAGTTCGTCCTCGCTTTAAAGTTTCACAAAAACGAATTTTCCCTTATCTTTTCGACCTACCTTGGAAGACTCTGAACGAAAACAAGGATTTATATAATAGCATGGTGACGAAGGCTATTCGACCAGGAGGAATGGTCAGTGTCACACAGCTGGACCATGCGTGGGGGCAAGCTAAGACTCCGTCCACCAGCGGAGACGATAGGTAGCCTGCACGCATCAATATCATCATAAGCATCATCGTCATTTTCACCATGTCGTGTAGTTATCACGACAATCATCACAAGCATCATCATCATCATCATCATCATCGTCATCATCATGTCAAGTAATGATCGTCATCATCCTCGTCGTCATCGTTGTCGTCATCATCATCTTCATTGTCCTATGAGTGCCATTCGTCACTATCTCACAGGTTTAGCCAGCAAGTCTCTAGTATAAGATTTTGTCTCGCATCGTTTATTGCAAATCCTTACTTGTAGCCTGTCCGCAAACCCTCCTCAACAAACTTCAAAACGTTAAAAAAAATGCAACTCCGTTAATCCTTAAAGTCCCCCGTACAGACCACATCAAACGTCACCTCAATACTTACACTGGCTTCCAGTCGAGGCAAGAATAAAGTATAAAATTGCTTGCCTCTGTTTCAGTGCTGTCCATTCGTCTGGTCCTGCCTACATCTCTGATCTCGTTCACCGTACTTACCCTCCAGGTCTCTCCGTTCCTCTTCTGACAAACTTATCCTTTCTATTCCTCGTACAAACACTAAAACATGTGATGAACGTTCATTTTCTTTCAGTGCCCCTTCTATCTGGAACTCCCTACCATTTGAACTTCTTTTCTGCTAAATCTTTCCAATCTTTCAAAATCGCTCTTAAAACTCACCTCTTCCAGCAATACCTCTGATTTCTTCCTTGTCTTGTTTCCTGCCTTAAAACTATGTTCCATAATTGAACTAAAAAACATCAAAACGCTACACTCACACACGTACATGAAGGTGAAATAAACACTACACACGGCAAATAAAACCAAATTTTCGTCTTTAAAAAGACTTTGACAAGGTTACAACACACTAAACTTAACAATGACGGTGTCATAATGAATAAGTAGTCCTATGAAATATTTACCTCTGCGCATGCGCATTAGAACAGTTACTTATCTCCCGTGATTACTACTAACCCTAACCCTATCCCTAACCCTAACCCTATCCCTAACGAAGTTGAAACAACGGAAAGAACCAAGCAATAGGGCAGGAGAGTGTAAATCTACATATTTGCAGACAAATCGATGTACAAAGCCATGCACTTAGTTTCGTAATTATTCACAATGGCGGACAAACAAACGATTCTGATTGGCTACGCGGCTAGAGGTAAAAAATCTCATAGAGGTAAAAATACACTGCCACAGGGGCAGTGAATGGATGACGCATACTAACTATATGACGTGATAATCTGATGACGGTAAAGTAAAAGAAAATAATGAATGAAAAGACGTCATCTTCGTCATCCCCTCCTGTCCCTCTTCTCTCTGTTTCTTTACCTCCCACCCCCACCACACCCTCTCTCTCCCTCTAAGCCTGCCTCTCCCTCCTCATCTCCCTCCCTCTCCCTCTGTTTCTCTCCCCTCTCGTTCTCTGTCTCTCCCTCCCTCACTCTGTCTATCTTTCTCTCCTACCCCCCCCCCCCCCCCCCCCCGCACGCTCTCTCTCTCTCTCTCTCTCTCTCTCTCTCTCTCTCTCTCTCTCTCTCTCTCTCTCTCTCTCTCTCTGTTTTTCTTCGTTCTCTCTCTCTCTCTCAGGGGGCATCATCATCAGGGGCCATTAATCGAAGACGTTAAGTCCATCAGGATAGTTTGTTTGTAACTGGTGGTGCCAGAACTTTTCTCTTCTTTTCCTGATAGCAGTGCTCTCTGATCTGATTTGCTCGATGGCAGCACAACGCATGTCCATGATGTTGTGGTCTTTTTCATTGAAATGTTTTGCCACCATCGTGTCCTCGTTTCTTATGGTTTGTTTGCCAAGTGCATCTTGTGTTTCTGCGTTATAATGTCTGATGAGGTACGTATGTCCACAGAATCGTTTTTGCAATGTCTGCCCAGTTTCTCCAACGTATTGGACTTTTTTGCATTTGTCACAGTCAATTAGGTAGATGATGTTAGATGACTTGCATGTGAGGTGGTCTCTGATGGCATATGTAGTTCCGTTCCTGCCACTTTGAAACGATCTTGTTGGCTTTAGATGGTGTCAGCAAAGAACACATCTCCCAGAGCATTTGAAACATCCGTGTTGTTCTTCAATGTTTACTCTGCTGTTTTCGTCTTTGTTTGTTTCCTGTTTGTCAGTCGTTGGTAGTTCTTTTTCTTGATTGGACTCCTGTTGATGCTGAGAATGAGATCTTGGCTGTTGTGGCTGGTCTTTTCTTTGTGTTTGTCCATGTACTGGTGGTTGATCTCGTGGAAGCTGTCGTTGGTGTTGTTGCAAGGGCTTCGGGAGTTTGCTTGGCATCAAAAGACTGCGCATGTTCTTGCAGTTTCTTTCTCCGAGGATGGGCGGGTGAGGGAGAGCCTTTTGCATTCTGTAGCTGGAATGTAGAATGGGCATGTAGGCTTTCAACCAGTTTCCCAGTGGAGGATTTTGGGGATTGTGCCTGATGATGACTGGCACTCTTTCGTTGCTTTTGGGGGGTTTGTACTTTAGGGTTTCTTCCCTAGGTAGAGAGGCCACCTTTTTTCGTGCTCCCGCAAGGAGTTTTTCAGGGTAGCCCCTTTTCCTGAGTTTTTCTGAAAGCTCTTTTGCCCTTGTTTGGAAGTCATGTTCCTCAGAGCATATACGCCTCATTCTCAGGAACTGAGAGTGAGGTATGCTCCGGGGGCAATGTCTTGGGTGACAGCTGTTGAAGGGTAGGCACATGTTCGCATCTGTGGACTTCACATGGAGGTCAGTGATGATCTTGATGTCCTTGATGCTGAGACTGACATCCAGATATGGGATGTTGGATGTTCCATACTGTGCTGTAAATTTGATGGTAGGATGGAGAGTGTTGATCCATTCCAGGAACTTCAATAGTTCTTGCTCTCCAAGGAACCACAGCATGGCAATGTCATCAATGAAACGTTTCCATGTCGTGTCATCGATGTTCCAGGGGCTGGTTTCCAGCACTTTCTTCTCTACCCCAGCCATGAAGATATTGGCTATGCAAGGAGCCATGGGGGTGCCCAGTGCCGTTCCAAACTTCTGCCTGTATGTCTTCTCATCAAAGTTGAAGACATTGTTTTTCAAGATGTGATTGATGATGGAGATGAGAAGGTTTGTTGGAGGCACCTCCGGGGGATCAATGTCTTTGAGGACGTTTTTGATGGAAGACCCTACTTCTTCGTGAGGAATGTTGGTGCATAGACCCACAACGTCGATTGTGACTATCAGAGAATCTGGTGGCAATGGTATGAATTTACTGTTCCACGCTTCCACCATGTTTAGGAAGTGGGTAGTGTCCTTTATGAACGATGGTAGTTGTCAGACAATAGGTTGAAGCCAGAAATCAATGAGTTTCGACAATTTCTCTGTGGGTCCACCAATACCGGAAACGATGGGTCTGCCAGGTGGGTTATCCAGTCTCTTGTGTAATTTGGGAAGGTGATAGAATATGTGACATTTGACTTCTTTGGTGTTCACTGTTCCCCATCTCTGTGTATTTGTCTTGATATGGCCATTTTCAAAGAGTTTGTCGATAAAAGTGTTTGATTGTTGGGCTATTTCCTTGGTAGGATCTTGGGATAGGAGCTCATAGGTGATTTTATCATTGAGCTGACGTTCGGCTTCTTTGATGTAGTCTTGAAGGTTTGGATGACAACTGCACCCCCTTTGTCGGCTGGAACAATTCGTACCTTGCGATCTGTCACCATACTTTTGAGTTCAGTGATAGCTTTTTGGCAGTTTGTGTTGAAGTTTTTGCGTTTTGATGGCTTGGGTTGAAAAGATCTGACCCCTGTTAGGATGGCCGAACAATATGTATCAAGTCCTGTGTCGCGACCCTGTCTTGGACTCCAGTACGTCTTCTTGTAGAATTTTGGTTTGGATGAGATTTGGTTGGGTGTGTCTTCGTCAAAGAAGAATTCCTTTAGCCGAATTTTTCTCATTCCTTCTTTTGCATCCTCTAGAAGTTCCAGTTTGTTGACAGTACTGGGCTAGGGCAGAATTTGGGGCCAAGTGATAGTACGTGTATTTGGTCCTCTGTGAGGTTGACCGATGACAAGTTGACCACTTGTTTGGGATCAGGCTGAATGCTGTATCTTCTGACAAAGCGTCTGTTTTTCTTGTTTTTGTGCCCACGTTTACTTCTGGAGGAATGTGTTGAACTATTGGATAGTTGTACATGGTGGCCTGCTTCAAAGTCTTCTGGTAGAATTGTTTGCGTTTGTTGGTCTTAAAACTATGTTCCCCACATTGTGTGTGAGAGTGTGCATACGCATGTTTTTGTTTGTGCGTGTGCGTGGGTGTGCATGCGTGTGCATGCTGTGGCTGTGTGCGTGTTTGTGATGGTTAATGTTTTAGTAGTTCATTTCAATATTTATGATCTATCTATTTATTCATTTAAATAATTTGTGAAGAGCCGTGAGCTCAAAAGAGAAAGGGCGCTCTATAAATGCTAGTTAACATTATTATTATTATCATTATCATTGTTGTCATAGTAAGTTATGATCATCGTCATCATTATCGCTGTCATCGTCATTAGACAGACAGACAGACAGAGACAGACTATTTCTTTCTCCTTCTTCTACCTTCATTGTACTGAAGATTCTGACAAAGACAAACAGAGACAGAGACACTGAGAGACAGGGCTAGCATACTATTACACAGACAGACAGACAGACAGAGTCAGAGAGACTTTTTCCCCCTTTACCAGCAGAAGAAGACACAAACTTGATCTGCAAATCCTGATGCCACCTCTCAGATTTATTAACAGCGAAGAATAACAAATGGACATATGCATCCACCCACGGCCTTTTGGGGTGTCCAGGGGTGATTGGCGAATCTTCCACTTGGACCTTCACCTCATTCGACATGCTATACAACACAGGAAAATACACCGTCCTTATGCAGTAGACGCTTATCACTTTCTGTCGGAAATTCACAAAAGACTCTGAATGCTTAAAGAAGACGTTGCCGAGACATTTGCGAATTTCGAAACGGACGACTTTATCAGACGCGACGCTGATTTGGAAGTGACATTTTGGAGCCAGCTCAGCAGCAGACAGACTTTCGATGTAAAGGTGACCGCTTGTGTCTTTAATGGTAAAGTTTCGAACCGTGGGGTCTTTAAGACATTCTTTGAGTCTGGATACCCGCAGTTGAGAAGAAGAAGAAGAAGAAGAAGAGCTTCGTGTTGCGTTGGTTGTCTGGGATTGTTGTGAGGGGATGTAATGATTGGTGAGTGTTTGTGTTTCCTGTTGCGAGTTATCGTTCTTTGTCGTCAAGTGGGTATTGTCACCCGTCGCCATTTTGAAAACGGCACCAAGAAACCATATCGTGAAAATCTTGTTGTTCATGATGGTGATTTATCGGATGTATTTCGTACATTTGATTTGTTGCTAGCACTTATAAACAAAGACTTTATCTTTGGCTGCTATTGATGACGCTGCTGAGAAATGTTCTGATCGACTCATGTTAGTTGCGAAGCTCTGTATGCCAGTAAAAGAGATAATGATTAATGAACGTGATGCACCATGGATCACTATGGAGAATAAATACTTAATAAAAAGGAAAAATAACATACATAAACTAGCCAAGCCTCTAAATCGTGATTGGCCTTGTTTTGCCGGACCCATAATGACCTTACAAATAAAATCAGACAAAGAAAGGCCGAGTATGTCAGAGTTAGACAGTCAAATCTCTTCTGCTAATCACTTTGGAACGAAGAACTGGTGGAAATTAGGTGAAAACATTTCTTTTAAAGAAAGGTCTACCCCAAGATGAAATTCCTCCCTTTCAAGACAATGATAGCATTTATCACTCTTCTCAAGAAAAGGCTACTATTTTTAATAAATATTTTGCTAATCGATAATAATGATGACATTCCAAAATTAAATGAGTTTCAGGGATCTGCTAGACAGTTAGTTCTTACTAGAGATTCAGTGTCGGAAGCTTTGAAAAGTCTTCATCCAGGGAAAGCTGTAGGTCCTGATTTGGTTCCTAGCAAAATTTTAATTGCTGCCCCAGAAGTTATTTGTGAACCTTTGACCTACCTTTTCAACCGATCACTGACTGAATGTAAATTCCCCTCTGTGTGGAAAATTGCCCATATTACACCTGTATATCAGAAAGGGGACAGACCAAAATGTTCATGATCAACTTGACATCCGAGCACGGTGGGCCAGCTTGATACACAGAGCGAGATTGAGAGACAGGCGAGCTGCTGCAGCGACTTCATTTCTTCAGCTGCTGCTGCTTTTTCTTCTTTGTAGCCTGCCTGCCGCCCAGCTACAGCTGACATTGACTTTCAAGTACGGTGGTTTGCTGACAGGAGCGGACACATCCCACTCTTTGAGCTGTCTTCTGCCAGCACCGCCGCACGACCATCACTGTTTCTGCGGCATTGACTTCGTCCTCCTCCTTTACGAGCTGCCTCCATCTAACCTTCTGTACAGCCTGCCTTTTGGAACTTCCTCCACATCATTCTCCGAAAGGATTCTCCAGTTCGTATGACTAGCTTTTGTTTTTTGGGGCTTCCATGTTTTATTGGGTCCCTAGAATAGAGTAAGACGCTGTACAAAAGTACAACCGCCGGAGTGCCGAGGGAGCAATGTGGCAGTGAGGTCTTGCACAACAGCCCACATTGCACGTCATTGCGCTCTCATGGTCACTTCGGCAACTCAAACCTCAGAGACAGGCCTGGCATTTTCCTCTTTCAAGACCTAGTCAGTCCTTAAACTTTTTGGTTTTTTGTATAGGTCTGCCCTTTCGAGACACTTTTTACGTGTCAGTGGGCAGGCCGCTAATTAGGGTCAAAGACAGTCTGCCAAAATGGTGATAGGCATAGTCTGAGCTAAAAAAAAAAGATTACAAAAACAAATTGTTTGAAAATATCTTTTCTAAATTAAATCAGGACTGACTAGTGTAGCACAGCCTCCAAGTAAAGTTAAAAACATCTAAAACTCTAATAAGCTAAAAATCGTATCGTAATTTTGTGTTTTACGTACTCTCGACCTGGGAAGGCATATATGGGACATTTGTTTTGGTTAGTTGGAAAACTAAAACTAAAACAAACACACAACGTAGGTGGACGGCACAAGAACGTGAACAAACAGGTAATATACAAAGGGGTAAAAGGAGTATTCTAAAAACGCAAGATGAATTGTTATTTGGTGAAAAAGGTTTAAGATTCATAAAAACCATTGAGTTGTCTTCGACAATAGATTAAATAACTGTAATAATATTTAAAAAAAGTTTACATTAAATATTATTTTAGTATTCTGGCCCGGAGTGAAAGAAACCAACTCTCCCTAGTCGATTAAAATTTCAGGGCTGCGTGTTAAAAATTCAAACTTTTATTGTATTATTAAAAACCAAATTTGGCCCTTATATTATGTTAAAACAAATGTTTTTTTTACAAATATTTAATTTTTATTCCCCCAAAAATATACATTATTTATTTTTATTTACAAGGGATAAAAAGGTTTTTATTATGAGTTCTTAATTGTCCTACAGGGGGAGAGAACTCTCTCTCCTGGGACTTCCTTGTCTAAAATGACAGGGGAAATAATTTACATCATGAACGAAATATGTACAGTTTTCCTTTAAAAGTGTTGTCATATAATAAAAAATGTTTAAAATTTACTTAGGGATCCTAAACGAGAAAAGAGGAGGCGGGGGAAGCTCGAAGGGTCTCAATGCGCCAAGTGAGGTGGGGGAAGCTCGAAGGGTCTCAATGCGCCAAGTGAGGTGGGGGAAGCTCGAAGGGTCTCAATGCGCCAAGTGAGGCGGGGGAAGCTCGAAGGGTCTCAATGCGCCAAGTGAGGCGGGGGAAGCTCGAAGGGTCTCAATGCGCCAAGTGAGGTGGGGGAAGCTCGAAGGGTCTCAATGCGCCAAGTGAGGCGGGGGAAGCTCGAAGGGTCTCAATGCGCCAAGTGAGGTGGGGGAAGCTCGAAGGGTCTCAATGCGCCAAGTGAGGCGGGGGAAGCTCGAAGGGTCTCAATGCGCCAAGTGAGGTGGGGGAAGCTCGAAGGGTCTCAATGCGCCAAGTGAGGCGGGGGAAGCTCGAAGGGTCTCAATGCGCCAAGTGAGGCGGGGGAAGCTCGAAGGGTCTCAATGCGCCAAGTGAGGCGGGGGAAGCTCGAAGGGTCTCAATGCGCCAAGTGAGGTGGGGGAAGCTCGAAGGGTCTCAATGCGCCAAGTGAGGCGGGGGAAGCTCGAAGGGTCTCAATGCGCCAAGTGAGGTGGGGGAAGCTCGAAGGGTCTCAATGCGCCAAGTGAGGCGGGGGAAGCTCGAAGGGTCTCAATGCGCCAAGTGAGGCGGGGGAAGCTCGAAGGGTCTCAATGCGCCAAGTGAGGTGGGGGAAGCTCGAAGGGTCTCAATGCGCCAAGTGAGGCGGGGGAAGCTCGAAGGGTCTCAATGCGCCAAGTGAGGCGGGGGAAGCTGGAAGGGTCTCAATGCGCCAAGTGAGGCGGGGGAAGCTCGAAGGGTCTCAATGCGCCAAGTGAGGTGGGGGAAGCTCGAAGGGTCTCAATGCGCCAAGTGAGGCGGGGGAAGCTCGAAGGGTCTCAATGCGCCAAGTGAGGCGGGGGAAGCTCGAAGGGTCTCAATGCGCCAAGTGAGGTGGGGGAAGCTCGAAGGGTCTCAATGCGCCAAGTGAGGCGGGGGAAGCTCGAAGGGTCTCAATGCGCCAAGTGAGGCGGGGGAAGCTCGAAGGGTCTCAATGCGCCAAGTGAGGTGGGGGAAGCTCGAAGGGTCTCAATGCGCCAAGTGAGGCGGGGGAAGCTCGAAGGGTCTCAATGCGCCAAGTGAGGCGGGGGAAGCTCGAAGGGTCTCAATGCGCCAAGTGAGGCGGGGGAAGCTCGAAGGGTCTCAATGCGCCAAGTGAGGTGGGGGAAGCTCGAAGGGTCTCAATGCGCCAAGTGAGGCGGGGGAAGCTCGAAGGGTCTCAATGCGCCAAGTGAGGCGGGGGAAGCTCGAAGGGTCTCAATGCGCCAAGTGAGGCGGGCCAGCTGAGGGAGGTGATACGCAAGCCATCCTTGTAAATAAAAATAAATAATGTATATTTTTTGTGAATAAAAATTAAATATTTGTAAAAAAAACATTTGTTTTAACATAATATAAGGGCCAAATTTGGTTTATAATAATCAATTAAAAGTTTGAATTTTTAACACGCAGCCCTGAAATTTTAAATGGGGGGATGGGGATGGGTGTAGACCCGTGGATCATCGACCGTCACGGGGAGAGGCGCCTGCCACGGGGGGAGGGCGGGGGAGGGGGTATGCAAGACATCCTCGCGTCAACACCCCGCGCAGGCAAACCTCCCCACGGGTGAAATTTTAAAGATGATCCCGAATTATATGTTATCAAAATTTATAAATTCAATATTATTCTGTCAAAGGTAGGGCACCATGAGCTATTTATAATTGAACATTTTATTAGACGTGAAGAAAAGGATACCTTTACTTTATTCTTGAGTTTCAAGAAAAAATAAAAGTTATTGATAAAATTAGTGAAATAGTATATGTAGTGTTGCATATCATAAAATAATTTTTATGCGGGTTATGGAATATTATATCTTGGATTAAAATAATAGATAAAAGATTGTTATTTGTTGTGTGTACGTTTGAAAGGTAGGAGTGCACTGAGAGATCCCTGGCCAACCTATGGCGAGACCAGCTATACACCTCTCTGACTGGCGGGGGTTTTCTGGACCAATGAGATGGCTCTAAAGTTTACTGTGTGGAAATACATAATGTTTGCCCCGGAAAGGACAGCGACGGCCGTGTCTGTGTAATGTGTTAGTAATTCAGCAGAAAAGTCCAGAGGGGGGGGGGGGGGGGGGGGGGGGGGGAGGCTATACATATCCCCCCGCCCTTGTTATTTCTGTTGGTGAATGCATCAATTTAATATTTATGGTTTTTATATATTAATTTATGTATAATTCATATATAATTAGATGTCATTTTAATACGGGAGCCCAGGTAAATGTTGATATGATACAGTGGGATGAAACCAGAAGGTACTATCATTCTTCTCTGATGAAAACCAGAAGGTACTATCATTCTTCTCTGATGAAAACCAGAAGGTACTATCATTCTTCTCTGGTGAAAGTCGGAAGGTACTATCATTCTTATCTGGTGAAAGTCAGAAGATACCATCATTCTTATCTGGTGAAAGTCAGAAGATACTATCATTCTTATCTGGTGAAAGTCAGAAAATACTATCATTCTTATCTGGTGAAAGACAGAAGGTACTATCATTCTTCTCTGCTGCAAGACAGAAGCTATTTGATAAAAGAAACCACAAACACCACTAACTGTGTATACTTTTTCAAATTAGCTCTGTGCTGTGAAAAGAATAAAATAAAGGTAAAAGATTGTGCTGGTTTACTTTTTGTCCCAATGGGGGACAGACAGTGTATGAGCATGGTACATAGAGAGCATCCTTTATGGATCCACCACTATTAACAGTGGCATTTTAAGCAATAAAGCCATTTCAAGCCACATTTGTACAGTGCATGGGGGGTTGGTAGTGTTTTGTGGTATAATTTGTTCGCAAGACAGAAGATACTACGACAACAAGAAGAAAGAAGGATAATTGTGCAGTCGAAAGCGCTTGAACACTACGGTACAAATGCACCAGGGACCAGAATATTACTGTGTACGACCCCGTTTTTTGACTACCCCGCCACATGGGCAGCCACACTCCGTCTTCAGGGGGGGGGGGATTTTGGAGACTTGTGATGGTTATGCTAGGAGCTTGTCGTGCATGCTAAAGACAATGCCGGCATTATTATCTATACATAGCGTGACAACATTTTGATGTAGCCTTGGTGTTCTAGCCTTCCAAGGAGAGATCAGGCATGTCGCTCCTGAAATAATTCACTAAGGTCATTGTTAATCTTAGTGTGTTGTCTTCATAATTCACTTCGTCAAAGTCTTTTTAAACACGAAACTTTGGTTTTATTCGCCGCGTTTAGTAGTTATTTCATCTCCATGTGCTTGTGTGAGTGTAGCGTTTTGATTATTTTTTCGTTCAACTATCCTGAAATAATAGGAGAAAGAGGAGAGAGAAAAGCTCGTAAATTACCGTGTAATTACCGATACTGTGTATCCGTGCGCGTGTGTGTGTGGTTTGTTTTTCCTTGTCACATGCGCACGGATTGTTGGGTGATTTACGGCCTGTGCGTGTGAGTGACGGTGGTGTGTGTGTGTGTGTGTGTGTGTGTGTGTGTGTGTGTGTGTGTGTGTGTGTGTGTGTGTGTGTGTGTGTGTGTGTGTGTGTGTGTTTGTGTGTGTGTTCTTCAATTTAACGTCCTTCCACTAAAAGTGATTCAGACAAAATTATATTGTGGCGTGTTTTTTGGTGTAGTTCAGTTGTGAGTACATGTGTCTGTAAGTGAGAATATGTAAGAATATAATAAGTAAGCCTAATAAGTTAGTGATATAATCATGACCCCCACCCACCCACCCAATTAAATCAACTATATCTTCACTTAAAGAATATAACGGATAATGAACAAGGTTAAAGATAAATACTAATTTAACTACTTAATAAACATTTACAAATTGAATCAAGGACAGAGTCATCATCTAATATACAAGATAGTGTTAATTGAGTCGATCCATCATTAAAACAGTCAATACCCGAATTATTACAGAGCTATCTTGCTGTTTGACAGTGAGTCAGTAAATGACTGACACTTATATATTCACCACACATGCATTTAACATTATGACAATATTTTGTTTTAAATGAATTCAAACGAAGTCTATGGATTAAACTTTCAATCTACCTGGACGAGAAAGTAACACGTTTGTGTGATGTTTTTTTCACCGTCTCTGTT
>CM065713.1:2555787-2563287 GCA_017654935.2 Phymorhynchus buccinoides
AAGTATGCGTTGACAAGCTGACCTTAATGACATGTAATGAAGTATGCGTTGACAGGCTGACCTTAATGACATGTAATGAAGTATGCGTTGACAAGCTGACCTTAATGACATGTAATGAAGTATGCGTTGACAAGCTGACCTTAATGACATGTAATGAAGTATGCGTTGACAAGCTGACCTTAATGACCTTAATGACATGTAATGAAGTATGCGTTGACAAGCTGACCTTAATGACATGTAATGAAGTATGCGTTGACAAGCTGACCTTAATGACATGTAATGAAGTATGCGTTGACAAGCTGACCTTAATGACATGTAATGAAGTATGCGTTGACAAGCTGACCTTAATGACATGTAATGAAGTATGCGTTGACAAGCTGACCTTAATGACATGTAATGAAGTATGCGTTGACAAGCTGACCTTAATGACATGTAATGAAGTATGCGTTGACAAGCTGACCTTGACATGTAATGACATGTAATGAAGTATGCGTTGACAAGCTGACCTTAATGACATGTAATGAAGTATGCGTTGACAAGCTGACCTTAATGACATGTAATGAAGTATGCGTTGACAAGCTGACCTTAATGACATGTAATGAAGTATGCGTTGACAAGCTGACCTTAATGACATGTAATGAAGTATGCGTTGACAAGCTGACCTTAATGACATGTAATGAAGTATGCGTTGACAAGCTGACCTTAATGACATGTAATGAAGTATGCGTTGACAAGCTGACCTTAATGACATGTAATGAAGTATGCGTTGACAAGCTGACCTTAATGACATGTAATGAAGTATGCGTTGACAAGCTGACCTTAATGACATGTAATGAAGTATGCGTTGACAAGCTGACCTTAATGACATGTAATGAAGTATGCGTTGACAAGCTGACCTTAATGACATGTAATGAAGTATGCGTTGACAAGCTGACCTTAATGACATGTAATGAAGTATGCGTTGACAAGCTGACCTTAATGACATGTAATGAAGTATGCGTTGACAAGCTGACCTTAATGACATGTAATGAAGTATGCGTTGACAAGCTGACCTTAATGACATGTAATGAAGTATGCGTTGACAAGCTGACCTTAATGACATGTAATGAAGTATGCGTTGACAGGCTGACCTTAATGACATGTAATGAAGTATGCGTTGACAAGCTGACCTTAATGACATGTAATGAAGTATGCGTTGACAGGCTGACCTTAATGACATGTAATGAAGTATGCGTTGACAAGCTGACCTTAATGACATGTAATGAAGTATGCGTTGACAAGCTGACCTTAATGACATGTAATGAAGTATGCGTTGACAAGCTGACCTTAATGACATGTAATGAAGTATGCGTTGACAAGCTGACCTTAATGACATGTAATGAAGTATGCGTTGACAAGCTGACCTTAATGACATGTAATGAAGTATGCGTTGACAGACCTTAATGACATGTAATGAAGTATGCGTTGACATGCTGACCTTAATGACATGTAATGAATGTTGACATGACCTTAATGACATGTAATGCGTTGACAAGCTGACCTTAATGACATGTAATGAAGTATGCGTTGACAAGCTGACCTTAATGACATGTAATGAAGTATGCGTTGACAAGCTGACCTTAATGACATGTAATGAAGTATGCGTAATGACAGTATGACCGTTGACAACAACTGACCTTAATGCATGCTGACCTTAATGACATGTAATGAAGTATGCGTTGACAAGCTGACCTTAATGACATGTAATGAAGTATGCGTTGACAAGCTGACCTTAATGACATGTAATGAAGTATGCGTTGACAAGCTGACCTTAATGACATGTAATGAAGTATGCGTTGACAGGCTGACCTTAATGACATGTAATGAAGTATGCGTTGACAAGCTGACCTTAATGACATGTAATGAAGTATGCGTTGACAGGCTGACCTTAATGACATGTAATGAAGTATGCGTTGACAAGCTGACCTTAATGATATGTAATGACGTTGACAAGCTGACCTTAATGACATGTAATGAAGTATGCGTTGACAAGCTGACCTTAATGACATGTAATGAAGTATGCGTTGACAAGCTGACCTTAATGACATGTAATGAAGTATGCGTTGACAGGCTGACCTTAATGACATGTAATGAAGTATGCGTTGACAAGCTGACCTTAATGACATGTAATGAAGTATGCGTTGACAAGCTGACCTTAATGACATGTAATGAAGTATGCGTTGACAAGCTGACCTTAATGACATGTAATGAAGTATGCGTTGACAAGCTGACCTTAATGACATGTAATGAAGTATGCGTTGACAAGCTGACCTTAATGACATGTAATGAAGTATGCGTTGACAAGCTGACCTTAATGACATGTAATGAAGTATGCGTTGACAAGCTGACCTTAATGACATGTAATGAAGTATGCGTTGACAAGCTGACCTTAATGACATGTAATGAAGTATGCGTTGACAGGCTGACCTTAATGACATGTAATGAAGTATGCGTTGACAAGCTGACCTTAATGACATGTAATGAAGTATGCGTTGACAAGCTGACCTTAATGACATGTAATGAAGTATGCGTTGACAAGCTGACCTTAATGACATGTAATGAAGTATGCGTTGACAAGCTGACCTTAATGACATGTAATGAAGTATGCGTTGACAAGCTGACCTTAATGACATGTAATATGAAGTATGCGTTGACAAGCTGACCTTAATGACATGTAATGAAGTATGCGTTGACAAGCTGACCTTAATGACATGTAATGAAGTATGCGTTGACAAGCTGACCTTAATGACATATGTAATGAAGTATGCGTTGACAAGCTGACCTTAATGACATGTAATGAAGTATGCGTTGACAAGCTGACCTTAATGACATGTAATGAAGTATGCGTTGACAAGCTGACCTTAATGACATGTAATGAAGTATGCGTTGACAAGCTGACCTTAATGACATGTAATGAAGTATGCGTTGACAAGCTGACCTTAATGACATGTAATGAAGTATGCGTTGACAAGCTGACCTTAATGACATGTAATGAAGTATGCGTTGACAAGCTGACCTTAATGACATGTAATGAAGTATGCGTTGACAAGCTGACCTTAATGACCTGTAATGACATGTAATGAATGTATGCGTTGACAAGCTGACCTTAATGACATGTAATGAAGTATGCGTTGACAAGCTGACCTTAATGACATGTAATGAAGTATGCGTTGACAAGCTGACCTTAACGTGTTAATGAAGTATGCGTTGACAAGCTGACCTTAATGACATGTAATGAAGTATGCGTTGACAAGCTGACCTTAATGACATGTAATGAAGTATGCGTTGACAAGCTGACCTTAATGACATGTAATGAAGTATGCGTTGACAAGCTGACCTTAATGACATGTAATGAAGTATGCGTTGACAAGCTGACCTTAATGACATGTAATGAAGTATGCGTTGACAAGCTGACCTTAATGATATGTAATGAAGTATGCGTTGACAAGCTGACCTTAATGACATGTAATGAAGTATGCGTTGACAAGCTGACCTTAATGACATGTAATGAAGTATGCGTTGACAAGCTGACCTTAATGACATGTAATGAAGTATGCGTTGACAAGCTGACCTTAATGACATGTAATGAAGTATGCGTTGACAAGCTGACCTTAATGACATGTAATGAAGTATGCGTTGACAGGCTGACCTTAATGACATGTAATGAAGTATGCGTTGACAGGCTGACCTTAATGACATGTAATGAAGTATGCGTTGACAAGCTGACCTTAATGACATGTAATGAAGTATGCGTTGACAAGCTGACCTTAATGACATGTAATGAAGTATGCGTTGACAAGCTGACCTTAATGACATGTAATGAAGTATGCGTTGACAAGCTGACCTTAATGACATGTAATGAAGTATGCGTTGACAAGCTGACCTTAATGACATGTAATGAAGTATGCGTTGACAAGCTGACCTTAATGACATGTAATGAAGTATGCGTTGACAAGCTGACCTTAATGACATGTAATGAAGTATGCGTTGACAGGCTGACCTTAATGACATGTAATGAAGTATGCGTTGACAGGCTGACCTTAATGACATGTAATGAAGTATGCGTTGACAACCTTAATGCTGACCTTAATGACATGTAATGAAGTATGCGTTGACATGCTGACCTTAATGATGTAATGAAGTATGCGTTGACAGGCTGACCTTAATGACATGTAATGAAGTATGCGTTGACAGGCTGACCTTAATGACATGTAATGAAGTATGCGTTGACAGGCTGACCTTAATGACATGTAATGAAGTATGCGTTGACAGGCTGACCTTAATGACATGTAATGAAGTATGCGTTGACAAGCTGACCTTAATGACATGTAATGAAGTATGCGTTGACAAGCATGTACCTTAATGACATGTAATGAAGTATGCGTTGACAAGCTGACCTTAATGACATGTAATGAAGTATGCGTTGTATCTGTGCCTAACTGGGCATAGCATCTAGGTGTAGCTTTTCATCATTAATGTTCAATGTACACAAGCATGTCCTTTATTAATAGAGACAACAACACAACTGCTCCACATCTTGTATTTAGGCAAGGCCAGCCTCTTAAAACAAAACCCTTTCAATGTCCAACATTAATGCGTCTGGGTGATTGCAGGCCAATTGAAGGTCCTTTGTAATATTCTGGGGTCAGATGAGCCCTAAGGCACACCTTGCATCAATAATTGCACTGTAACTTGGACCTCTTGTATGCAACAAAGTTGAAATGTATGGTTACATTCAAAGATGCAGGTGATATTTGATGTAAATGATTATACGGGCGCTACTTCATAACGCAGCAATTGTAGGCTTTCTCGGGAGGTGGTCTCCATGCAGCTAGCAATTAATCTATTCCCATGTCCATTAGACCTTTTCCTCCCAAATTGTCCCTGATATTCTGCAGGCAAACTGCCTACGTGAATCACAAGCTGTCATTTATTGTCTCCATAATAAGTTATATTATTTACATACAGGTGTGAATGTTTCAACTAAGGTAAGGCAGGCAGGAATTAAAAGGGTTTTGTAGCTGATGCTTCATTCTCTCACAGACCCCCAGGGTGATAAACTGATTTAGTGCTTTACAACAAACCAATTTAAGTCTTTAATTACCCAAGCAAACATACATATTTATATATATGGGAAAGCTAACTGAAAGATAAATACCAAAGGCAATGCAAGAATCAAGGCAGAGCAAGAATCGATGGCAAGGACCATTAGGTCTCAATGGTAAGAAACAAAAGCTTCAATAGCAATATAATGCTGGGTTTTTTCGATGGCTCCACCTGTAGTATAGGTTCAATTCTTAATGCGCACAGCACTGGAAATTATGACAAACAAAATTTGTATATCATAAGTAGTCAGTAAAAATTCAAGCAATTGCATACAAACGCAGACAAGTCGGTCGGTATAAAACGAAGTGTATGACTGAAGCCCCTTATTATTACTATTATCATCATCATCATTTTCCAAGAATTGAGGATTGAAGTGTGGGCTGATGAATTATGCCTTATCATCGTACCTATCTTTGGGAGAAGAAGAACAAACAGTAGGAAATCACCCAGTGGTATGTAGAGTGATGAAAGGAGCGTTTGAGAAGAGACCTTCACTGCCTAAATATAGAGAAACTTGGGATGTGGATCAGGCTCTAAGTTACTTGGAATCGCTGCCTGAATTAGATAGCTTGTCCCACAAAGACCTTTCTTTACGCACGTGTATGCTATTGATGCTATTGACTGGACGAAGGAGCCAGGCTTTACATACGCTCAAACGTTCACACATTAAGCTAAAAAGCGACAGATGTATAATTACGTTTCTGAAAAATAGAAACAATCGAAACCAGGAGTTCACCTTCAGCCTGCTGAGATATGCGCATTTCAAAATAACCCAAACTGGGTTTAGTCCCTCATCTGAAGGTTTATCTTGGAAAAAAATAAAAAATGTCAACACAGGGCCACAGTTGTTCAAAACAATTCCAAAACCACATCTGCCTGTCAGTCAAGATACATTAGCTCGCTGGGTGAGAACTGTGCTCGCTGAGGCAGGCATAAATACTGATATTTTATCGACGCACAGTACCAGAAGTGTGTCTACTTCAGAGGAGTACCGTTAACTAAAATTATGAAGAGTGCTGGTTGGAGTAGTGAAAAGACATTTGTTAAGTTTTATAGAAAATCGGAAAAAACAGAAGTGAACTTCAGCCAAACAATCCTGGACCATTTTGTAACGAAATAATGTGAATTGACACTGAAATGGATTCTTTGTTTGTTTGGGAGGATTATTCAAGTGGTATATTGTAAATAGTGTACAAATGATGGTGATTGAGAAGACAGCCTGATAACCTTCATGCAGACAAGTGCTCCGTGGAAGCTATACAGGAAGGTACAGTCTTCCCTTATGAGGTAAGACAAAAACGTTGTCATTTTCTTTAAGTGCCTATGCTATCTGGAACTCCCTACCCTATGAACTTCGTTCTGCTAAATCTTTCCAATCTTTCAAAACTGCTCTTAAAACTCACCTCTTCCAGCAATACCTCTGATTTCTTCCTTGTCCTGTTTCCTGCCTTAAAACTATGTTCCCCACATTGTGTGTGAGAGTGTGCACGTGCATGTTTTTGTGTGTGCGTGCGTGTGTGCGCGTGCGCATGTTGTGTCTGTGTGCGTGTTTGTGATGGTTAATATTTTAGTAGTTTATTTAAATATTTATGATCTATCTATTTATTCATTTTAATTATTTGTGAAGCGCGGTGAGCTCAAAAGAGAAAGGGCACTCTGTAAATGTTAGTTATCATTATTATTATTATCATCATCATCATTGTTGTCATAGTAAGTTATTATCATCGTCGTCATTATCGTTGTCATCGTCATTAGACAGACAGAAAGACAGACAGACAGACATACAGTGACACACTTTTTTCTTTCTTATTCGTTTGATCTTCCACCTTCATCATACTTAAGATTCTAACAGAGACCAACAGAGACAGAGAACAATGAGAGACAGGGATAGCATAGTATTACACAGACAGACAGACAGACAGACAGACAGACAGACAGACAGAATCAGATAGACTTCTGTTCCCCTTTACCAGCAGAAGAAGACACAAACTTGATCTGCAAATCCTGATGCCACCTCTCAGATTTATTAACAGCGAAGAATGACAAATCGAAATAAGCATCCACCCACAGCTTGCTGGACACTTTTGGTGTTTCTTTCACTTGAACCTTCACCTTATTCGACATGCTATACAACACAGGTAAATACCGCGTCCTTAAGCAGTTGACGCGTATCACATTCCCTCGGAAATTCACGAAAGAATCCGAATACTTAAAGAAGACTTTGCCGAGACATTTGTGAATTTCCAAACGGACGACTTTATCAGATGCGGCGCTGACTTGGAAGTGACATTTCGAAGCCAGCCCGGCAGGAGACAGACTTTCGATGTAAAGGTGACCGCTGGTGTCTTTAATGGT
>CM065713.1:2570787-2595787 GCA_017654935.2 Phymorhynchus buccinoides
ATAAGATCCCTCCCTTGTAAGACCTCAATGTGGATGATTTGTGAAGGTATTGTAAGGGAGGTTCCACTGTATTTCAAGCATTTGATGTTCACAGCACCCGAGTCCAACTGCTTTTAGTTCATGCCTGTTTTTAGATCTCATCACCAGTATTATTATAATACCAATCCAAAGTTTTTATCTGCTTGTCTGTTTGTCGTTGTCACTTGTGAGGTCTTTCTCTTACGTTACGGTGTGCTTGCCCAATTCGCAAAAACGGTCTAAGAAACACCCTTCGTTTGCAAATAGATTGTGTGTGTTTTGTTCTTGCCAAACAAGTAAGCAGCGAACTATCCGGCACTAGGAGGGGGTGAATACATTTCTTGTTGTTGATTGGTCCATTAAAATTTGGTTAAAATAATACTTCTTTTTTTTTTGACCAATCAGACAAGAGCTTGTAATATCCATCCGTAAACGTTTTCTAAAGTGTTCCTTAGACCTCTTTTGGCATAACAGTTATGCGCGCAGTGATTGTCGTCTAGAGGAACTCAACCCTGGTGTACGTTTATGAACCCTGTCTGTGTCTCGTCCTCCTAAAGTATCAACTTAACCCTTTTGTGTCACATTTCGTAATTATTAACTCTTCAGTTTACCTGGTCAGATCCGCATAGTTCCTCATCCTTGTAGAAACAGTCTCTCTCATCCTCTTGCTCGATACACTGGGGATTCATATCGCACAGGAAATGTTCAGCCAGATCGGGCCACACCCCTTCTGAACAGTTCCAATCTCTGAAGCCTCTCCCCCGTGTCCCAGCCACGCGGCTAGGCTTCGACTTATCCGAGTGGAAAGAAAAACGGAGTTTGAATCGGTGACATTTCACCCCGTCGCCGAAATAGGTGGAGAAATAAGCTGACATGAAGGTGGGTTTGCTGTGGTCGTCGACTTTTGCAGGGAAGAAAAACAAGGGGTCTCTCAAGTAGATTCGTTTGCGGA
Organism: Phymorhynchus buccinoides; assembly: GCA_017654935.2. Taxonomy (NCBI): domain Eukaryota; kingdom Metazoa; phylum Mollusca; class Gastropoda; order Neogastropoda; family Raphitomidae; genus Phymorhynchus; species Phymorhynchus buccinoides. Next base: position 2,571,758 of record CM065713.1, read on the forward strand.
CCATGTGATTTGGGAGAAAAGTCTCTTGACTGCCGCAAAGTCCTGGGTACAGAGATATAAAAATTGGTGGAATGTTAATTGTGTTGAGAGAGGCAGAGATCGAAAGAGGGCGGGCAGGAAGAGAGAGAACGGGAGAGAGGGAGAGAGAGAAAGAGATCGTAGAGTGTGTGTGTGTGTGTGCGTGTGTGTGTGTGTGTGTGTGTGTGTGTGTGTGTGTGTGTGTGTGTGTGTGTGTGTGTGTGTGTGTGTGTGTGTGTGTGTGTGTGTGTGTGTGTGTGTGTGTGTGTGTGTGTGTGTGTGTGTGTGTGTGTCAAGTCAAAATGATCTGTATTGAGGGTTAAAGAATAAACTAACAAGGCTGTTTTTATCCTGTCTTCCAACAAAAATACAAACATCATGAAAAATGCATAACAAGTACTGGGAAACCCCTCTTCCCCCCCCCCCCCCCCCCCCCCCCCCCCCCCCCGAGAACATTCATAAATGAGTATAAATTACAAAATAAAAATTAAATTAATTAAAAAATCAAACAAGAGAGAGAGCGAGGGAGAGAGAGAGAGAGAGAGAGAGAGAGAGAGAGAGAGCGAGGGAGAGAGAGAGAGAGAGAGAGAGAGAGAGAGAGAGAGAGAGAGAGAGAGAGAGAGAGAGAGAGAGAGAGAGAGAGAGAGAGAGAGAGAGAGAGAGTACACACACAAAAATAATAATAATTGCGAGAAAAGGAAAGAAAAGAAAAAGAAGAGAAACAAATGAGAGAAAAAAGAAGGCAGAATAACATTTTGTTTTACATATTTATATACATACGAACATGCATCATAATAAATTAAGATTTTACAATTTATCAATCAAATACTTCTTTAAAGTTCTTTTAAAAGTAGATTTAGATGGACATAATTTCAAGAATGCTGGCAAGTTGTTCCATGTGTTTCCTCCAGCGTATGTCAAGCTGGATTTGAATAGATCGTTTCGGGGTTTAGGAAACGAAAGCATGTGAGTGTGTCGATTTTCATTTATTTTAAAAGAGCTTATAATTTTCTTCGGGGCAGTTCTGTTTACGACATTAAACATACATAGGCATTTGTTACAGAAAAGCCTGTCTTTAAATGGAAGGAATGTTTAGTTGTTTGTAGTCATTTACAGTCAGGCTACCTGATTTAAGTAGAACTAACTTTAAAGCTATTTTATGTAAGCGAGTATATTTGATTACTTTCACTTGCACTATCCCATAAAGTGGATGCATAATTAATAAGAGGTAAGATGCAACCATGAAAAGAAAGTTTATTGAATGAAGATCCAACAAATTCTTCATTTGAGATAATTGGTCAATTCTTATGGAAATACGTTTACCAATGTCATTAATGTGATCACCCCACAATAAGTCATTATCAATAATAACCCCTAACACTTTATGGAAGGAAACTTCTTCAATGATTGTATCCTTGACATACAATGGAGGAAACACAGAATTCATCTTTTTCGTTTTTGTCTTGAGGTTACATACATACATTTAGTTTTTTGTGCGCTAAGAGACATGTGGTTCAACTCCGTCCACTCAATTAGTTTATTAGCATTGGCCTGCACATTTTCTGCTATAGAAGGATTGGTATTATTAGATTGCAATGAGGTGTCATCAGCAAACATTTCACAGCAGCATTTAACACACAAAGCAAGTCATTTATGTAGGTAGAGAAAAAGAGTGGTCCTAAGACTGACCCTTGGGGAACACCAAACTTAATAGAAATTAATTTTGACCTCAATGAATTAATTTCAATGAGCTGTTGCCGATCAAAAAGAAACGACTCAATGAAGCACAAAGCACTGCTGGTTAGATTGTAATGTGTTAGGTTTTTTTTTAAATTAAAAGAGTGTGATAATATAATAATAATAATAAAAAAAACTTATATAGCACACATTCCAGGCTAGCTGCTTATGGCACTTTACAAAAAATACATTTGACCAAATCAAATCAATACCCATGCTCGCACGCACACAAACGTTAAGCACACTCTGACGAACATAGCATATCATTTATATGCGCATGTACACATACATACATACATACATACATACGTGCGTACGTGCGTACATACATACATACACACAAACACAAACACAAACACACATATGCATACACACTTATGCCTACACACGCACGAGCACACGCATGAGCGCACGCACACACGTGCATGCACATAAATATGAGCACATGCACAAGCACATGCCAGAGCGCACGAACACACACACACTTTCTGTCTCCCACATTCCCCATGCCCTTCCTCATCCGCACACGCTTTCATTCTCACAATCCGATCATGGTGGACAGTAGTGTTCAGAGAATAGATGGGTTTTCAGGTTGGTTTTGAAAACTGACAGGGAGTTGGAATGTCTGAGAGACAGAGGGAGTTTGTTCCAAGTAGCTGGGGCCTGAAAAGAAAATGATCTCTCGCCATAAGTTTTCGTTTTAATTGAGGGAGGCAGTAGAAGACGAGAATCAGAAGACGAACAATGCTGACGAGATGGAATGTAAGTATTAAGTTAGGAGCAGAGCCAGAAATGACAGCAAAGCTAAGAGTGGAAAGTTTGTAGTTGATCCTGTTGGAGAGTGGCAGCCAGTGCAGAGAGTGCAGAAGGGGAGAAGCATGTTCAAACTTGGAGGACTTAAGGATTAGTCGTACAGCATTATTTTGGAGTATTTGGAGTTTGTTGAGAAGGTACTTCGGAAGGCCAGCAAGAAGAGAGTTGCAATAATCTATTGTCGAGAGGACAAATGCACAGACCAAGGTTTTAGTGGCATCAAGTGGAGAGATAGTGACGAACATAACTGATCTTGCGAAGCTCAAAATAGGCAGATCTGCAGATATTAGACACATGCTGCTGAAGGGAGAGACTTTGATCCAAAGTGACACCAAGATTCCGGACAGAAGAGGAGCAGGAGATAGTGGTGTTGTTGATTTTGACAGAGCCTGATTAATAACATCAAATGCTTTAGCAAGGTCTATGAGTAAGGCACCTGTAAATTCATTGGGTTTTTTTACATTTGAGAGACATCTATCTACTACTTGTATAAGTGCAGTGTGGCATGAGTGGTTTTCTCACTTTTATGTATAAATTCATAGCATTTTAAATGAGAATATAGATGTTTTTGAACGTGCTTTTCAAGTGGTTTAGATAATATGCTTAAAATGGAGATAGGTCTGTGGTTAGATCGCTCACCACTTTTGTATAAAGATATAACTTTGACTTGCTTAAATGTGAGTGGAAACTGATTTTTATCTATGCATAAGTTGTACAGATAGGTGAAGGTGTCTGCAATATCACATGACGCGGTTTTCAATCTGTTGCCATCCATTGCATCTAAATCTCGACTTCCAGATTGTTTTATGTGTAAAGATTCATCTACCACTTCATTGACAAGAAGGCTGATGAAAAATAATCTTCTTGTTTTCAAATATAAAATAGTGAGGCTAAGAAGATGTACTGAAATTGATCAGGGGAAGGAACTTCTCGTAATTAACTCCCTTTTATCAAAGTTATTGATGGCACACATTCGCCTAGCAAAGTGAAAGCAGCTGCCACAACAATACAGACCCAAGTTCGTCCTCGCTTTCAGGTTTCACGTAAACGAATGTTCCCTTATCTTTTCGACCTACCTGGGAAGACGTAGAGTGAAAACCCGGTTTTCCAGAATAGCGTGGTGACGAAGGCTATTCGACCGGGAGGAATGGTCAGTGTCACACAACTGGACCATGTGTGGGGGCAAGACAAGACTCCGTCCATCCCCGGAGATGATAGGTAGCCTGCACGCATCAATATCATCATAAGCATCATCGTCATTATCATCATGTCGTGTAGTTATCATCACAAGCATCACCAGCATCATCATCATCATCATCATGTCAAGTAATGATGATGATCATCATGTCAAGTAATGGTCATCATCATTATCATTTGCGTCATCATCGTCATCATCATCATCGACATCATCATTGTCATCATCATCGTTATCATTATTGTTGTCATAGTTATTGTCATCATCATCATCATCGTCATCGTCGTTGTCGTCACCATCATCATCATCATCATTGCTGTCATAGTTATTGTCATCATCATCATTATTGTTGTTGTGTCATTGTAGTCATTGTTCTTTCGTCATTGTCGACATTATCACCATCATCATCATCATTGTCGTCGTCATTATAATCATTGTTATCCTCGTTGTAGTTAGCACCACAATCATCATCATCATCATTCAATCTCACAATCGCCATCATCATCAACATGGTCGTACACACCCTCTCAGAGAGAGAGAGAGAGAGAGAGAGAGAGAGAGAGAGAGAGAGAGAGAGAGAGAGAGAGAGAGAGAGAGAGAGAGAGAGAGAGAGAGAGAGAGAGAGAGAGAGAGAGAGAGAGAGAGAAGAGAGAGAGAGAGAGAGAGAGAGAGAGAGAGAGAGAGAAGAGAGAGAGAGAAAGAGAGAGAGGAGAGAGAGAGAGAGAGAGAGAGAGAGAGAGAGAGAGAGAGAGAGAGAGAGAGAGAGAGAGAGAGAGAGAGAGAGAGAGAGAGAGAGAGAGAGAGAGAGAGAGAGAGAGAGACTGGCATCTGACATACTGACATACAAACAGTGACAGACTTCTTCTTTCTTCTTCGTTTGATCTTCCACCTTCATCATACTTAAGATTCTGACAGAGACAGTCAGAGACAGAGAACAATGAGAGACAGGGATAGCATAATATTCCACAGACAGACAGACAGAGTTAGAGATACTGTTTTTCCCCTTTACCAGCTGAAGAAGACACAAACTTGATCTGCAAATCCTGGTGCCACCTCTCAGGTTTATTAACAGCGAAGAATGACAAATCGACATAAGCATCCACCCACTGCCTTTTGGAGCCTTGGAGACGCCAGGGGATTCGTGTTTCTTCCACTTGAACCTTCACCTCATTCGACATACTATACAGCACAGGAAAATACAACGTCATTATGCAACAGACGCGTATCACATTCTGTCGGATTTTCACGAAATAATCCGAATACTTAAAGAAGACGTTGCCAAGACATTTGCGAATTTCGAAACGGACGACTTTATCAGACGCGGCGCTGACTTGGAAGTGACATTTTGGAGCCAGCTTGGCAGGAGACAGACTTTCGATGTAAAGGTGACCGCTTGTGTCTTTAATGGTAAAATTTCGAACCGTGGGGTCTTTAAGACATTCTTTGAGTCCGGATACCCGCAGTTGGGAAGAAGAAGAAGAAGAAGAAGAAGAGCTTCGTGTTGCGTTGGTTGTCTGGGATTGTTGTGAGGGGATGTAATGATTGGTGAGTGTTTGTGTTTCCTGTTGCGAGTTATCGTTCTTTGTCGTCACGTGGGTATTGTCACCCGTCGCCATTTTGAATACGGCACCAAGAAACCATATCGTGAAAATGTTGTTGTTCATGATGGTGATTTATCGGATGTATTTCGTAGATTTGATTTGTTGCTAGCACTTATAAACAAAGACTTTATCTTTGGCTGCTATTGACGACACTGCTGAGAAATTTTCTGATCGACTCATGTTAGTTGGAAGCTCTGTATGCCAGTAAAAGAGATTATGATTAATGAACGTGATGCACCATGGATCACTATGGAGATTAAATACTTAATAAAAAAGGAAAAATAACATACATAAACTAGCCAAGCCTCTAAATCTTGATTGGCCTTGTTTCGCCGGACCCATAATGACCTTACAAATAAAATCAGACAAAGAAAGGCCGAGTATGTCAGAGTTAGACAGTCAAATCTCTTCTGCTAATCACTTTGGAACGAAGAACTGGTGGAAGTTAGGTGAAAACATTTCTTTTAAAGAAAGGTCTACCCCAAGATGAAATTCCTCCCATTCAAGACAATGATAGCATTTATCACTCTTCTCAAGAAAAGGCTACTATTTGTAATAAATATTTTGCTAATCGATAATAATGATGACATTCCAAAATTAAATGAGTTTCAGGGATCTGCTAGACAGTTAGTTCTTACTAGAGATTCAGTGTCGGAAGCTTTGAAAATAGTCTTCATCCAGGGAAAGCTGTAGGTCCTGATTTGGTTCATAGCAAAATTTTAATTGCTGCCCCAGAGGTTATTTGTGAACCTTTGACCTTTTGAACCCATCACTGACTGAATGTAAATTCCCCTCTGTGTGGAAAATAGCCCATATTACACCTGTATGTCAGAAAGGGGACAGACCAAAATGTTCATCATCAACTTGACATCCGAGCACGGTGGGCCAGCTTGATACACAGAGCGAGATTGAGAGACAGGCGAGCTGCTGCAGCGACTTCATTTCTTCAGCTGCTGCTGCTTTTTATTAAAAATATTGCCAAAAACTCTGCTTATTAAAAATATTGCCAAAACTCTGCTCTGGTATCAGAAAAAGGAAAAAAAATGTTTAATTTGTAGCTATTTATTGGGAAGAGAAAAGGGGCTTTAAGAAGAATACGAGAGTGTGTAAGATTAATGTAAGCAAGTGTCTAACCAGGGTGAAGAGGGAAAGGAACAAAACATCCTGAGACTCTGCGGGAGGGATGTTTGTTGATAAAAGAGAAACACAACCATTTAAATCGGAGAGAACAGATAGATAGAGAGAGAGAGAGAGAGAGAGAGAGAGAGAGAGAGGGGAGAGAGAGAGAGAGAGAGAGAGTCCCTAGAAGAGAGTAAGACGCTGAAAAAGACAGAGCGGAACGAATAAATAACAAGTTGAGAACAAATGTCAGTTAAAAGATCAAAAACATGTTAATAAATTGACAACATTCAAATTTTAATAATAAAACAACATTCAAAATTCAAATAAACTTAACAAAACAATGTCCAACAGTAGGGTCTAAGAGTCCAATCGCCGGAGGTAGGGGTGACGAGGGCGTCGGCCCAGGTGGGAGGGTGGAGGAGGGGGCCGAATCACGAGTGAGGGGAGAGGAGGAGGGCACAGGGGAAGACCAAGGAGTGAGGGGGGAGCCCGGACAGGGAACGATGGGGGAGAAGGGGAAGAGAAGCGAGAGGGGCGAGAGGGTACCAGGTGTGGACTCAGGAGAGAGGGGAGAGGAATGGACCGGTCCAAGAGAGATGGGGGAGGATGAATCTTTTCTAGGTCAAGGAGTGAGGGGAGAGATGAGGAGGAAGAGGGAGACGGGAGCAAGAAATGAGGAGGAAAACCAGAAGAAACTCCAAGAGGAGAAGAGGAAAAGAGGGGAGGAGAGGAGGGGAGGAGGAGGAGGAGGGGAGGAGAGGGGAGGGAGGGGAGGAGAGGAGGGGAGGAGAGGAGGGGAGGGAGCGAGAGAGAAGGGACCAACAGATAATAAAGAAGAAAACGGAGGAAGAGGAGAGCAGGAAAAAAAGGGAGGGGACGGAGCGCCAGAGGGAGCTGAAGGAGAACAGGGCAGAAGGGGCACAAACCAGAAAGAAGGGGGAAGCCATGCGGATTTGAAGAGGGAAGGGAGGAGGGGGTGGTGTGGAGGGAGAAGGGAAAGCGGGAGTAATAAAGATGTCCTCATCCCCTGAAAGATCCATCTGTGAACCGAAAAGGTAATGTAGCATGCCAAAAGAAAGGGAACAGGTGGGTAGGAAATAGAGTAAGACGCTGTACAAAAGTACAACCGCCGGAGTGCCGAGGGAGCAATGTGGCAGTGAGGCCTTGCACAACAGCCCACATTGCACGTCATTGCGCTCTCGTGGTCACTTCGGCAACTCAAACCTCAGAGATAGGCCTGGCATTTTCCTCTTTCAAGACCTAGTCAGTCCTTAAACTTTTTGTTTTTTTGTATAGGTCTGCCCTTTCGAGACACTTTTTACGTGTCAGTGGGCAGGCCGCTAATTAGGGTCAAAGACAGTCTGCCAAAATGGTGATAGGCATAGCCTGAGCTAAAAAAAAAAGATTACAAAAACAAATTGTTTGAAAATATCTTTTCTAAATTAAATCAGGACCGACTAGTGTAGCACAGCCTCCAAGTAAAGTTAAAAACATCTAAAACTCTAATAAACTAAAAATCGTATCGTAATTTTGTGTTTTACGTACTCTCGACCTGGGAAGGCATATATGGGACATTTGTTTTGGTTAGTTGGAAAACTAAAACTAAAACAAACACGCAACGTAGGTGGATGGCACAAGAACGTGAACAAACAGGTAATATACAAAGGGGTAAAAGGAGTATTCTAAAAACGCAAGATGAATTGTTATTTGGTGAAAAAGGTTTAAGATTCATAAAAACCATTGAGTTGTCTTCGACAATAGATTAAATAACTGTAATAATATTAAAAAAAAGTTTACATTTAATATTATTTTAATATTTTGGCCCGGAGTGAAAGAAACCAACTCTCCCTAGTCGATTAAAATTTCAGGGCTGCGTGTTAAAAATTCAAACTTTTATTTTATTATTAAAAAACAAATTTGGCCCTTATATTATGTTAAAACAAATGTTTTTTTTACAAATATTTAATTTTTATTCACAAAAAAATATACATTATTTATTTTTATTTACAAGGGATAAAAAGGTTTTTATTATAAGTTCTTAATTGTCCTACAGGGGGAGAGAACTCTCTCTCCTGGGACTTCCTTGTCTAAAATGACAGGGGAAATAATTTACATCATGAACGAAATATGTACAGTTTTCCTTTAAAAGTGTTGTCATATAATAAAAAATCTTTAAAATTTACTTAGGGATCCTAAACGAGAAAAGAGGAGGCGGGGCAAGCTCGAAGGGTCTCAATGCGCCAAGTGAGGCGGGCCAGCTGAGGGAGGTGATACGCAAGCCATCCTTGTAAATAAAAATAAATAATGTATATTTTTTTGTGAATAAAAATTAAATATTTGTAAAAAAAACATTTGTTTTAACATAATATAAGGGCCAAATTTGGTTTTTAATAATAAATTAAAAGTTTGAATTTTTAACACGCAGCCCTGAAATTTTAAATGGGGGGATGGGGATGGGTGTAGCACCCGTGGATCATCGACCGTCACGGGGAGAGGCGCCTGCCACGGGGGGAGGGCGGGGGAGAGGGTATGCAAGACATCCTCACGTCAACACCCCGCGCAGGCAAACCTCCCCACGGGTGAAATTTTAAAGATGATCCCGAATTATATGTTATCAAAATTTATAAATTCAATATTATTCTGTCAAAGGTAGGGCACCATGAGCTATTTATAATTGAACATTTTATTAGACGTGAAGAAAGGGATGCCTTTACTTTATTCTTGAGTTTCAAGAAAAAATAAAAGTTATTGATAAAATTAGTGAAATAGTAGTGTAGTGTTGCATATCATAAAATAATTTTTATGCGGGTTATGGAATATTATATCTTGGATTAAAATAATAGATAAAAGATTGTTATTTGTTGTGTGTACGTTTGAAAGGTAGGAGTGCACTGAGAGATCCCTGGCCAACCTATGGCGAGACCAGCTATACACCTCTCTGACTGGCGGGGGTTTTCTGGACCAATGAGATGGCTCTAAAGTTTACTGTGTGGAAATACATAATGTTTGCCCCGGAAAGGACAGCGACGGCCGTGTCTGTGTAATGTGTTAGTAATTCAGCAGAAAAGTCCAGAGGGGGGGGGGGGGGGGGGGGAGGAGGCTATACATATCCCCCCGCCCTTGTTATTTCTGTTGGTGAATGTATCAATTTAATATTTATGGTTATTATATATTAATTTATTTATAATTCATATATAATTATATGTCATTTTAATACGGGAGCCCAGGTAAATGTTAATATGATACAGTGGGATGAAACCAGAAGGTACTATCATTCTTCTCTGATGAAAGCCAGAAGGTACTATCATTCTTCTCTGGTGAAAGTCAGAAGGTACTATCATTCTTCTCTGGTGAAAGTCGGAAGGTACTATCATTCTTCTCTGGGTGAAAGTCAGAAGGTACTATCATTCTTCTCTGGGTGAAAGTCAGAAGGTACTATCATTCTTCTCTGGTGAAAGTCAGAAGGTACTATCATTCTTATCTGGTGAAAGACAGAAGGTACTATCATTCTTCTCTGCTGCAAGACAGAAGCTATTTGATAAAAGAAACCACAAACACCACTAACTGTGTATACTTTTTCAATTAGCTCTGTGCTGTGAAAAGAATAAAATAAAGGTAAAAGATTGTGCTGGTTTACTTTTTGTCCCAATGGGGGACAGACAGTGTATGAGCATGGTACATAGAGAGCATCCTTTATGGATCCACCACTATTAACAGTGGCATTTTAAGCAATAAAGCCATTTCAAGCCACATTTGTACAGTGCATGGGGGGTTGGTAGTGTTTTGTGGTATAATTTGTTCGCAAGACAGAAGATACTACGACAAGAAGAAGAAAGAAGGATAATTGTGCAGTCGAAAGCGCTTGAACACTACGGTACAAATGCACCAGGGACCAGAATATTACTGTGTACGACCCCGTTTTTTGACTACCCCGCCACATGGGCAGCCACACTCCGTCTTCAGGGGGGGGATGATTTTGGAGACTTGTGATGGTTATGCTAGGAGCTTGTCGTGCATGCTAAAGACAATGCCGGCATTATTATCTATACATAGCGTGACAACATTTTGATGTAGCCTTGGTGTTCTAGCCTTCCAAGGAGAGATCAGGCATGTCGCTCCTGAAATAATTCACTAAGGTCATTGTTAATCTTAGTGTGTTGTCTTCATAATTCACTTCGTCAAAGTCTTTTTAAAGACGAAACTTTGGTTTTATTCGCCGCGTTTATTAGTTTATTTCATCTCCATGTGCTTGTGTGAGTGTAGCGTTTTGATTATTTTTTCGTTCAACTATCCTGAAATAATAGGAGAAAGAGGAGAGAGAAAAGCTCGTAAATTACCGTGTAATTACCGATACTGTGTATCCGTGCGCGTGTGTGTGTGGTTTGTTTTTCCTTGTCACATGCGCACGGATTGTTGGGTGATTTACGGCCTGTGCGTGTGAGTGACGGTGGTGTGTGTGTGTGTGTGTGTGTGTGTGTGTGTGTGTGTGTGTGTGTGTGTGTGTGTGTGTGTGTGTGTGTGTGTGTGTGTGTGTGTGTGTGTGTGTGTGTGTGTTTGTCTTCAATTTAACGTCCTTCCACTAAAAGTGATTCAGACAAAATTATATTGTGGCGTGTTTTTTGGTGTAGTTCAGTTGTGAGTACATGTGTCTGTAAGTGAGAATATGTAAGAATATAATAAGTAAGCCTAATAAGTTAGTGATATAATCATGACCCCCACCCACCCACCCAATTAAATCAACTATATCTTCACTTAAAGAATATAACGGATAATGAACAAGGTTAAAGATAAATACTAATTTAACTACTTAATAAACATTTACAAATTGAATCAAGGACAGTTATCATCTAATATACAAGATAGTGTTAATTGAGTCGATCCATCATTAAAACAGTCAATACCCGAATTATTAAAGAGCTATCTTGCTGTTTGACAGTGAGTCAGTAAATGACTGACACTTATATATTCACCACACATGCATTTAACATTATGACAATATTTTGTTTTAATTCAAACGAAGTCTATGGATTAAACTTTCAATCTCCCTGGACAAGAAAGTAACACGTTTGTGTGATGTTTTTTTCACCGTCTCTGTTATTAGATTTAATACAGGTATGATAATACTGAACATGTGGGTTCATCAATAAAGTTTTAACATTTTCATGAGATGTTTTGTTTATAATTGAGAAACATTCTGTCAGATCTAAGGGAACAATAATTGAGACTGCGTTGTTACGATTTTCAGCTGCATTTGTAGCAGCTTGGTCTACCCGTTCATTTGGTGATATTGCACAATGCGACGGCACCCAAAAACAAGTAACAGTAATGCCTTTAATGGAAAGAAGGTGTATTATATGACTAATTTCAACTATCATGTCAAGTCGTATACATGAATTGGGAGATTTGATAGCATACATTGCTGCTCTGGAGTCAGCACATATTAAGACTTGGCTATTATTTATAGGAAAATATAAAATGAAATCCAACGACTTAAGTATAGCAAGTAATTCAGCACTATATATAAATAACTTTTTACCAAGACAAAACAACTTTTCTACCTTTAAGCTAGGAATCATGAAAGCTGCTCCCGTGTTATTATCATCTAATATTGAATATCTTAAGTTGGTAATTGTAATTATTATCTAAGTTGGTGCATACAATAGTTCTAAAAATATTTTGGTATAATCATTTTTAGATACATTTGTGTAGTCAATGTCAAATATAGCTTTTGATTGCTCCCATTTTGGAATAGGTGAAAATGTTTTATTTAGCAATGTTATTGATATCTATTTTTGCATCTCTTAGAAGATCCGATGAAAACAAATAAATAGATTTTGTGCACGTTTTCCAAAATCCTTTTCTGATTTTAGACATACCTCTTTTGCACAAACATTGTTTTGTGAAAAACTTTTCAAAACGAATTCTGAAGCAGACTTTTCGAAGACCTGTGAGCGGTAAAACTCCCACTTCGCTATATGTCCCTAAGTTAGATGTATGTGTGGGAACCCCAAGAGCCATTTTGTAAGCTTTGCAATCAGTGTTCTGACGTTTATTCAAAAGGTATTGAGGTGCATTAAAAAATACTTCTTGAGCATATGATAGTCTTGAGCGTACAAGGGCACACACACACAAACACACACACAAACAAACACACACACACACACACACACACACACATCATACATATACACGCATGCACACACTACACACACATACACGCATGCACGCACCCGCCCGCCCTGCCACACACACACACACACACACACACACACACACACACACACACACACACTCACACACACGCGCGTGCGCACGCGCGCATACATGCATACACACACACGCACACTCCCAGCGATTCAATCAATAAAACAACAACCAAAATAAGTATAAAAGGTTACAAAGCAAATCACCAGATCATACGATTGTATATGAAATAAGAATACTCATAAAATCAAAATCAGACTTAAACAGCTGATAATCATGATAGTTTTTTTCCCCACATTAGTTATTATATAATATGGAAAGTCATTACAGCATTTCATAGGTTCAAGACACTATTAATGCTATTGAAACATTAATATAGGTCTGATATTTCAAAATATATGATAAAAGTATTGCTATTCAAAATTTAATAAGTGTACGTATGTACATGACCCAGGATATAAAATAAAAGCAGTGTTTAAAATGGAGTGATAATCAGCAACAAAAGAAAAAGGCGATTAATATGATATATTTTGATATATTTTACCCCCCTGAAGACTTCATCACTTATCACAAATCGAGCAGACTGATAAGATCCCGACTTCCTTACTCGTCGAACCCAATCAGATCTTCAGTTAGAAACTACAACAAAGCAATAACAGTTCCCTCCTCAAACACCGACCAGTTAAAAAAACCTCTTTCTTTGTTAGAACACCAACAGAGTGGAACCATCTGAATAATAATAAACCACCTCTGCGCAATCTCTCCCCGTCGCAGTCATGCCAGACTACTGGATTGTAGCGACGTATATGAAAGAAAGAAAGAAAGAAAGTATTATAGCGTTTAGAGTCGCTGGCTGAGAGAGGAGATGCCCAAGCTGCACGAGAGTAAGCAGATAAAAAAAAGCCATGCCCTTGCCACCAATTGTTGGTGAGCGGAACCGCAGCCTCCTCCACAGTCTGCGCATGCCCATTAGACCTCCAGATCACCCTACTAACTTTAAATGCTCATAACTCTGGAACGGAAAAAAGAGACAAGAATGGTTATTGTATCATCAGAAAGAGAATTGTCTGAAGATTTCAAATGGATAATTTTCGCGGAAGGGTCAGCTTGACACTTAATGTCCCTTCCGTGGTGAAAGGCCAAACATCGGTGATTATGGATTGCATAAATTGATGTATAAAGAAAAACCGGGTGATGAATATCATTACCCCACTTGGATGGGAGTCCAGTACTCTCTCTCTCTCTCTCTCTCTCTCTCTCTCTCTCTCTCTCTCTCTCTCTCTCTCTCTCTCTCTCTCTCTCTCTCTCTCTCTCTCTCTCTCTCTCTCTCTCTCTGTGTGGAGTTTTTTGGTGATGATTTGTTGTCATTGTTGTTTTTCCTTTTGTAACCCCCTCCCCTCTGACATGGGCAGAAGGCCTGGATCAGTAATCTTTGTGAATTGTGAATTGTGTGTGAATTGTGAATTCTCTCTCTCTCTCTCTCTCTCTCTCTCTCTCTCTCTCTCTCTCTCTCTCTCTCTCTCTCTCTCTCTCTCTCTAGCCACAATCCCCGGACATTTACAACAACAACTTACGCAAAGTTAATCTAGCCACGTTTGGTAGAAGCGCTGTTTTATTGACACGGACATTTACAAAAACAACAACAAAAAGACAAGAGTACAACAAGAACAATGTAATTAGACGAACATATTCACGTTACGAGAATTGACTCTTGACTCTTAGAATGGAAGGAAACGAAAAGAAAGAAATGAAGTGAAGTGAAGTGAACTCACTGAAGTGAAGTGAAGTGGGGTAACTCAATATATCATTTTAATTAACGGAATACTTATTTAAACAGAAGCACATGTCACAAAACACCAGTGGCAAAGAAAGAAGAATAACATAATAATTATTAATCAACAATATGAATTTCCCAACTGCCTGTACTACTTCCACAGCTGTTCAGTTGCACACAAATGTGATCTGTTCATTTAACCCCTTCGTGACTTCACTGCCATAGAAAAACACCATGACTGGCCTGGGGTTGCCTAGAAGAAGAAAACAAAACGAATAAGAGGCGTAACAAAACTCAACACTGTCAATGATTCAGATTTGACAACATTTCTGGTTGATCCGAGTTTATTTTTGGCTTCGAAATCGTAGTTACTTGCATTATAACCGGAATCATTAGTCTCCTTATTACTATCACTGTTAATGAAAACATATTAGAGTATTATCACTGTTAATGAAAACATATTAGAGTATTATCTGAGGCTTGTGCAGGGCCGATTTTTGGACATTTGTTTTTAAATTAACAATTAAAAACAGAAGTGCCAAACATAAATGAAACGAAAGTTGGAAGAGTGATGAAGAGAGCGGTAACTTGAACAAAAATATGGTTTGGATTTTTTTAATATCCCATTTATTTCGACAAGTTTTAGGCTCAGAAATCGTTGTTCCGAGAATACTCGGAATTAGGCCCTGACTGGCGTTGTCCTGTTTCAAGTATACTCCGAATCCATTCAGAATGAATTAATTGACTGAATCTTGAAATTTTAGATGAAAACTACACCAAGCATTTCTTCATAAAAAATATTTTGGCTATATTCTTCGTAGTATTTTTAATATATTTCTTCCATCAGATTTATGGAAACAATTTTTTTAACAGTTCTTAAATAATACACTTTTTATCACAAACATAAATGCAAATGCTAATGAGTGAAAATGTGACACGGCATCCTGAGTATAACTCAGTTTCTTACATACTATAATATGCCTTACATTATTCTTGACTGTTGATTATGAACAGGATCTCGTGTGAAAGAAAGTCCTGAAACTGAAAGGAGCTGTGTCTCTGCTTTCAATAATATTGCTATCCTTTCCGCCCAAAAACAAAATGTCAACATTGTTTTTTGACATCATGAGGTAAAATTCCTATTATCTGGGCAGGGTGTGTTGGAACACAGGAAATGTGACGATAATCTCCGATGTCATCACCACAACGGCAGAGAGGATCGTTACTGATAATATAGTTATGAACCAACACCACAAAAGGGACATTGAGTCTCTGGGCTAGTCTCTCACAACAGGCTTTGAAAGTCAACAGCTCTTTTTTGTCAGTTTTGAGTTATGGGTATTTTCGTGTTATCTAACATCGTATCTGTCATATGTAGAAAGGACAATATTTAATATGGTCTCTAAATGGTCGTGTCGTGTTTTAAAACGAGTAGGTCAATGCATGCTTAGCAGCTAGGCTAGACTTTAGATTGTTTTATCAAAATGACGCTCACCCTACTAACTTAAACTGCTCATAATTCTGGAACGAAACAAGTGACGAGAATTGTTCTTCTATCATTAGAAAGATAATGGTCTGAAGTTGCAATTGTATATGTGTCAGAATGGTCAGTTTGACACTTAATGTCTCTTCCGTGGTGCTTGGTCACATATTATATCTTCTACAAATGTCATGATTAAGGTCGCTCATTTGAAGTCTTAGTCTGCATAGCATAATTTCACATGTCCCGTCTTTAAAATAGTAATACGTTTGTACCACACTATCATGTCTATATAGAAAACGCCTAATGAGTGAGTTGGTCTGTTTCAAGCAGACTGATCAACGATCATCACAAAGAAAAGCACGCTCTTTGCACTACAAATGTGTAAGTATCTGACCAATAATTTCAGCCTTAGTGATTGAAAGACATTTTACAAATTTCGGGCAACTTCAATCGTCGTAACAGTTAACGGGCCTGAGAGTGAAACAGAAATAATCTAACGAAACGCCAGATACAAATTACTTGTATTTAGTGAGTGCTTTTGGTCTAACCTAAGCATAAAAAATGTGTCAGGTCTCCTACTAACCCTACCACAAACGTCTATTGGATAAATCAAAACCCACAGAATAACTGCACTCAAAATCATATAATGCTACTTACTAGCTACACTACATAGAAAAAATGATGGTAGTAACAATAAACAAAATGATATTACAACATCGTCACAAAAATAACTTTTTCTAAGGTACACAACAGACAGATGTACGGAATACAAAATAAAATGACAAGTAAAAATCAACAACCTCTATTCACGTGTGGTACCAAATCAAAACTAACCAGCCAACAAGCAACTGGTGTGTGGGTTCCTAACAAAATGATGTCTCCAAATCTCTGGTGCTCCTTTCCCCCCTGTCAGTGTGTACGGAGGAGTAGGGGCTCATCGATGCGAGCCGGATTTGTCTGATGAGGTCTCCCATCTGCTCTCGTTGATCTTCCATCACCAGTTTATTTCGATTGTTCATGTACTTCAGCGCTTTCATGTGCCTCTGCGGATGAGTAGGCGCTCATCGATACGAGCCGGATTTGTCTGATGAGGTCTCCCATCTGCTCTCGTTGATCTTCCATCACCAGTTTATTTCGATTGTTCATGTACTTCAGCACTTTCATCTGCCTCTGCGGATGAGTAGGCGCTCATCGATACGAGCCGGATTTGTCTGATGAGGTCTCCCATCTGCTCTCGTTGATCTTCCATCACCAGCTTATTTCGATTGTTCATGTACTTCAGCGCTTTCATCTGCCTCTGCAGTTTGACATGGGTCAATGACACCCTGGTCGTTTCCTCTTCTCCGCCCTTGGACTCTGTCCCAATAGAACAACACACATGAACGTACATTCCGATATTATGAATCGTTACTGTCAGCTTTAGTACACCATCAGAATGTTCAAATAATATTAAACTCTATTTGACGGAACTGTTTGTGATTGGTACTCACTTATATAATACTGAATAATATAATGTAGATGTCAGCGCAGAGATTGAAATATGATAGAGTTCTAAGCTCAACTAGTAGAGATCGCTATTGCAATTTGAACTAGTAGAGATCGCCATTGTGATCTCTACTAGGAAGATTTTAAACTCCACTAGCAGACAGTTGAATTGCAATCTCTACTAATTGACATCACAATCGTGGCTATCGTTTTTATTTACATACACCAGTAGATTTGATAAGGATAGCAATTAATATTGTGGCTATAATAAGACTGTTTTCCACTTTGTTTTTCATTTGTAAGCAGACAGGCATGCAGACAAAGTAAAATACAGTCGGTGCACTACAAAAACAAAGAAAGACAACCAGAAAGAAGCAAGGAAAAACAGACAATCATGTTACCCTCAGCTGTTAGAGCTTTCTCCATCTGGTGATGCTCGAAGTCAAGCAAGGAACGGTCTGCCCATTAAAACATGAAAACCCGAGTTATTGAAACCACCCTGATTGTACACACGCATGCACACACACACACACACACACACACACACACACACACACACTCACACACACACACACACACACACACACACACACACACACACACACACACACACACATCAAATTATCTGTCTGTATGCCCAACTTTGATTTGCACCCTTCAAAATACAAATAAAAATAAAAATCCTTTCCCACCCTTCTTCCCCTGGCAATGCCTCTCCATGCTACCCTCACGCACTACTTCTTAAATGTCGATGATTCTGCAGCCTTTTAGTCCTATTTGTTTGGACATGTTATTATTTCTGTGAACGAGTTTAGAACTCCATCACCCTAGCGTCTCCCACGTCTTCTCGGAGATAACGTTTTTCTCCAACTCGAACCGAATCTTGCGGATTTTATCCTTACCAACATTCAGAGAGTCATTGAGTTCCCGTCGTTACCAAAATAACGACCTTACCCATCAAAATTAAAAAGACAAAGCTCTTGCCTAACAACCACTTGCTTTTAAAATGTTTTTCAGAGCCTTGCCTGTGCTGATAAAGTCTTTTTCGATTAAAGTTTAGTTCATGTGAACAACCAAAAATCAAAATTGATCTGCTGTTTTAGGCGTGTGATTCATAGTAAGTCTCAGTGCTTTAGCTCATTCCATGCACATTCTCAATAGCAGCATATGGACAGACAACAGCGAATAGCAAGCATAGAGTACTAACAGGCCAGCTGCGTGTTGGTTAAAGGTCATATATGACGTGACAACCAAAGAATAAAAAGACACTGAGAAGAAAAAGGGGGAGAAGTGGGAGGAAGAAAGCAGAATGCTAAAAGATAGAGTATTATGGGAGACTCAGCATCTTGATCTTGATCTTGACGATAAACATTGACAGGATCCAATAATGGATATACACGCCAACGGTGAAAAAACTGGGCAGAGCATCTCAACCTAACGTAACCTAATAAAAAACTTTAAAAAAAACAAAACAACCCAATTCAGGGGGAGATTATCGGCAGGCTACAATCTCCAGCTGTTTAGCTGACCCCCAGCACCATCTAATATGGTAGCTGGGGCCCCCTCCTACAGTTCAGTATGTTGAGACCAGACCAGACTCAGCCGTCCTGAACTGGCTGGCTGGTGACAGGGTGATAATATCGTCGAGCAGGCTGTTCCACTCTGTTGTTGTCCGTGGGAAGTATGAGTTCTTGAAGGTGGTGGTGTTTGATCTTTCTACTACGAAGCATTTGCTATTGTTCCTGGCCCTGTTGGTCACCACATGTTATGTTAAGTGGTCCTTTTCTTGGCGGGACACGATTCTTCGTTTTGATTGGGCCACTGGTTTCAAAAACTGTTCAGCTGGTAGGGCTGGCATCTCTCCCCTGACGATTTTGATAAAAACAAGGTGAGTCGCTGGGGGTTTTCCCTCCTGGTTTGCAGTGCTAGAACGTTCTGCAGTTTAAGCACATTTGTGATGTATCCAGGGGTGCAGTCTTTGTACTTGTGATTGTTGCTTCTGGACACTCTCCAACCTGTATGTATCCTTTCGGATGTACGGATCCCAGACTGACGAACATGTTGTTCATTTCAGGTATAATTACGTCATTTTTTGTTCATTTAGCTTCACCATCAGTGTCTTATCTCTGCAAAGTGTTGCTTTATAGCTTTGTTAGTTGATGCAGCTTGTCTAGACCAACTGGTAGGAAGTCAAACGCATGGAAGTTGACTAAGTTTGAGTTATGTATCTTTTGCATGCGGACGGCGATATAATCATTGCAGATTCTTGAGTTGAAAACATGACTGTTTAAATTCACGTTCTCACGATCCATGGTGTGTTTTCTTTGTCCCTTTCCCCCATCATTCTTCTGATTTCATTTTACCTATGATGATTGGCAATTGCATTTCATACTTTAACATTAGAACGGTCACGAACATCGGCAAATATGACCCAACGAGCCTTCATTATCTACATGTACAGTGAAAGTGAAAAAAAAAAGGAATCCAACTAGATTGAAAAGTTATCGAATGTAGCATTCGAGAATCACCCGCAGAGGGTCCAGCGATCTCCTTGACCTTGACCTTGACCTTGATTGGTCAACAATATTCGGTAGGAGCATAAGCCAAACCACCTTCATACCAAGTTTCTACATCCTATGTCGACTGGTGTTTGAGATATGGCTAATTTTGTTTTCAGTTTTCAAGGTCATACGTCAAGGTCATGACCTTGATCCTGACCTTGACACCCAAAAGGCACGTCTACAGTACCTAGCCTACATGCACATCAAGTTTCATCTTCCTATCCTTATTCCTTCATGGTGATAAGCTCTTATCTTGGGCACTCCATTTTTCCGACCCCCCGATTTTCAGGGTCCAGTGATCTCCTTGACCTTGACATTGACCTTGATTGGTCAACAATATTCGGAAGGAGCATAAGCTAAACCACCTTCATACGAAGTTTCAACATCATATGTTGACTGGTGCCCGAGATATGGCTAAAAATAGATTTTCAGTTTTCAAGGTCATACGTCAAGGTCATGACCGTGACCTGGACCTTGACACAAAAAGGCACATCTACATTACCTAGCCTACATGCACATCAAGTTTCATCTTCCTATTTTTATTCTTTTATGGTGATATGCTGTTAACAAACCCACATACATACACACACAACCACTTACACATATAAATTAAACGCATAACGACACGCATTTTAATTGAACATCACGGTCAAACTTTACGTTTTTAAAAAAAGCATTGACAAACATGTTTCAGAAATGTACAACAGGTGGATAGAGGAACACACCGGTAAGCTGTGTATGCCTATTTAAAACTAACATCAAGCACCTCCAAATCAATTGTGCCCAAATTTACATGATCTCGAAATGGTACTGACAATGATGGACATGAGATAAGCATGCTGGATAGGTAACTACTTAGCATAGTCACTCACTTGAACTTGGCAATCAGTAAGTTCATCAGCAGCACGTTGATGAACATGACGTACAGACCCAGCAGCACTGAGGAGAAGCAATGTCCGTACCCCGTTGCCAGAAACGACTCTGTCTTGCAATCTACAGCCAGTAACATTAATGAGAACAAACAAGCATTGAAAAAAAGCTTTAACCCTTTCAGCGCCAATGTCGACTTTTGTCACCACATTGGTTTTACACCCATGTCAGGTCCGTTTTATTGCAGAAATCTTGGAATTTTTTTAATTTACAATTATTTTATCATTCGTATTTTGTATGTAGAATGTCTATGTCTTGAAAACATTAAATGCTTGTAAAAGAGGTAGAAGGGTATTTTTGTTTTTGCAAAATGTGTCTATTATAATTAGTCATGTAATTGGTATGTCGATGGCAGTATGATTTTATTTCAAGTTGCAGTATTGTATTCAAACTTGATTGAGAATGTGAATGTGGTCTCTATGTTTCTTTCTAGAATGTTCATATTGTAACTATTCTACTCTTGTATAATTAATTGTGTGTGAGTGTGTGTGCGCATGCATGTGTGTGAATGTGTGTGTGTGTGTGTGTGTGTGTGTGTGTGTGTGTGTGTGTGTGTGTGTGTGTGTGTGTGTGTGTGTGTGTGTGTGTGTGTGTGTGTGTGTGTGTGTGCATGGTTACTTATCTGTTCTCTCTATCTTTCTGTTTCTCTGTCTGTCTGTATGTCTGTATGTCTGTATGTATGTATGTATGTATGTATGTATGTATGTATGTATGTATATCTCTGTATCTGTCTGTATCTGTCTCTCTCTTTCTATCTCTTTCTGTGTTTCTCTGTCTCTGTCTGTCTTTTTATCTGTCTGTCTGTCTGTATGTATGTATGCATATATCTGTCTCTGTCTCTGTCTGTCTCTGTCTCTCTCTCTCTCTCTCTCTCTCTCTCTCTCTCTCTCTCTCTCTCTCTCTCTCTCTCTCTCTCTCTCTCTCCTCTCTCTCTCCTCTCTCTCTCTCTCTCTCTCTCTCTCTCTCTCTCTCTCTCTCTCTCTCTCTCTCTCTCTCTCTCTCTCTCTCTCTCTCTCTGAGAACATGCTGGTAAAATATCAAACACCAAAATAGGGAAAACCTGCGCAAAAAATATATCAGCTAACCCATTTATGTCCGTATTTTATTTTATGTTAAAGCTTGCACGTTAACATGGCATCTATTTGCTTCTGAAGTTAATATATTTAACAGTCATTTTGAGTCAAACTTAAAAGAGAATCTTTAGTGATTTAGAAGAAAATGCATGGATCTACTCATTTCAAAGCACTTGTTGGAGTATTTAGAGACCACAACAATGATTGTCCTTTATACATATGAAAGATAAGATGTTAGAGAGCACAACAGTTCCCATATCTCTAAATTGATAAATAATGATATTTGTTTTACTTTTCAAGGCTGTTTGAGAAACTAGCACAGCGACTTAATGTCCCTTTCGTGGTGCTGGGTCACATGTCTGGTACAAAAATATTTACTATATAAGTTTATGTTAAGGGGTACTGCCCCTTCAATTTAGAGTCACAAACGTGGGCATACATGGGTTAATAGTGATAATAAAGAAATCAAATCGAAGCGCAAGTATGCCTAATATTCATAACATTAATCCATCCTAAATCGGAATATACTGGCTGCATGCTGCAGGGAGATCAATGAAAACTGTAAATCCGACACATTCGCACCTTATCCATTATGGCATAGGAACGCAGAAAAAGGAAGAGAGTAAGCACTAAACACATACATGCACGCATACATACACACATACATACACACATACATACACACACACACACACACATACATACACACAACGCGCACACACATACACACACACACACACACACACATACACACACACGCGCACACATACACACACACACACACACACACACACACGCGCGCACGCACATATTTTCCCACTTAGTCATATAATTGTATTACCCCCACCCCTCACACACAAGATAAGTCACGATGACCTTATAGTAATGGTAGACCCACGAAGGCCTCACTTATAAAAGTAACCAGAGCGGAAAGCTAGTTAATGCACTCGTTGAAGATCTGAAGAAGAAGAAGAAGAAGAAGAAGAAGAAGAAGAAGAAGAAGAAGAAGAAGAAGAAAAAAAAACTAGAGCGTCAAAACAACAGCCATGCGGCACATTTTATGCTCAACTGACCTTAACCGTTTACTAATGACCTTCGTTTTCAAAGTTGGCCTAGATATCCTAACTACCTAGGCAAACAACATGTTAGCCTTTTACATACATCCCTCAGATCAAACAAGTTCGTGTCAGCATATCATACACACATAGTCAGCCAGTGAGGAATATGTTATGCTACAGTGACCTTGACCTTTTGAGCAATGACCTTCATTTTGTTTACTCGATCTACAGGTAACGTAACTAACTATAGGCACGCAAAATGAGAACGTCATAGACCCAGCTGTTTAAAACACACACAAAAAAGTTATGGTGTTAGCATTCATAGTCCGCCAAAAAGGAACATATTACGTACAGACGTCATTGAAAGCATCACCAGCGTCGCCTCGCACGTGGTAAAGAAGAAGAAGACGAGGAAGAAGAATTAAGGAGGACGATGACATCGACAACACCAACAACAATGCAGTGGGTAAACATTTTAAAGATATTTTGTTCCTCTTTTAAAAAAAAAATATATATATATATTCGCATAGCAACGATTTTCAAGTATTAAAAAAACACCTCACAAATCACTCCAGCCTTGCACACAAACAAAACAGATATAACTAAAAGGAGAAATGAAAGAAGAGTGTGGATTTTTACTTCAGGTTTAGAGAATGGGGAACACTTTTTTTTTAATATATGTAATTTATGTAAAACAACTCGCTACACCAAACGGTTTCCCCACAACCAACCACTACAAAAGCAAAGTCAGAGGCAACATTGTGGTCTAGGGGAGCGAAGCAGGTTTAAAAGTGACCAAGGTATGCATATATGGCGTGCACACAGATTTACTTCCCTCAAAGCAAATGCATCAAACTCAATCAATCAATCAAAATCAATCAAATGTATTTATTGTCTTCAATGAAGAAAATCTTTTTTCAGCGTGCACTTAAATGTAAAACTGGCGGGACATTATATAATAAACTAAGACATAAAA
>CM065713.1:2598287-2605787 GCA_017654935.2 Phymorhynchus buccinoides
GAGAGAGAGAGAGAGAGAGAGAGAGAGAGAGAGAGAGAGAGAGAGAGAGAGAGAGAGAGAGAGAGAGAGAGAGAGAGAGAGAGAGAGAGAGAGAGAGAGAGAGACATAGACAGAGACACAGAGAGAGAGAGAGAGAGAGAGAGAGAGAGAGAGAGAGAGAGAGAGAGAGAGGGAGAGAGAGAGAGAGAGAGAGAGAGAGAGAGAGAGAGAGAGAGAGAGAGAGAGAGAGAGAGAGAGAGGGGGGGATATGAGGGATATTAACTCGTATTTCAAGTGATATCCTTCAGTGATAGCCCTGGGTTGCACTGTTTGTTTGGCATGACAATGTGGTGTCCCGCTTGTCTGTACACTGGTGTACTGGCGTAATAACGCAGTCGATGGGTACTGTAAAGGCGCTTGTTACACCCGTGCGTGAGGGGAAATAATCAACATTAACAATCAAAGTGTATGACTATGCAAGCGCATGAGAATGTTCGTGTCTCTCTCTCTCTCCAAATTATCCACACCTCACGACACAGACGAACAATCAACAACAGTCCACAAAAGCAGGTAGAATTCAATCCTGGTCAACTATTAAATCAAAAGAAAGTTTCACATTCAATTATCATTCATCTTCAGTTCACTCTCCACACTAAATATCAAATTCGTTCGGGTGTTTCGCCTTTTCTTAATATACCTAGAAAAGGGAAACTATGTATTTCAATAACACATTTTCTTAATTAATCCTCAAATTGTCTCCCATTTGAGTTTTCCAAAACCATCTCCATTTACAAGTACACAAGTAGTAGGTTCCTTCGTAGTTATCCAAAACTAACTCATTTTATCTACTACTCAATCCCACAAACCAAACTGGCAGTAAATAGCGCAGGTGTTCCCAGTGCACTCCTGCCGTTTTCTCTTCAACCAGGCCCGCAGGTGCAGATCGAAGTCGCGTCTGCCCGCGTGCATCCTGGTGTTGCCGACTCTGTCACTTTGCTCCAGACCGCCGCACGGAAAGGAAAGTCAGCGCGTCAAAGGAGATGGGGCCCATGCCACACCACTCTCCTAGCCAGCCACAGAAGCTGAAATGATCGATACCAACCATATACAAGCTATCCAAAATATGTACGTGTTAACAGCCCACGAGACTTACCAACCAAATAGTCTCCTGTTAACAAAGAACAAACCACCATCAAAATGGAACAAATTGATTATTACCAAACAACAACGCACTCAACACAACACCTTGGAACCTGCAAACTATCATTGACTTCTTCCAACATTCACAAAGAGTAATACCTTTGACACACCACCTTGACGTCTATCACAACCAAGTAACGAACTCACCAAACGAAGCCAAAAATTAGAATTCCATACAAGGAATGCAACAACTGTATTCATAGAAATAACAAGAGAGTAAACCCATAGGTACGAACCTGCATCAACAGCAGCTTACAAAAAACATAACTGAGTTGCCCCCGGTCCACATCCCAAAGCTAACAGCTGAGGACCAAAAAAAACGATGTGTCCCATTCAAGACAAACATGGCAACTGAACTCAACTGAACGAAATCGGTCAATACACATCTGCGCGTCACGTGATACGCATACTGCGCTGAGGTTCCAAACCAGAAATATGGCATCACAAAAAACGCCCAAAACACTGCGTAACAGCGCTAAACCTTTGCATTCTGATACCTTAAAAACAAACAAATGAAGGCAGTAAAGAGACAAGCGCGTAGGCCTATACAGATTGATATGATTCACACACACATACACACACACACAGCGCGCGCACACGCGCGCACACACACACACAGCGCGCGCACGCGCGCACACACTCACTCACACACACAGCGTGCACGCACACACACACACACCTCTCTGGTCGAACTCAGTCTCTCTCCATCAATGACTCATCTTCTGCAATGGTTGGGTCCCATTCTTTTTGTTCTATACACTCAACCTATTTCTGACATTGTGGCCCATCATGACATTTACCATCACTGCTTCTCTGATGACAACCAAATCTACACCTCTGGTGATATCTCTCTACTCCCCTCCATCATTGAGCGTACACAGATATGTATTTCTGACATCAAGGCATGGATGACTTACAACAAGCTCCAGCTAAACAACGACAAAACTGAACTGATTTTCATTCTATCAAAAAGGGTCATGTCTACAATCTCTGTCCCTATTTCTGTCCAACTTGGAAACTATCTCATTCAGACCTCTAGTGCGCAATCTAGGCGTTGTACTGGACCAGACACTCTCTTTTCAAAGTCAAATTTCTTCTGTCTGCCGTGCTTGCTATTTGGAGCTTTGGCACGTCAGTTCTGTACGTCATGTTCTGTCTGAAGAAGCCACCAAAACCCTCATTTCTGCCTTTGTTCTTTCCAGACTTGATTACTGTAATTCTCTCCTTGCTGGCTACCCACAAAATCTCCTGATTAAATTGCAGAAAGTCCAAAATAATGCTGCTCGCCTCGTCCTGAAATGCCCGAGGACCTCTCGTGTTTCTCCTTTGCTTCAATCTCTCCACTGGCTCCCTGCTGAAAAGCGCATTGAGTATAAACTCTCTCTATTATGTTACAAGTCGCTGAATGGTTTGGCCCCATCATATCTCTCTGATCTTCGATCGATTTATACTCCCACTAGACTGCTTCGCTCCTCCTCTGACACTCACATTCTGCAGATCCCTCGTTTCCGTGCCAGAACTCTTGGCGAACGTTCTTTTTCTTTCCAAGCTCCCTCCTCCTGGAACGGCCTCCCTTCTGCACTCCGAACCTCAAACAGCCTCTCTTCTTTCAAGTCCTCCCTCAAAACAACTCTCTTCAAAACATAATCTTTCTCCTCCTCCTCCTGCAAAGGTTATCCATTGAGTAATGTGTGTGCGTGTGTGTGCGCGCGTGCGCGCGCGTGTGTGTGTGTTTTGTTGTGTGTGTGTGTGTGTGTGTGTGTGTATGTATGTGTGTGTGTGTGTGTGTGTGTGTATGTGTGTGTGTGTGTGTGTGTGTGTGTGTGTGTGTGTGTGCGTGCGTGTGCGTGTGTGTGTGTGTGTGTGTGTGTGTGTGTGTGTGTGTGTGTGTGTGTGTGTGTGTGTGTGTGTGTGTTTGACCTCAAGTTCGTGTGAGTGTTTTGTGTGTTGTCTAGCTTTTCATTTTGTTAGTATTGGTTTTATCATGATTGTAAGCGCTTAGGGCTTTTGTTAAGATTAAGCGCCCTAAATATTCATTATTATTATTATTATTATTAATGGTTGGTCTCACATGTGGGGTTCCTGAAGGCTCAGTACTTGGACCAGTCCTCTTCATCATGTATACTAAACCTCTGTCCGAGTTGATCACTTCTCATTCAGTGGATTTTCAGTCTTTTGCTGATGATACACAACTCAACAAGCATGTATCCCCATCTACCATTCTTCCTTCTATATCTTCACTGGAATTCTGTATTCGCAACGTCAAATCGTGGATGCTACAAAACAAACTGAAGCTGAATGACGACAAAACGGAGGCCTTGTTCATCCACTCTTCATCAAGACAACTTTCGTACCCAAAGCCTGATTCCATCTCTGTCTGTGACATTCAAATACCCTTTTCTCCTTCTGCTAGAAATCTTGGCTTCCACATCTCTCAAGATATGAGTGTTGACTCACAAGTTCAAACTATCTGTCGGTCAGCATACTGTGAGCTGCGTCGCATTGGGACCATTCGCCATCTCCTGTTCATAGATACTGCTAAAATACTAGTCTGCGCTTTTGTTCTCTCTAAATTAGATTATTGTAATTCACTCTTGTATGGCTGCCAACACCTCATTGACAAGCTTCAAAAAGTCCAGAACTCTGCTGACAGACTTGTCCTGAAGGCCTCTAAGTATCATCATGTTCAACCACTCCTGATATCCCTCCATTGGCTTCCCATCAAAGCACGTATTGACTACCAAATGTCCACTCTATGTCATTCTTATTTCTCTGGAAATGCCCCTAGCTACATTTCTGACATGCTTTCTGTCTATACTCCATCAAGACAATTGCGGTCATCTTCAGATTCCAAAATTGTCTGTGTTCCTAGTACACGAACAAAAATGTTTGGTGAGTGCTCCTTTTCCTTTTCGGCCCCATCAGTTTGGAACTCCTTACCACATGAAATTCGCCATATCTAGTCCTTGCAATGTTTCATCAAGCTACATCACAACCTTTAGGCCACATTATTTATCGATTCTATTCTCACTCCCCCCCCCCCCCCCCCCCTGTTAGTTTTACTGTGTGTTGACTGGAATGTCTACATCAGCTTTGTTGCGAGAGAGTCAGACAGAGAGAGACAGACAGAGTGACAGAGAGTGAGAGAGAGAGAGAGAGAGAGAGAGAGAGAGAGAGAGAGAGAGAGAGAGAGAGAGAGAGAGAGAGAGAGAGAGAGAGAGAGAGAGAGAGAGAGAGAGAGAGAGAGAGAGAGAGAGAGAGAGAGAGAGAGAGAGAGAGAGAGAGAGAACTGATTGTATTATGTCTTGTGTTCGTGGGTGGGGTGAGTGGTGGTGATGGTAATGGGGTGTGTGTGTGTGTGTGTGTGTGTGTGTGTGTGTGTGTGCGTGCGTGCGTGTGTGCGCGCGCGCGTGTGTATGTGTGCGTGCCTGCGTGTATGTGTGGGTGGGGTGTGTGTGTGTGTGTGTGTGTGCCTATTTGCATGTGTGTCAGCGATTATTTGTTCTGTTGTTGAATTTCTTGCTTTTACTTTTTGTTTTTGTTAAGCGCATAGAGCTCCACATCTGGTGGAGGAGTGCGCTATATAAATGATTCACTATTATTATTATTATTATTATTATACACAATGCCGTCGCCTTCTGGTTGGAATTAGGATTTGACGTCACGCGCTGCGTCGATCTTTTTCCTTTTCAGCTGTGTAGTTTGGAACAAGCGCCAGATTTGAATTGACTTTACTGCTGTGCACTCGTTGCTATGTTGCTTGAAGTGACTCCTGTGTCTGTGAATACTTTTGTACTGTGTTTGAAAACTATGTGTTGAACAGTTTGACTGTGAATAATTCAAACATGTAGAGTAGGTATGGAAGAACGGGGCAGGTCCGCCTACTTGTGAGCTTCTGAGGTTACAACTGCCTAACTAATTGAAGTATAAACGCCGTTTTTGTTTGTGGCACAAGCCACAAACCTATAACTCACTTTGTCGGTCGGTCGGTCGGTCTGTCTGTCTGTCTGTCGGTCCAAAATTGTCGCACATTTTGACAAAATTGTCGCACTTCAAATCGAGGCTACACTTCAAATTGAGGCCGCTCTTTAAAATGATGTATTTTAAAAGCGTACAACATAATAAACATACGTAATACAGACAGTACAACAGACACGACGAGTATGCGGTGCTTCTTTCGATGAGCATAAGTAGGATACATAGTTTTAAATGTTTTCCAAAAGATATAAAAAGTTACGAAATGGTGCAGAGATAACATTCTGGTTTACAGATTAAAATTATTGAAAAGCCAGGGGAGGTGACTCATGATTGGAGTGGTAAAAATAGACCGCGTGCCACAAACTATTGCGATTTCGCGATTGTTATTCTATGTTCGTATATGTACAAAGGTGCTATCTTTATGTTCAAATCTGTATGTGTAATATCATGCTTTGCCATGTTTGAATTCTATGTTCGTATATGTACAAAGGACAGATTGGAAGACTAGGCGTTGCCTAAAATCTTTATCCTTGAAAAATAAAGTTAAAGTTTTCAAGTTATCTCTCTCTCTCTCTCTCTCTCTCTCTCTCTCTCTCTCTCTCTCTCTCTCTCTCTCTCTCTCTCTCTCTCTCTCTCTCTCTCTGTCTGTCTCGTCCCTTCTGTCTTTCTCCAGGCTTTGTTTCTGTCTGTCTGTCACTGTCTCTGTCTCTCTCTCTGTCAACCAGATTTTGTTTACTGTCTCTCTCTCTAGATATTGTCGCTGTCTCTCTATCTCTGTATCTGCCTATTTGATATGTTCAGATGATGTGTTTTTGTGTGTAAAATGATAGTAAAGAATGATAGTTGATATGTTCAGATGATGTGTTTTTGTGTGTAAAATGATAGTAAAGAATGATAGTTGATATGTTCAGATGATGTGTTTTTGTGTGTACAATGATAGTAAAGAATGATAGTTGATATGTTCAGATGATGTGTTGTGGTGTGTAAAATGATAGTAAAGAATGATAGTTGATATGTTCAGATGATGTGTTTTTGTGTGTAAAATGATAGTAAAGAATGATAGTTGATATGTTCAGATGATACGTTCAGATGATGTGTTTTTGTGTGTAAAATGATAGTAAAGAATGATAATTGATACGTTCAGATGATGTGTTTTGGTGTGTTAAATGATAGTAAAGAATGACAGTTGATATGTTCAGATGATGTGTGTTGGTGTGTTAAATGATAGTAAAGAATGATAGTTGATATGTTCAGATGATGTGTGTTGGTGTATTGAATGATAGTAAAGAATGATAGTTGATATGTTCAGATGATGTGTGTTGGTGTGTTAAATGATAGTAAAGAATGATAGTTGATATGTTAGAACAACAACAACAAAACAGCAGCAGCAGCAACAACAACAACAACAACAACAACAACAACAACAACAACAACAACAAAACCTAAGAATTAGACCCCTACAACAAATACGCCAAACCAAACGACAGATAGTTATAAACAGGAGTCACGACTAGTTCATACCTTCTGAAAGTTTCATATTTGCATTTATTAAAACAAAGTCTACAAATGTATGTCTCAACACCCACTGCACACAAATACAATTTTAACAATCATATTTATTTTAGTACGCCATGCGTATATTGAACGTCTCCTGTAAAAAAAAAAGAACCAAAACTGGTACTAATACATTCAAAAATCGTCTAGATAATCATCCAAATTTTATAAATATATTTAGAAGAATTGATTAAAATTGCATGATAGGAAAATTCAACCGTATTACACCTTGATCAAATATATATCCAAGTTTGATGATACGATGGGACTGCCAAAAAGCTTGACGGCTTATTTAATCCCTAACCCTACTACTACTACTGCTACTACTACTACTACTACTACCGCTTGTTTTAGTTGGTATTAATTACTTAATAGTCACTGAGGCATATCTGTGAAATTTGGGGTACTCCCACCTGGAGAATGCGTCACAGCCAGAGGCGCGCCACCCAATTTGGGTTTTTTTGCATGCGATTTTTGTGTGACCGATTAGGGGTGGGGTGGGGGGTAAATTTTGACCAAAAGACAACTTTTTTGTTGCCACTGGGTTTAACGGGTGCTAAGTGCATGGGCACACGGGACCTCGGTTTATCGTCTCATCCGAAAGACTCCACATTCAGACCGTAAGGCCTAGTGCAAAGTGAGAGGGACAAATCCCCTGTACCCAGGTTTGAACTCTGGTTTACTTGACACGAGACGAACGCATTACCTCTGTGCCACTCTACACCTACACCTACTGCTACTACTACCTCCACTACTACTACTACTACTACTACTACTACTACTACTACT
>CM065713.1:2615787-2632570 GCA_017654935.2 Phymorhynchus buccinoides
TACTTTAGAACCCACTCCCACCCCCCCGCCGCCCCCCCCCCCTCGGCGCCCCCCCCCCCCATCAATCTTTGTTTGTTGTTGTGCCACATGTGCCTTCTCGAGCGAGACTTGAAGGCTTTGCTTCTTGCTGTTGTTGTTGCTGTTGGCTTTTTCAATGCATAGGTAGGCCCAGCAAACCTCCTAATTTCCTAAACAAAAAAACCCCAACAACACACACACACAAAAAGGAATTTTAATTTTAATTTTCATTTTAATAACTGTTAAACCGTGTAGAATCTGTTTTTTTTTTTTTTCTTTTTTAAACAAATGATTACATGAACGAGTGCGTGGGACGCGCGCGATCTCTCCAAAAGTGGTTACTCTTTGCGTTCCCCATAGAGTATCTCCAGAGTTACTGTTCTTCGATAGTTATTGTTCTCAAGAAGACGACAGGGGGGATAATGACAGGCGTGTGATGTCACGGCGACAGATCCCATAGACATTATTAAGGTTTACGTGTCGATGGCATCAAAGTGTTTACTTCGACTATGACAATTTGTACATAGTAAATTGTGAAGAACACCTAGTTAAAAAAATAATAAAAATAAAAATAAATACAGTTGTATTTCAAAGGAAAACGAAACACAAAACTCGAGCATGCTAACCGCTAGAACACCATCCGCGTGGCAGCATTAATGGCCGCAGCGAACTCGACCTTCAATACTGGCCTGGATATCCTAACTACCTATCCACGTGCAAACCCAAATTTGATACACAATGTCCTTTATCAGACAAAGCAAGTGTGTATGTGAATATGTGGGTGTTGCTGATGAGTGGAACGTCATGCTTAAACGGTTAATTATCAGATGCTGATGGTGGTTGGTTGATGGCTTGTCTAATATGTGCTGCGTGCAGCCGAGCGGACGTTAAACCCTATTTTCATTCAAGTGGAAGTTCGTTAATATAACATTACCACCTTGTATCTTTTCCGCGAGCGTGTGCCTTTTTTTTCTTCTTTTTTTGGGGTTGAGTCAGCTGATTGGAGGGGGGCGGGGGAGGGGGGCGAAAGATGTCCGTGCAACCAGGAGCACTTCCCGCCAGCCCCCTCCCCCCCCCCGCCTAATCCGCCTCAGCCACTTTGTCTCCTTTCTGTAGCCATGACATTTTCTTTTCTTTTTTTTGTGACAACAAGAAATAATTTGCACTAAATAAACCCCTGCTCCGCACGGCAGCATGAAGCATCTGCGTTCATGATTGATAGGATCCTGTCTGCGTTCATAATTGATAAGAACCTGTCTGAGCGATCGAAGAAGAAAAAGAAAAAGAAAAAGAAGAAGAACTGGTTAGATGTAAATAATGAAGAAAAGAGACCAAAAAATATGTGGTGGTGCCCCCTCCCTTCCGCCCACTCCCCTCTCCTTTAAAAAAAGACTAGCGCAACGCCTAGTACTGGCAATGGCACCGTACTGGTAACGCCATAGTAACGGTAACGCAAAGTACTGGTAACGCTGAGTACAGCAAATTTGAAGCGATCTTTCGGTTAAGAAAACGGCGGAGTTATAAGGCCCCGTTTCCCGTTGGCGCTGCTCTGAGAGTGACGCGCTCTTCCGATTCTCTTCAAATTTGCTGCCAGGCTTTGCCCCGGCCATAGCAAGCCTGACAGCAAATTTGAGGCGATTCGGTTAAGAAACGGCGGAGTTATTCGTGAAAAGGTGAAGCGGCGTATAGCGCGCGCGTTTCTGAACCGATTTTGCTGTCCGGTTTGGCACACCGATAGTCACCGTCCCCGGTCATCTACCTGCCAAATTTGAAGTGATGATGACCCCTGTGACGAGGTAATGGGTTACAAGGCTAAGTCTCTAGGGAAGACTTTTTAGTGTGTTAAATTTTCAAGTAGAAAATTTGCCTTTAGCCCACTTCTCTAGGGTATGGGAGATGAGCAACTTTCCCGGCCCCTTTTCATCTAATAAATTTATATTTGTGCCCGGGTTCTGGCTCGTATGATTGTAAGAAATACAAGTGATTTGCTCTGCTCTAAAAAAAAAATGGCAGACAGAGAGAAGTAGGGTTTTACATGAAATTACAAGACTTCCACTCTCATCAGTCTGACCAAAGGGTTCAGAATTATTTGAACACTTGTATTTTATTTACTCACAAAATCTGCATAAGATTATGCAACAATAATAATAAAGCAGCTCAATGGCGCCAAAACAAAATATGAATGAAAAACAATGAAATCCGAAAGGATTTACAAGACTTTTTTGTCTAACCTTCTAGGTTAGCCCCAGGCGAGAAGGGTCACTAATAATCTTCAGAAATTGTCCCCTTAAAATTACCCTCCCACATAACATAAGAATCGCCTCCCTTGTAGGGAGGAGGGGGGAGAGACCTCATTTTGGATAATTTTTGAATGTTTTATCAGGGAGGTTCCACTGTGTTTTAAGCATTTAATGCTCACAGCACCCACGGGTCCAACTGCTTTTAGTTCATGCCTGTTTTTAGATCTCATCACCAGTATTATTATAATACCAATCCAAAGTTTTTATCTGCTTGTCTGTTTGTCGTTGTCACTTGTGAGGTCTTTCTCTTACGTTACGGTGTGCTTGCCCAATTCGCAAAAACGGTCCTAAGAAACACCCTTCGTTTTGCAAACAGATCGCGTGGCGTTTTGTTCTTGCCGAACACAGAGTAAGCGGCGAACTATCCGGAACTAGTAGGAGGGGTGAATACATTTCTTGTTGTTGTTGATTGGTCCATTAAAGTTTCTTGGGTTAAATACTACTTTTTTTTGGACAATCAGACAAGAGCTTGTAATATCCATCCGTAAACGTTTTTCTAATTTGTTTCTTAGACTCCTTTTGGCATAACAGTTATGCGCGCAGTGATCGTCGTCTAGAGGAACTCAACCCTGGTGTACGTTTATGAACCCTGTCTGTGTCTCGTCCTCCTAAAGTATCAACTTAACCCTTTTGTGTCACATTTCGTAATTATTAACTCTTCAGTTTACCTGGTCAGATCCGCATAGTTCCTCATCCTTGTAGAAACAGTCTCTCTCATCCTCTTGCTCGAAACACTGGGGTTTCATATCGCACGGGAAATGTTCAACCAGATCGGGCCACACCGCTTCTGAACAGTTCCAATCTTTGAAGCCTTTCACCACCGCCCCAGCCACGCGGCGAGGCTTCGACTTATCCGAGTGGAAAGAAAAACGGAGTTTGAATCGGTGACATTTCACCCCGTCGCCGAAATAGGTGGAGAAATAAGCTGACATGAAGGTGGGTTTGCTGTGGTCGTCGACTTTTGCAGGGAAGAAAAACAAGGGGTCTCTCAAGTAGATTCGTTTGCGGACCATGTGATTTGGGAGAAAAGTCTCTTGACTGCCGCAAAGTCCTGGGTAGAGAGATATAAAAATAATGGTGGAATGTTAATTGTGTTGAGAGAGGCAGAGATCGAAAGAGGGCGGGCAGGAAGAGAGAGAACGGGAGAGAGGGAGAGAGAGAAAGAGATCGTAGAGTGTGTGTGTGTGCGCGTGTGTGTGTGTGTGTGTGTGTGTGTGTGTGTGTGTGTGTGTGTGTGTGTGTGATGTGTGTGTATGTGTGTGTGTGTGTGTGTGTGTGTGTGTGTGTGTGTGGGTGTGTGTGTGTGTGTGTGTGTCAAGTCAAAATGATCTTTATTGAGGGTTAAAGAATAAACTAACAAGGCTGTTTTTATCCTGTCTTCCAAAGCAAAAATACAAACATATTTATATACATAGTTGCGATACATGCATCATAATAAATTAAGAGAAGGAAACGAACATGCATAATAACATTATTATTTACATATTTATGATTACGAATATATCAATAAATTAAGATTTTACAATTTATCAATCATACTTCTTTATTTCTTTTAAAAGCAGATTTTGATGGACATAATTTCAAGAATGCTGGCAAGTTGTTCCATGTGTTTCCTCCAGTGTATGTCAAGCTGGATTTGAATAGATCGTTTCGTGGTTTAGGAAACGAAACCATGTGAGTGTGTCGATTTTCATTCAGTTTAAAAGAGCTTATAATTTTCTTCGGGGGAGTTCTGTTTACGACATTAAACATACATTTATAGGCATTTGTTACAGAAAAGCCTGTCTTTAAATGGAAAAATGTTTAGTTGTTTGTAGTCATTTACAGTCAGGCTACCAGATTTAAGTAGAATTAACTTTAAAGCTATTTTATGTAAGCAAGTATATTTGATTACTTTCACTTGCACTATCCCATAAAGTGGATGCATAATTAATAAGAGGTAAGATGTGACCATGAAAAGAAAGTTTTCTTGAATGAAGATCCAAACAATTCTTTATTTTTGATTATTGGTAAATTCTTATGGAAATACGTTTACCAAGGTCATTAATGTGATCACCCCACAATAAGTCATTATCAATAATAACCCCTAACACTTTATGGAAGGAAACTTCTTCAATGATTGTATCCTTGACATACAATGGAGGAAACACAGAATTCATCTTTTTCGTTTTTGTCTTGAGGTTACATACATACATTTAGTTTTTTGTGCGCTAAGAGACATGTGGTTCAACTCCGTCCACTCAATTAGTTTATTAACATTGGCCTGCACATTTTCTGTTAAAATAGGATTGGTATTATTGGATTGCAATGAGGTGTCATCAGCAAATATTTCACAGCAGCATTTAACACACAAAGCAAGTCATTTATGTAGGTAGAGAAAAAGAGTGGTCCTAAGACTGACCCTTGGGGAACACCAAACTTAATAGAAATTAATTTTGACCTCAATGAATTAATTTCAATGAGCTGTTGCCGATCAAAAAGAAACGACTCAATGAAGCACAAAGCACTGCTGGTTAGATTGTAATGTGTTAGGTTTTTTTTTAAATTAAAAGAGTGTGATAATATAATAATAATAATAATAAAAAAGTTTATATAGCGCACATTCCAGGCTAGCTGCTCATGGCACTTTACAAAAAATACATTTGAACCAAATCATATCAATACCCATGCTCGCACGCACACAAACGTTAAGCACACTCTGACGAACATAGCATATCATTTATATGCGCATGTACACATACATACATACATACATACATACGTGCGTACGTGCGTACATACATACATACAATACATACAGACACAAACACACACAATACATACACACTTATGCCTACACACGCACGAGCACACGCATGAGCGCACGCACACACGTGCATGCACATAAATATGAGCACATGCACAAGCACATGCCAGAGCGCACGAACACACACACACTTTCTGTCTCCCACATTCCCCATGCCCTTCCTCATCCGCACACGCTTTCATTCTCACAATCCGATCATGGTGGACAGTAGTGTTCAGAGAATAGATGGGTTTTCAGGTTGGTTTTGAAAACTGACAGGGGAGTTGGAATGTCTGAGAGACAGAGTGAGTTTGTTCCAAGTAGCTGGGGCCTGAAAAGAAAATGATCTCTCGCCATAAGTTTTCGTTTTAATTGAGGGAGGCAGTAGAAGACGAGAATCAGAAGACGAACAATGCTGACGAGATGGAATGTAAGTATTAAGTTAGGAGCAGAGCCAGAAATGACAGCAAAGCTAAGAGTGGAAAGTTTGTAGTTGATCCTGTTGGAGATTGGCAGCCAGTGCAGAGAGTGCAGAAGGGAAGAAACATGTTCAAACTTGGAGGACTTAAGGATTAGTCGTGCAGCATTATTTTGGAGTATTTGGAGTTTGTTGAGAAGGTACTTCGGAAGGCCAGCAAGAAGAGAGTTGCAATAATCTATTCTCGAGAGGACAAATGCACAGACCAAAGTTTTAGTGGCATCAGTGGAGAGATAGTGACGAACATAACTGATCTTGCGAAGCTCAAAATAGGCAGATCTGCAGATAGTAGACGCATGGTGCTGAAGGGATAGACTTTGATCCAAAGTGACACCAAGATTCCGGACAGAAGAGGAGCAGGAGATAGTGGTGTTGTTGATTTTGACAGAGCCTGATTAATAACATCAAATGCTTTAGCAAGGTCTATGAGTAAGGCACCTGTAAATTCATTGGGTTTTTTTACATTTGAGAGACATCTATCTACTACTTGTATAAGTGCAGTGTGGCATGAGTGGTTTTCTCACTTTTATGTATAAATTCATAGCATTTTAAATGAGAATATAGATGTTTTTGAACGTGCTTTTCAAGTGGTTTAGATAATATGCTTAAAATGGAGATAGGTCTGTGGTTAGGGGGGGGGGGGGGGGGGGATGGGTTAGATCGCTCACCACTTTTGTATAAAGATATAACTTTGAGCTTGCTTAAATGTGAGTGGAAACTGATTTTTATCTATGCATAAGTTGTACAGATAGGTGAGGGTGTCTGCAATATCACATGACGCGGTTTTCAATCTGTTGCCATCCATTGCATCTAAATCTCGACTTCCAGATTGTTTTATGTGTAAAGATTCATCTACCACTTCATTGACAAGAAGGCTGATGAAAAATAATCTTCTTGTTTTCAAATATAAAATAGTGAGGCTAAGAAAGATGTACTGGAAATTGATCAGGGGAAGGAACTTCTCGTAATTAACTCCCTTTTATCAAAGTTAGTGATGGCAACACATTCGCCTAGCAAAGTGAAGCAGCTGCCACAACAATACAGACCCAAGTTCATCCTCGCTTTCAGGTTTCACGTCTAACGAATGTTCCCTTATCTTTTTCGACCTACCTGGGAAGACGTAGAGTGAAAACCCGGTTTTCCAGAATAGCGTGGTGACGAAGGCTATTCGACCGGGAGGAATGGTCAGTGTCACACAGCTGGACCATGTGTGGGGGCAAGACAAGACTCCGTCCATCCCCGGAGATGATAGGTAGCCTGCACGCATCAATATCATCATAAGCATCATCGTCATTATCATCATGTCGTGTAGCTATCATCACAAGCATCACCAGCATCATCATCATCATCATCATGTCAAGTACATGATCATCATCATCATGATCAAGATCATGATCATAATCATGATCATTTGCGTCATCATCGTCATCATCATCATCGTTATCATTGTCATCATCATCGTTATCATTATTGTTGTCATAGTTATTGTCATCATCATCATCATCGTCATCGTCGTTGGCGTCATCATCATCATCATCATCCCACCAAAATATTGCTGTCATCATTGTTGTCATCATCATCATTATTGTTGTTGTTGTCATTGTAGTCATTGTTCTTTCGTCATTGTCGACATTATCACCATAATCATCATCATTGTCGTCGTCATTATAATCATTGTTATCCTCGTTGTAGTTAGCACCACAATCATCATCATCATCATTCAATCTCACAATCTGCCATCATCATCAACATGGTCGTACACACCCTCTCACAGAGAGAGAGAGAGAGAGAGAGAGAAGAGAGAAGAGAGAGAGAGAGGAGAGAGGAGAGAGAGAAGAGAGAGAGAGAGCGAGAGAGAGAGAGAGAGACAGAGAGAGAGAGAGAGAGAGAGATCGAGAGAGAAAGAGAGAGAGATAGAGAGTGAGAGAGATAGAGATAGAGGGAGAGATAGAGAGAGAGAGAGAGAGAGAGAGTAGAAAGAGAAAGAAGAGAGAGAGAGAGAGAGAGAGAGAGAGATAGAGAGAGAGAGAGAGAGCGAAGAAGAGAGAGAGAGACTGGCAATCTGACATACTGACAT
This sequence comes from Phymorhynchus buccinoides, assembly GCA_017654935.2. Taxonomy (NCBI): domain Eukaryota; kingdom Metazoa; phylum Mollusca; class Gastropoda; order Neogastropoda; family Raphitomidae; genus Phymorhynchus; species Phymorhynchus buccinoides. Next base: position 2,623,446 of record CM065713.1, read on the forward strand.
ACAAACAGTGACAGACTTCTTCTTTCTTCTTCGTTTGATCTTCCACCTTCATCATACTGAAGATTCTGACAGAGACAGTCAGAGACAGAGAACAATGAGAGACAGGGATAGCATAATATTCCACAGACAGACAGACAGAGTTAGAGATACTGTTTTTCCCCTTTACCAGCTGAAGAAGACACAAACTTGATCTGCAAATCCTGGTGCCACCTCTCAGGTTTATTAACAGCGAAGAATGACAAATCGACATAAGCATCCACCCACTGCCTTTTGGAGCCTTGGAGACGCCAGGGGATTCGTGTTTCTTCCACTTGAACCTTCACCTCATTCGACATACTATACAGCACAGGAAAATACAACGTCATTATGCAACAGACGCGTATCACATTCTGTCGGAAATTCACGAAATAATCCGAATACTTAAAGAAGACGTTGCCAAGACATTTGCGAATTTCGAAACGGACGACTTTATCAGACGCGACGCTGATTTGGAAGTGACATTTTGGAGCCAGCTCTGCAGGAGAAAGACTTTCGATGTAAAGGTGACCGCTGGTGTCTTTAATGGTGAAATTTCGAACCGCTGGGTATTTAAGACATCCTTCGAGTCTGGATACCCGCAGTTGGGAAGAAGAAGAAGAGCTTTGTGTTGCGTTGGTTGTCTGGGATTGTTGTGAGGGGATGTAATGATTGGTGAGTGTTTGTGTTTCCTGTTGCGAGTTATCGTTCTTTGTTGTCACGTGGGTATTGTCACTCGTCGCCATTTTGAAAAGAGTACTAAGACACCATATCGTGAAAATGTTGTTGATCATGGTGGTGATTTCTCGGATGTATTTTGTAGATTTGATTTGTTGCTAGCACTTATAAACAAAGACTTTATCTTTGGCTGCTATTGACGACGCTGCTGAGAAATTTTCTGATCGACTCATGTTAGTTGGAAGCTCTGTATGCCAGTAAAAGAGATTATGATTAATGAACGTGATGCACCATGGATCACTATGGAGATTAAATACTTAATAAAAAAGGAAAAATAACATACATAAACTAGCCAAGCCTCTAAATCTTGATTGGCCTTGTTTCGCCGGACCCATAATGACCTTACAAATAAAATCAGACAAAGAAAGGCCGAGTATGTCAGAGTTAGACAGTCAAATCTCCTCTGCTAATCACTTTGGAACGAAGAACTGGTGGAAGTTAGGTGAAAACATTTCTTTTAAAGAAAGGTCTACCCCAAGATGAAATTCCTCCCATTCAAGACAATGATAGCATTTATCACTCTTCTCAAGAAAAGGCTACTATTTTTAATAAATATTTTGCTAATCAATGTTCCTTAAATGATAATAATTATGACATTCCAAAATTAAATGAGTTTCAGGGATCTGCTAGACAGTTAGTTCTTACTAGAGATGCAGTGTTTGAAGCTTTGAAAATAGTCTTGATCCAGGGAAAGCTGTAGGTCCCGATTTGGTTCATAGCAACATTTTAATTGCTGCCCCAGAGGTTAGTTGTTAACATTTGACCTACCTATTCAACAGATCACTGACTGAATGTAAATTCCCCTCTGTGTGGAAAATAGCCCATATTACACCTGTATGTCAGAAAGGGGACAGACCAAAATGTTCATGATCAACTTGACATCCGAGCACGGTGGGCCAGCTTGATACACAGAGCGAGATTGAGAGACAGGCGAGCTGCTGCAGCGACTTCATTTCTTCAGCTGCTGCTGCTTTTTCTTCTTTGTAGCCTGCCTGCCGCCCAGCTACAGCTGACATTGACTTTCAAGTACGGTGGTTTGCTGACAGGAGCGGACACATCCCACTCTTTGAGCTGTCTTCTGCCAGCACCGCCGCACGACCATCACTGTTTCTGCGGCATTGACTTCGTCCTCCTCCTTTACGAGCTGCCTCCATCTAACCTTCTGTACAGCCTGCCTTTTGGAACTTCCTCCACATCATTCTCCGAAAGGATTCTCCAGTTCGTATGATTAGCTTTTGTTTTTTGGGGCTTCCATGTTTTATTGGGTCCCTAGAATAGAGTAAGACGCTGTACAAAAGTACAACCGCCGGAGTGCCGAGGGAGCAATGTGGCAGTGAGGTCTTGCACAACAGCCCACATTGCACGTCATTGCGCTCTCATGGTCACTTCGGCAACTCAAACCTCAGAGACAGGCCTGGCATTTTCCTCTTTCAAGACCTAGTCAGTCCTTAAACTTTTTGTTTTTTTGTATAGGTCTGCCCTTTCGAGACACTTTTTACGTGTCAGTGGGCAGGCTGCTAATTAGGGTCAAAGACAGTCTGCCAAAATGGTGATAGGCATAGTCTGAGCTAAAAAAAAAAGATTACAAAAACAAATTGTTTGAAAATATCTTTTCTAAATTAAATCAGGACCGACTAGTGTAGCACAGCCTCCAAGTAAAGTTAAAAACATCTAAAACTCTAATAAGCTAAAAATCGTATCGTAATTTTGTGTTTTACGTACTCTCTCTCTGGCCTGGGATGGCACATAAAATTAAATAAAATGGGACATTTGTTTTGGTTAGTTGGAAAACTAAAACTAAAACAAACACGCAACGTAGGTGGATGGCACAAGAACGTGAACAAACAGGTAATATACAAAGGGTGTAAAGTAAAAGGAGTATTCTAAAAACGCAAGATGAATTGTTATTTGTTGAAAAAGGTTTAAGATTCATAAAAACCATTGAGTTGTCTTCGACAATAGATTAAATAACTGTAATAATATTAAAAAAAAGTTTACATTAAATATTATTTTAGTATTCTGGCCCGGAGTGAAAGAAACCAACTCTCCCTAGTCGATTAAAATTTCAGGGCTGCGTGTTAAAAATTCAAACTTTTATTTTATTATTAAAAACCAAATTTGGCCCTTATATTATGTTAAAATAAATGTTTTATTTACAAATTTTTACTTTTTATGACCCAAAAAATATACATTATTTATTTTTATTTACAAGGGATAAAAAGGTTTTTATTATGAGTTCTTAATTGTCCTACAGGGGGAGAGAACTCTCTCTCCTGGGACTTCCTTGTCTAAAATGACAGGGGAAATAATTTACATCATGAACGAAATATGTACAGTTTTCCTTTAAAAGTGTTGTCATATAATAAAAAATGTTTAAAATTTACTTAGGGATCCTAAACGAGAAAAGAGGAGGCGGGGGAAGCTCGAAGGGTCTCAATGCGCCAAGTGAGGTGGGGGAAGCTCGAAGGGTCTCAATGCGCCAAGTGAGGGGGGGGAAGCTCGAAGGGTCTCAATGCGCCAAGTGAGGCAGGGGAAGCTGGAAGGGTCTCAATGCGCCAAGTGAGGCGGGGGAAGCTGGAAGGGTCTCAATGCGCCAAGTGAGGGGGGGGAAGCTCGAAGGGTCTCAATGCGCCAAGTGAGGCGGGGGAAGCTGGAAGGGTCTCAATGCGCCAAGTAAGGCGGGGGAAGCTGGAAGGGTCTCAATGCGCCAAGTGAGGCGGGGGAAGCTGGAAGGGTCTCAATGCGCCAAGTGAGGCGGGGGAAGCTGGAAGGGTCTCAATGCGCCAAGTGAGGGGGGGGAAGCTCGAAGGGTCTCAATGCGCCACTTGAGGCGGGGGAAGCTGGAAGGGTCTCAATGCGCCAAGTGAGGCGGGGGAAGCTGGAAGGGTCTCAATGCGCCAAGTGAGGCGAGGGAAGCTGGAAGGGTCTCAATGCGCCAAGTGAGGCGGGCCAGCTGAGGGAGGTGATACGCAAGCCATCCTTGTAAATAAAAATAAATAATGTATATTTTTTTGTGAATAAAAATTAAATATTTGTAAAAAAAACATTTGTTTTAACATAATATAAGGGCCAAATTTGGTTTTTAATAATAAATTAAAAGTTTGAATTTTTAACACGCAGCCCTGAAATTTTAAATGGGGGGATGGGGATGGGTGTAGACCCGTGGATCATCGACCGTCACGGGGAGAGGCGCCTGCCACGGGGGGAGGGCGGGGGAGGGGGTATGCAAGACATCCTCGCGTCAACACCCCGCGCAGGCAAACCTCCCCACGGGTGAAATTTTAAAGATGATCCCGAATTATATGTTATCAAAATTTATAAATTCAATATTATTCTGTCAAAGGTAGGGCACCATGAGCTATTTATAATTGAACATTTTATTAGACGTGAAGAAAGGGATGCCTTTACTTTATTCTTGAGTTTCAAGAAAAAATAAAAGTTATTGATAAAATTAGTGAAATAGTAGTATATGTAGTGTTGCATATCATAAAATAATTTTTATGCGGGTTATGGAATATTATATCTTGGATTAAAATAATAGATAAAAGATTGTTATTTGTTGTGTGTACGTTTGAAAGGTAGGAGTGCACTGAGAGATCCCTGGCCAACCTATGGCGAGACCAGCTATGCACCTCTCTGACTGGCGGGGTTTTTCTGGACCAATGAGATGGCTCTAAAGTTTACCGTGTGGAAATACATAATGTTTGCCCCGGAAAGGACAGCGTGACGGCCGTGTCTGTGTATGAATGTGTTAGTAATTCGCAGAAAAAGTCCAGAGGGGCGGGGGGGGGGGGGAGGCTATACATATCCCCCCGCACTTGTTATTTCGTTGGTGAATGTATCAATTTAATATTTATGGTTATTATATATTAATTTATTTATAATTCATATACAAATTATATGTCATTTAATACGGGAGCCAGGTAAATGTTGATATGATACAGTGGGATGAAACCAGAAGTACGATCATTCTTCTATGATGAAACCAGAAGAAGTACTATCATTCTTGCTAGACGAAACCAGAAGATCCCATATTCTTCTAGCGGTGAATGTCGGAAGGTATATCATTCTTCTCCTGGCCTAGGAAACGTCAGAAGGTACTATAATTCTGCTCCCCCCAAGGTGAAAGTCGGAAGCGTACTATCATTTTCTCTGGTGAAAGTCAGAGATATACCATCGTATCTGTGCAAGGACAGAAGCTATTGTAAAAGAAACACAAACACCATAACTGTGTATCTTTTTCAAATTAGCTCTGCTGCCGGTGAAAAGAATAAAATAAAGGTAAAAGATTGTGCTGGTTTACTTTTGTCCACATGAGGGACAGAAGTGTCGAGCATGGTAAATAGAGAGCATCCTTTATGGAATCCACCACTATAACAGTGGCATTTTAAGCAGTAAAGCAATATTCAAGCCACATTTGTACAGTGCATGGGGGTGGTAGTGTTTTGAGGTATATTTGTCTCGCAAGACAGAAGATACTACGACAAGAAAGAAGAAAGAAGATACTTGTGCAGTCGAAAGCGCTTGAAAACTACGGTACAAATGCACACGCGACCAGACTATTACTGGTGCGACCCCTTTTTGACTACCCCGCACCTAGCCTAGCCCACTCCGTTTCAGGGGGGGTGTGATTTTGGGAGAATTTGATGGTCATGCTAGGCGCTTGTCCTGCATGCTAAAAGACAATGCCAGCATTATTATCTATACATAGGTGACACATTTTGATGTAGCCTTGGTGTTCTAGCCTTCCAAGCCGAGTGAGATCAGGCATGTCGTCTCCTGAAATAATTCACATAAGATCATTGTTAAACTGAGCGTTGTTGTATTCATAATTCACGTCGTCAAAGTTTTTTAAAGACGAAACTTTGGTTTTATTCGCCGCGTTAGTAGTTATCTCTCATGTGCTTGTGAGTGTAGCGTTTTGATATTTTTCGACTTCAACTATCCTGAAATAATAGGAGAAAAGAGGAGAGAGAAAACTCGTAAATTACCGGGTACTTAACGATACTGTGTTATCCGTGCGCGTTGTTGATGAGTGGTTTGTTTTTCATTGTCACATGCGCACGGATTGTTGGTGATATTACGACCTGTGAGTGTGAGGGACAGGTGGTGCTGTGTGTGTTTGATGTGGGTGTGTGTGTGTTGTGTGTGTGTGGTGTGTGTGTGTGTTGTGTGAGTTTGTGTGCGGTGTTCTGCAATTTAACATACTGCCACTAAAAGTGATCAGAAATTACATTGTGGCGTGTTTTTGGTTGTAGTTCAGTGTTGAGTACATGAAGTGAGAAATATGTAAAATATAATAAGTAAGGCCTAATAAGTTCGTGATATAATCATGACCCCACACACCCACCCAATTTTAAAATCAAACTATATCTTCACTTAAAGAATATAACGGATAATGAAACAAGGCTTAAAGATAAATACTAATTTTAACTACTTACTAAACATTTACAAATTGAATCAAGGACCAGTTATCATCTAATATAACAAGTAGTGTTAATTGAGTCGATACATCATTAAACATGTCAATTACCCGAATTATTAAAGACGCTATCTTGTGTTTGACAGTGAGTCAGGAAATGACTGACAACTATATATTCACCACACATGCATTTAACATTATGGACAATATTTTGTTTAATTCAAACGAGTCTCATGGATTAAACTTTCAATCTCCCTGACAAGAAAGTAACCCGTTTGTGTGATGTTTTTTTCACCGTCTCGTATATTAGATTTAATACAGGTATGGATAATATGAACATGTGGGTCTTCATCAATAAAGTTTTAACATTTTCATGAGATGTTTGTTTAAATGAGAAACATTCTGTCTAGATCTAAGGGAACAATATTGAGACTGCACGTTGTTACGATTTTCAGCATGCATTTGTAGCAGTGCTTGGTCTACCCGTTCATTCTGGTGAGATTGCACAATGCGACGGCACCAAAAAAATACAAGTAACAGTAATGCCATTAATGGAAAGAAGGTGTATCTTATGGACTAATTTCAACTATCATGTCAAGTCGTATACATGAATGGGAGATTGATATAGCATCCAGTGCTGCTCTGGAGCAGCAAAATTAAGACTTGGCTATTATTTATAGGAAAATATAAAATGAATCCAACGACTTAAGTTATACAAGTAATTCAGCACTATATATAAAATAACTTTTACCAAGAACAAAAACAACTTTTCTACTTAAGCTAGGAATCATGAAAAGCTGCTCCGTGTTATTATCATCTAATTATTGAAATCTAAGTTGTAATTGTAACTAGTATCTAAGTTAGGTGATACAAATAGTTCTAAAAAAGTATTTTGCGCATAATCATTTTTAGATACATTTGTGTAGTTCAATGTCAAATTATAGCTTTTGATTGCTCCATTTTGGAATAGGTTGAAAATGTTTTATTAGCAATGTTATTGATATCTATTTTCGCATCTAGTAGAAGATCCGATGAAAACAAATAAATAGATTTGTGCCCGTTTTTTCCAAAATCCTTTAGATTTTAGACATACCTCTTTTGCACAAACATTGTTTGTGGAAAAACTTTTCCCCAAACACGAAATTACTGAAGCAGACTTTTCGAAGACCTGGGAGCGGTAAAATCCACTTCGGCTATATGTCCCTAAGTTAAATGTATGTGTGGGAACCCCAAAAAAGAGACATTGTGTAGCTTGCAATCAGTGTTCTGACGTTATTCAAAAGTATTGAGGTGCTTAAAAAATACTTCTTGAGCATAGATAGTATTGCGCGTCACAAGGGCACACACAACAAAACACACCACACAAACAAACACACACACACACACACAACACCGATCATACATATACACGCATGCACCACACTACACACACATACACGCATGCACGCACCCGCCCGCCCTTGACCACACCACACACACACACACACACACACACACACTCACACACACGCGCGTGCGCACGCGCGCATACATAACTTACACACTACACGCACACTTTCCCCAAGATGCAATCAAAAAAACCACAACCAAATAAGTATAAAAGTTACAAAGCAAATTCACCAGATCATACGATTGTATATGAAATAAGAATATCATAAAATCAAAATCAGACTTAAACAGCTGAAATCTGAGAGTCTTTTTTTCCCCACCATTAGATATTATAATATGGAAAGTCATCACAGATTTCATAGCGTTCAAGACACCATTAAGCTATTGAAACATTATATAGGTCTGATATTTCAAAATATATGAAAAAGTATGCCTATCAAAATTTTAATAATTGTACGGGTATGTACATGACACAGGATTTATAAAATAAAAGCAGTGTTTAAAATGAAGTGATAATCAGCACAAACGAAAAAAGACGATTAATAGATATATTTTGATCTACTTTTACCCCCCTGAAGCACTTCACACTACACAATCGAGCAGACTGATAAGATCCCGACTTCCTACTCGTTTTCGAAACCCAATCAGATCTTCAGTTAGAAACTACAACAAAGCAATAACAGTTCCCTCCTCAAACACCGACCAGTTACAAAAACCTCTTTCTTTTGTTAGCAAAACCAACAGAGTGGAAACCATCTGACACATAAACCACCTCTGCGCAATCTCTCCCCGTCGCAGTCATGCCAGACTACGGATTGTAGCTGACGTACATGAAAGAAAGAAAGAAAGAAAGTATTATAGCGTTTAGAGTCGCTGGCTGAGAGAGGAGGATGCCCAAGCTTGCCACGAGATAAGCAGATAAAAAAAAGCCATGCCCTTGCCACCAATTGTTGGTGAGCGGAACGCAGCTCCTCACAGTGCTGGCATGCCCATAGGACCCCATATCACCCTACTAACTTTAAATGCCTCATCCACTCTGGAACGGAAAAAAGAGACAAAGAATGGTTATTGTATCATCAGAAATGAGAAATGTCTGAAGATTTCAAATGGATAATTTTCGCGGAAGGGTAGCTTGGACCCTTAAGCACTTCTGTGGAGAAAGGAACAAACATCGGTGATTATGGATTGCATAAAGTGATGTGATGAAAGAAACCGGTGTGAATGAATACTTACCCAATTGGATGGGAGCGTCCATACTCTCTCTTCTCTCTCTCTTCTCTCTCTCTCTCTCTCTCTCTCTCTCTCTCGTCTCTCTCTCTTCTCTCTCTCTCTCTCTCTCTCTCTCTTTCTCTCTGTGTGGAGTTTTTTGGTGATGATTTGTTGGTCTATTGTTGTGTTTCTTTTGTAACCAACTCCCCTTACTGACATGGGCAGAAGTCTGATCAGTAAGCTTTGTGAATTGTGAATTGTGTAAGTGAATTGTGAATTCTATATCATCTCTCTATCTATCTCTATATCCTACTATCTCATCTCCTATATATCCTCACACTCTCCTCTATCA
>CM065713.1:2633070-2655570 GCA_017654935.2 Phymorhynchus buccinoides
TTGTAGTTTAAAACAAGCCAATTCAACATGGACACAATATATAGAATGACAAAAGAAAGTCCGTTAAGTGTAGTTGAAACAAGCACAATTCAAACATGGATACCCTATAGAATGACAAAAATTAAAAATACGATTCTGTAGTTAAATACAAGCACAATTCACATGGATACAATACGTATATTAGATGACAAATAAAATCCCAGTTAAGTGTAGTTGAAAAGCAACACAATTTCAAACATGATCCCTATAAATGACAAATAAAAATCCATTACATGTGAGTTGAAATACAACACATTCAAAGTGACGACGACACAACTTGATACCCTATAGAATGACAAAAATTAAAATCCAATTAACTGTAGCTGAATCAAGCACGATTCAAACACCTATACTTAACATGGAAATCTTAAGACCACCACCACCAAACAAACAATGAAAAAGAACAAATTAAATCACGGAAAAAGAACAAATATGTTTCAGTTTGAAAAACATTCACAAAACCATTTATGAATTCCGACAACTGCATGAAAACTTGCCTGAAACATGTGCATCAAATGTAAATTCCATAAAAGTCTAAGTACTGACCCAGTCATTCTTCTGAAAAGGTACACTTCTCTACGAACGACATGCGACATTCGCATGGTCACTTGTAAGTTCAAACAAAGAGATAGTCATCCGCATTCATTGTTGAAACTTGTTATACGCGATCAAAAATAAGGCACACATTCCTGTACGATTTCAGGTGCGCAGCTTTGTTGCTACAACTGACATGTGCTGTGGTGGCCAGAAACAGACAACAGGAGATCATCCCCAATTCTCACACTATAATGTTATAACGTTTATAAACTAAATGTCCAGTGATGACATCAATTGTCAAGTACGATCATATTGTCGCTATTTTTTAAAGTTCATTCTTCTCTTGCCTAGCTGGGGACAAGAGTTTACTTGGCAACGCCCTTGGTACACTAATTGCATTCTTTGTTTACACTTCTGAAGTCACGAAGATAACACTTTACTTCATCAATTTTCTTGGCCATCATTTGCTGTCTCTGCTTCTTCATCTTCTTCTCGTTCATATCCATGCTAGACAACGTCGCCTGAAGTGGCAGAGGTATTTTGCAGGGGCTCAGGACCAGGCAGACTTGGATCCTTCATAGCGACCCTGGCTGACAGCCGTGCTTGTGAGACACCGCTAGCCGAGCCGGTGCTCCATGCTTGAAGGGTGGCGGCAAGTTTTCCGTGATGAGTGTGTAGCCTGTCACCCACAATCCTTACTCTCCCTGCCACGTTGAGCCTGTACTGCAGGTTTTTGGTCCTGACGAGTTCATCGTCGTCTGTGGGACTGCTCCTGAGGCCAGCAACAGCTTGAATGACTTTCAGTCACAAAATGTCAGGACTTAAACGCAGAGGACAGAGCGTGCTTTTCTGGTGCTCTTTGTCGAAGCTGGCACACCTGCTGAAGAATCAACTTCACAAAGTACTCTTCTGACTCCTAATGCAGTTTTCACAGCTAAACAAGACAGTTTTTTCAAAAAGATAATGAGCCATGATATAATAAGAAATAGATTGACGCTTGGGTTCCACGCTACATATGATCGTTTTCAGCAGTTCTTATATTGTCGCTTCATGAAAATCTGGATGTCAAGTTCCACAGAAGTATGCAACTGCAACTGCAACAATACATCATGACGTTGCAACAAATCATGCATGAGTATATGCATACTACCAAAGATTATTGAGTACGCGCGCCTAATTCTCGCAAAGATGGTGATTTTGTAGCATGTCTCAGAGGAATTTTTCTCGATCACCAAAGCCCAATCTATCAAGATCTTCTTCTTCGCAGGCTTTGACCAGATCACTCTTGGAGAAATTTATCATGTCGCTGAGGCATTCAGTAACATACCCCACGCTGTATGTTCCACAGTCCCAACTTGAACAAAAGCCCACTAACACGAAGTTCCCTGCCATGGCCGCTGATGCTACAACCGCCCACAAGCATTCTATGGGAAATCGTCCTTGGGGCGTCTGGCCATGTAGTCCACCACTGTTTTCAACTCTCTAATCTTCAGTGATCTAGCCAGGAGGAATGATGCGTCAAGATAACCATTTGTCTACACACCACTGGGACGACTGGATTGGCCGTTGCATTGATGACATCCTCTGTTTTAATACATTCAGTCATATCCATCAGACCTCTAGTCATCCAGTTTCACATGTTTGACACCCTCTCTCAGGGCTGTTGCAATGTAAGGCCATACAACAGCGATCTGTATGTTCACACAAATTCGCAATCTATTCAGTATGAACCATGGACACAGAACCATTCGAACCTTCAATGCCAAACCACAAGGGCGCAGGCTTCTCTTTCTATGATGAATCATACAGTGTCCATCGTGACTCCCTTTGAACTGTCACCATGGGTGGCCTTTCCCAAGGCTCTGTGAAAACATTTGTAAGAAAAGTACTCTTGGCTCCTTTATTGCAGTGCTATATGCCGAGAAGCGTTCTCATTCCAAAAGTTTCATCTGGAGAATCCTAATCTGTTTTGAGAGCATGCACACAATGCTGCAAAGCTAATCAGCATACTCAGCTTCAGACACTTTCTGATGTCTTTCTGAACATTTCCATGACATTGTCCCTGTCAAAGCAGTCTCCGAAGTGGTCGGAAAGCCTGTTGATGTTCCTGACAGACTTTTCTTTGAGTATTCCTTCATGCAACATTTCCAACGCGTAGCGCTCAGCATCATCCTACTTCATGCCAAGTTTCTCAAATCACTCGAAATTGGCCAACATCCTATGCCTGTTTTCCCTGGCAGTCCACAAAAACTTCAGATCTTTTCTCTGCACGACCATATTACATAAACGATAAATCAAACTGACTGCTCACAAAAATGCGTGACGAAACAAATGAACGGGTTGCTTTCGGTGTTTCATTTGTTTATGTCCATTTCTTCCCCAAACGTCTGGTAGTCAGCACCGCAACTCAGCAATTTGGCAAGATGTACTGAACTTTTTTGGCTTGAACACCATTTCCCATTCACTCAAACAAAAGTCCAGCATAGGGGGGCAAGGGGTTTTGACAAAGTGGTCCATCACATCGCTAGCTGTTTTATTCTCCGTCCTTGTACAAGGCATCAAAATCCACCTTGACCTCTCCCCAATCACACTTGAGGCTGCTTGCAGACTCTCCTTCCAACTGCTGGTGAACAAACTTTCTCTCTGAGACACGCGGCCCCTGGGAAAAGTTGACACCAACTGGAGCAAGGGTTCCAACTGGAGGCCAACGAAAACTTGCGCTTCCATCAGCTGTGGGCATCGGAGAAGAGACTCTCTGTTCTAGAATGGACATCCAGTGCACAAGGCCTGGTCTTCAACCAACGGTTTTTCAGGGGCAGTCACAGCAATTGTCCATTGACTGACAGTTTCTGCGCCTGTCCCTTCTGCCTCTGGATGTGGAGCCTTCAACTGTTCAAGGGGATGGAGGACCGGACAAGATCTTGCTTCGCTCCCTGAATCCATGCTGTGTTTGTTGGCACTCAACTCAAACGCACTGTGCCAATCCTCATCTTCTATGTGTTGTTAGGAATCAGGATCACCACGATGAGCCTTTTCGTCCTGAAACCAGTCAAACTGTTTGTCATTTATCGTAAGAATTGTGTTCTCCATCACATGAGGTGGTCAAACATCATTACAAGAAAGCAAATATTAAACATCATGGCAGAAGCTAATGTTCCAATTTTCAAAATCTTTATCCCACAATATTAGAACAGTAAGAATCACTTGCGTTCAAAATTTGAAGGACGAACTTTTATTTTGAGATAGCCAATATTTTAGCTAAAAATACTTTCAACATAGAGATTATTATACTGGGACCCCAAATTATTTTGTGCTATCCAGTGTTTTGAGTTATCACATTTTTAGTTTTTCATTAGCCAATGTTTTTAGTGTAAAAAGACTTTTCAAACAGAGATTATATACTGGTCCCATAAATTATTTTGTGTTATCCAGTGCTTTGAGTTATCCGTTTTTTGAGTTTTATCATTTCTCCGCTGTATGTTTTGAACATCTCTGCCCACAAATCATGATTCAAACTTATGCTTAGCAAAAAAAATGTTTACCCATGAAATCGCAATTCTTTTCAGCCAAATGACTCCAAACACTTCCACTTGATCGAGAGAAAGCAGGGTGAGGAAAGAAAGATGAAAAAAAAAGGATTCTGTATCAGAATCATACCTCAATTTTACCTTGTGCAGAACGATGTTTTTCACTATTTACAATTTAAATTTCTGAAACAAAATGTATTTTGGAGAGAATAAAACTAATCCAATATGTCGGCGATTCTTGAGATGTAAATACAAGCATGCCTATTGCTAACAACAAGCTTGATAACAATGGCACAAACACAGTGTCCCTAACAAGACAGCACTGCATTAATATCTGAATATGCCTTGTGTTTTCACTGCTTCTCAGGTTGTGATACTAAGTCAAAATCTTGGAGTGTACAAACAATATTTCAGTTATAACTGATAAACCAGTGGGGTCTACTATAGTCTGTGAAAGATTCCTTGGTAGATGTTTGTATAGAGTTTTGCACTGTAAATGGTGTTATTTTAAATAAATGTAATTGTAAGTAAATAAGTTCAACTATGCACCGATGATGCTGATCGAGACATGGGTCTTGTCACAGACTCTTAAACGGTGCTATGTGCTACTGTGAACTCTGAGTCAGAATGATAGAATGGTCCTTGGTGGATTATTGCATATATTAAGTGCTTGCTCTGTCAAAATGTATTTTTTTTGTGGTCACTTCCTTTGCTGCTGACAAAGATATGTATCTAATGACTAGTGTTCTGTGCAAACGAGTATTTGAGTTTTTGTGTTTCATAAACTACTAGTACTGGAGTCAGTGTGATGCCCATTGATGAAGGTTCTTCAGGAGCTTTGCACTATCACGACATGCTGATTGCATTCTTAACTTGTGTAATATGAATACATTGGTCACACAGTGTTTACCTTACAATATCTTCTTGGTTCCGCTCAGACAGTTTCCTGTCACATGATTGTAGAATTCGCCATGCTGCCAGTATGCGCCATAACTAGAAAATAGTTTGGCCCAGCATGTCTGAACTTCGATGAGAAATCTTTGGTAAGAATTTATAGAAAAAAAGCAGGAGAGTGGCAGTAGATAGAAGATAGCAGATAACGTAGCAAGGGAAGGCAGGTCAAAGAGTGACAAGATTTAGATAAAGTTACAAGCACAGAGCTCAGACGGTGGGGGAACTAGTTGTACAAAGATCCCCCTTCACCCGTTATCCCCACGGGGGGGCTTACGTCAAATAGTTTTAAAGTTGTATAACACCACAGTCTATAGTACTGTAAGAGTAGACTCTTGTCCTTAAGACAGTCAAGGCTCCTTTGTGGATGTTTAATCTGTCAGCAATGTCTTCATTGTTACTCCTTAATTGATGCGATCAGAGTATCCTATATGTGGGTTTTTGGGTCTGAAATCAACAATTTTTTAGTTTATTTTAACTCGCTTTCATATCAATCATGCAGTCATTCAGACAGCAAACAGACGCTTTATAAACAAACGTATTGAATACACTAAAATTTATTATTAAGACACATTCTCTATTGAATAAGCTTTAATTGTGGTGGTCCCCACCACATTTATGTTCATTGTCGAAAATAAGCAAGTTATGGCTGTTTGAAGTTCCAGATTCTCCAAAGCTTGATCATTTTTTTCTTAAAACTCCCATGTAAAAAGCTGTAATTTTCAAGCAGCCATGAACTTGCTTATTTGTTGACCATTTAGACAAATGTGTATCATTTTAAAGTCGTTTCCATGTCTTTTTCCAAGGGTGGGGTATAGTTTTATTAAAATTTGACAACATATCACATTTAGTATATTTTTCTAACCATCCTACTTTGGGTTGAGGTCCGAAGTTGGTCGGTCACAATCCTACTCTGCGTTTTTATACTCAGTTGCAAGATCATTTAATGTTTCTGCCTTTATTTTGACAAATTGCGTAACTTAACTTACCCAAGTTACTACACAATCGGCTTTTCTTCTTGATTCCATTCGTGATTGGACGGCAACCTTGCTTGTCTTGTTGAAGTTCTTCGTATGCCATGTGTTGCCCTAGAGGAAACGAAGTAAAATAATGGTATGTGTGAATTTTGCCCTTTTCGAAACACCCCCCCTTTTGTTATAGCCCACAAAGTCATAATCCACCCAGCTTTTAAAAACTTTGATCTGATGTGGTCTGTTCGTTTACATGATATACATACTCCTTATTTCACAGAAATGCCCTTTTGGGAGGGGGGGCAGGTGTGTATGTGTGGTGTGGTGTTGTGTGTGTGTGTGTGGTGTGTGTGTGTGTGTGTGTGTGTGTGTGTGTGTGTGTGTGTGTGTGTGTGTGTGCATCCCTGAAACTCCACATCATTGCCAAAAAGCCGTCGCCACTCCAATATAATCCTGGGATGATTCCGTCCGATCCTTCAACTTCATGGACTCCATGAGCTCACAGCCTTAAGTTCAATGGAATTGTCAGACCGCATTTTAGAATATGGTACGTCATATGTTCCACCCATCTACAAGAAAGATATTGAATTTATGGAAACGTCCACGAGAGCTACGAAATGATCCCAGAACTAAAAGATAAACTTTATGCAGAGAGGCTCAAAGCTCTTAAACTACCAAGTCCAGCTCACAGAAGATTCAGGCGATCTCTTGAGGATACAATTCAAGCGGGGTCGTTACTGTGTAACACGAGGAAATCCTCCCATATCAAGTAATGATCACGCACAAGAGAACATTCTCTTCACGTTAGAAAACAGCGTCCCATTCTGACATTAGAAAGCACTACTTTGGGATGAGAGTTATTCGCACGGCCTGTTATCTCTCCCGTTCGTTCAGCACTGAATCACGCACAAGAGGACATTCTCTTCAAGTTAGAAAACAAGCGTCCATCTTGGACATTAGACAGCCTACTTTGGGCTGAGAGTTCATGCACGCCTGTTATTTATCTATTTCATTTTATATATTACTTTTATTTTCTGTTCCCATTGACACGGCACATGGCCTAGATCAAATACCATTTTCATCATTCAATTTCAATCTCTCTCTCTCTCCTCTCTCTCTCTCGTCTCTCTCTCTCTCTCTCTCTCTCTCTCTCTCTCTCTCTCTCTCTCTCTCTCTCTCTCTCAGTCCTCACACACGTTGTTATGCCTTTTTTTTATCAAGTGTAAATAAGCAATTTTTAAAAAAGTAGAATATGGATATGCTGCATGGATATCAAACAATACAAATAAAATAAAATGAACAAAATAAATAAATAGTGCTATCATATTTCAACAACGATTACTGTATTAACTCTTACTGCTGAGTTCTTCTTCTCGCGTTGAGTATGTTCCACAATGCGAGAGATATCGTCCCAATTGGTCGCGACCCTTAGGGACGTTCTTCGTGAAGACTGTCCGGTCTTCTCGGGATGAAGACGATGCAATGGCGATGGGTGTCTGTTGATGAGAGGCGATCGGTGAGCGTACTACTTTGGTTGGGCTCGCGGATAAGAGTCTGTATCTCGTTTTGTTTTTTTGTCTCTGTTCATTTTGTGACTTGATGTCTCCCGGCTGCCTGGCCTCTCCTAGACTTAGCTTTTACTGGCTCATCTTCAAGGTTTCAATTGACGTAGCCACCCCCAGTGTATAATTGTATCCACGTGGATCCAATGGGTGGGTGAGGGGGGGGGGGTGGCAGTTCGGGTAGGACACCCTTGCTTGGTCATACCCAGGCCACACAGGCCAGAGCAGTTGTTAAGTCCTTGGGTTATCTTGGCCTACGAGAGTACCTGCTACTGACCACCTTAGTCCCTTTTCCGGCGTAGGGCTTAACCTTCCTGATCGATTTATCGGGTGTCGGAGTGGTCCGTGGGGTGCAGCTCCACACTCACATGTATTTCTTCCCGAGGAGGGCAGCCGTGCCGCAGTTGTTCTGAGTCGCATCAGTAACCATAGTTTCTTTCGGGGCAATTCGGTATTCTTGGGGGGGAATATGTCGTCTGGGCGGTGGAGTGGCCGTGGGACTGACATAATCCTTCTGTAGTCAATTCGGGCTTTGTGGCCTGACTGTTTACGAGTTTCAATAGAGAAGGCTTCATCACTTTGATTTTATTATAGGCTATTAGATGCGGTCGAGTCCGTAGTCGGACACAAACATAAATCCAACCTACGCCACGACTTGAAGATGACCCGCTAGCTAGATGTCCTCGCTGATAGAGCCCTGGGGTAAAGACCATAGCATTTATTTAATTTCCTGCCTTTGAACCCCCGACTTCTCTATCCCCCTACCCCCTAACCACCACAACCCCACCCCAGTAACAAGTTTACCTTATTCCACTCAGGATTTGTAAGTGTCTGGGGTCGAAATGTCTGTAACAAAGCATCTGTAGCCTAGCACATGAGTGAATCCATATTTTTGCCAAACCAGATGTCAGCCTACATGTCTCGTCTGCACAATCGACTAGGCTCTCCTAGTAATGTTACATTTTTTTACACCTGACTCCTTCCAGATAGCGCCAAACCGGTCAACATGTCGTTTTTGTCGATCCTGTTTGATGCTATTTTCACAGGTATGACTGACCAGTTAGGCCTATATTCGATTTTTCTTTGTGGGGGTGAATTATGTACTGTTTTCAACGTACTACACTAGTAGTAGTAACTACTACTAGTAACACAGGTAGTTACTAGTATAGGGTGGTTTATAAAATTTTAAAAATCTTACTTTTTGTCAAATCCTAATGAAATTATGTCATTTGGAAAAGGCCCGACAGACCTTTAATGATACCCAACTTATCAATCGGTCGCAAATTGAGAAAGTTACGACGTTTTAAATGTTAGCTTTTTTTTACTGAGGGCTATAAAGAAAAGTTTGACAAGATTTACCGGGGCCGTCCCGTCATGTTGGGTGATAAAACGCCATAACTTTTTTCTTTTTTTTACCAATAAACAAAACATTGTACCAAAATAAGCTTATTCAAGGCAACATCACCCCTTAAACATTAGACAGATTAGGCCCCTAAGCTTTGTGCTACTCACAAGATCCGCAACATCACATGCTCGTGACAGAAAAACATGTCCGACAGTCCTTCGACGTAACACCCTCCTACTTGTGGAGACCTTAGCAGCATTGAGATTTAATTTCTAGATGCACCAAATTTGGTGTCTTGTAGAAAATATTCATGTAACTGCCGTCATTATTTGTTTTAAGAATTATATAATTACCGTTCAGAAATGATAACGATGAATTGGACCCAAATATTGATCGCTTGTCTCTCTCCGATCGCCGTCTTAGCCGTAAAAAAAAGATCGTTCCCGAATGACCGAGTAGGTGTCTGCTTCCCGAAAGAAAGAAACTCGATGTCTCGCGCCAGAATACCACCAATAAAAACAGCAAGGAGTTGACGTTTGCACATAGCCAAATCGCGGTTTCGGGTTCAAGGAGAAAATCAGCTGCTGCTTGACCTAATTCCGTCGTTCCTACTAGTATTACTCACTGTATCTGTCGAGTATGCCATATTCATACCGCCATGCCGCTATGTCTAGGACTCGGAGGTATACTGGGAGAGGCCTGACCTCTCACTTCTTCTTGCGTGACAACCACCATCATCCTTTTGATGGTTCTGTTGTGTATATTACGGGACTTACGGCCAGTAATAATATATTCCTTTTCTCTTCTTGACTGTACCGTGTACTTGGCCACAATCGCAACTTTGAAAGTTGATTATTATGCACGGACCTCGGGGTTCAAGATCATTTTGCCTAAGAAAGGCTCAAGCCTGAGAAGAATAAAACAACAGGAGAGCACAATTATAACGAAAACTAGGAAACTTGTTTTCTGTGAAATTTTTTATATTATGTAGGTAAATTCCTTGGCAGTCGGTATGATCGAATTTGTGATGGTTGGGGGAGGATGATACAGGTTTGGAAGTGGGGGATCACTGGTAGGGGTGGGGGGGGGGGAAAAAAAAAGATGGAAAAATGATGGGAGAGGGTCTAAGGGGGAGGGGGAGAGGAGGGACACTAGTTTATATTCAGGAACTAGATAAAGAGAACAAAGTAAACAAGAGAGGACGATGATTATTCTCTTTTATAAGAAAATAGGGTAGTCGTGTAGCGTCCGGCCGTGCCCAGAGGTCAGCTTCTCCTGCCTCACTAGTCTTTGTATGATTGGTGAAACAAGCAGCTTTTATAACTTTCCCCCATTGGTTAACCCATAAATGTCGTTGCTCTTTCTTTTTCAGCGGCACAAAGTGTGTCTAAACTTACTTGGTGTCTGAGTCTATTTGCAAAACGTCTGGGTTTGCTAACATTGCGATCAGGCGATGTTGGGGTGCACACTTCTGCTTCACGTCAGGTGACCGTACGCAATTAGACCTTATCTTGTTCGATTTAAACCCATGACGGTTGCCAATAGACTCCGACACCCAAGTAAGTTTAGACACACTTTGTTGCGCTGAAAAGAAAGAGCATACGACATTTATGGGTTTTAACCAATGGGTGAAAGCTTATAAAATGCTTGTTCTTGTTTCCCAATCATACAAGCTCTTGCTGAGCAGTTGAGAAGCTGATCTGGGGCACTGGCCCTGGGACCCGTACACGTACCTACACCTATTTTCTTATCAAAGAATATCCTGTCCTCTCTTTTGTTTTACTTTGTCTCTTTATCTAGTCCTGAATATAACAGTGTCCTCCTCCCCCCTCCCCGCTTTTACCCTCTCCCATCATTTTTCCATCACCCTCCCGTGATCCCAACTTCAAACCTGTCCCTCCTCCCAACCATCCAATTCGATCAATCCGGACTGCAGAATTTATCTCTACATAATATAATATTTCACAGAAAACAAGTTTCTAGTTTCCGTATATAATTTGTGCTCTCTCTTTGTTTTATTTCTTCGCGGCAGTGAGCCTTTCTTTTAGCAAAAGTGATCTTGAACCTTCCCGCGGTTCCGTGGCATAATAATCAACTATTTTTTCAAAAGTGTCGATTGTGGCCACGTACACGGTAAACGTCGTCAAGAGGGGGGGGGGGTTGTGGGTGAGGGGAGAGAAAAGAATATATTTTATTACTTGGCCGAAGTCCCTCAGTTATATACACAACAGAACCATCAAAAGGATTATAATGGTGGTTGTCGCCTGCATGAAATGTAAGATGAGAGTCAAGCCCTCTCATAGTATACTCCGAGTCATTAGGACATAGCGGGCATTAGCGGTATGAATCTTTGCCTACTCGGACAGTACAGTGAGTACTACTATTAGGAACGGGGAAGGGAATTAGGTCAAGCCGCAGCGATTTTTCTGGTTGAAAATCCGAACCGCGATTTTGGCTATGTGCCAAACGGTCACTGCCTTTGCTTGTTTTTATTGGTGGTTATTATTGGCGCTGACCATCCGAGTTTCTTTCTTTCAGGAAGCAGACACCTACTCGGTCATTCGGGAACGATCTTTTTTTTACGCTAAGACGGCCGATCGCGAGAGACAAGCGATACAATATTTGGGTCCAATTCATTCGTTATATCATTTCTGAACGGTAATTATATAATTCTTTAAAACAAATGCTTAGTTACATTTAAATATTTTTCTACAAGTACACCAAATTTGTTGCATCTAGAATAAATCTCAATGCTGATCAAGTCCCCCTCCCACAAGTCGGTGAGGTGTAAGTTTTTGACGTCCGAGTACTGTCCGACATGTTTTTTTTTTCTGTCCACGGCGCAATGTTGATGTTTGCGGATCCTTTGTGAGTCGCACTAAAAAAGCTTTAGGCACTAATCTGTCTAAGTGTTTTGGGGTTTTTGATGTTGCCCCTTTGAAATAAGGCTTGTATATTTGGTTTACCAATGTTTTTGTTTTATTGGGTAAAAAAAAAAAGAAAAAGTTATGGCCCTGTTTTTTATTCATTCCACCACCTTGATACAGGTAAGGGGCCGGTAACCTTTGAATCAAAATTTTTTTTTCCTTTAATATAGCTCATGTAAAAAAAAAAGCTTAAACATTTTAAAACGTCCCCGTTAAACCTTTCCTCAATTTTCCGAAACGATTTTTTTGGGATTAACTTTGGGTATCATTTTAAAGGTCCCCTTGTCAAACCCTGTTCTTTTCCCAGTGACATAAATTTTCATTAGGATTTGACAAAAGGTAAGTATTTTTTAAAAATTTTATAACCACCCTAAATATGGGGTGTATGTGTGTAATTTCTCCGTTGTGTGTGTGTTGTGTTTATGGGATGTGTGAGAGAGTGTTAGCAAAGATTATATACTGCAGAATGAGAGATGAAGAATAGAATGAGATGACGAGAGTTGACTTTTCCGACAGAGAGAGGAGAGGAGAGAGCAAGAGGAGAGAGACAGACAGACAGACAGACAGACAGACAGACAGGACAGGACAGGGACAGACTAGACAGACAGACAGACAGAGAGACTAGAGAGACTAGAGAGACACAGACCGGCAGACATTTCGACCCCCAGACACTAGAGCGAATCCTGAGAGCATAAAGACAGATAAACTTAGGCAGATTGAAGGGAGAGATGCCGAAGATAGTGGATAGAGGGATAGAGAAGACAGATAGGTCAAAGTCCAGGAATGAGAATAGATGAGATGGTCTTTACCCGAGAGAGATATGAGGGAGAGGGAGATGATAGCTGGGTATTATATTCATATTCGTGCACAAGGTTGGATTTTATAATCTGTGTCCGACTACGGAACTGTACCGCATATAATAGGATCCTACCAACCCCCCTCACAACACACGGCACCTTACACACAGAGAGGCCCGTGTGCACGAACACACACACACAGCACACACACACTACACACAGGATTACACACACACACGCGGCCACCTCCACCGCCGCGCGCGCGCGCGCACGCACGTATGCACGCACACGCGCACACACACACACACGGTTACATAACACACACACACACGCACTGCACGCACGCGCTGCACTCCACACACACACATTTACGTGTGGAGCACACACGCACACACAATCACACACACACACACACACACGCACTACACGCAAGCACGCCGTATGCACGTCACACGCACACAAGACAACACACACACACATACTACACACGCACGCCAAGCCCACACACAGTGATCGCGCTAGAAGTTTTTTAAAGCCTGTGTGGCCAGGGTACCCATCAAGCAACAATTGTCAAACCGGGAAAACCGCCCACCCCCCCCCCCCCCCCCATTGGATCATGTGGATCCATATTATACACTGGGGGGGTGGTACTGAAAAGTGAAACCTTGTAAGATGAGCCAGTAAAAGCTAAGTCCTAAGGGGAGGCCAGCCAGCCGGGAGCATAAGTCAAAAACTGAACAGAGACAAAAAACAAACGAGATACAGAACTCTTCATCTCGCGAGCCAACCAAAGTAGTACGCTGGCACCGATCGCCTCTCCATCAACCGGACACCCATCGCCATGCATCGTCTTCATCCCGCAGAAGACCGCCCAGTCTTCACGAAGAACGTCATAAGGGTCTGCGACCAATGGACGATAACTCTCTGCATTGTGGACATACTCACGCGAGAGAAGAAGAACTAGCAGTAGTAGTTTAATACAGTATATTGGTTAATATGATAGCACTTTATTTATTTATTTGTTCATTTTATGTTATTTGTATGTTTGATATCCATGCATCATCTTCATAATTTCTACTTTTTTAAAAAATGTTATTTCAATTGATAAAAAAAAAGGGCATAAACAACTGTGTGTGAGGACTGAGAGAGAGAGAGAGGAGAGAGAGAGAGAAGAGAGACGAGATGATGGACGACGGAGAGAGAGAGAGGAGAGATGAGAAGAGAGAGAGAGAGAGAGAGAGAGAGATAGATCGAAATTGATTGAAATGAAAATGGTTATTTGATCTAGGCCATGTGCCCGTTGTCAAATGGAACAGAAAATCAAAAAAGTAATACTAATAAATGATAGATAAATAACAGGCTGTGCACATGACCCACTCTCAGCCCAAATAGTGACTTTCTAATGTCCAGATGGGACGCATTGTTCTTAACTTGAAGAGAATGTCCTCTTGTGCGTGATTCAGTGCGGAAACGGAACCGGTGAGCATATAACAGGCTGTGCATGAATACTCTCAGCCCAAAGTAGTGCTTTCTAATGTCAGATGGGCGCTTGTTTTCTAACTTGAAGAGAATGTCCTCTTGTGCTTGATCAGTACTTGAACTATGGGAGGATTTCCTCCGCTGTCTACACAGTAACGACCCTGCTTGAATTTGGTGATGGCCTCAATGAGATCGCCTCGGAATCCTTCTGGGAGCTGGACTTGGTAGTTAAGAAACTTGAAGCCTCCTGCATAAGTTTATTCCTTTTAGTTCCTGGGATTCATTTGGAGCTCTCGTTGGACGTTTTCCATAAATTTCAATATCTTTTGTGATGGGGGGGACCCATATGACGTGTCCATCATTCTAAATGCGCGGGTTCGGTTCTGACAATTACCATTGAACAAGGTGCGTGAGGCGAGACAGTGGAGTCCATGAAGTTGGAAGTATCGGAAGCGAATCATCCCCAGGATTCTATTGGATGTGACGCGAGTCCCGCTTTTGTTGGGATTGCTTGTTGTGAGTTTCAGGGATGCACACACACACACACACACCCACACACACACACCACCCACAAACACACAACACCACAACACACACACACACAATCACACACACACACACACAACATACACACACCTGCAAAAGAGAGGCATTGCGAGTTCCAATAAAGGAGTATGATAATCCATGTAAACAGAACAGACCACCATCAGATCAAAGTTTTTAAAACGCTTGGGTGGATTATGACTTTGTGGCTTATAACCAAAAGGGGGGTGTGTTTCGAAAAGGGCAATAATTCACACATACCATTATTTTACTTCCGTTTCCTCTCGGAGCAACACATGGCAGTACGAAGAACTTTCAACAAAGACAAGCAAGGTTTGCCGTCCATCCACGATTGGAATCAAGAAGAAAAGCCGATTGTGTAGTAACTTGGGGTAAGTTAAGTGACGCAATTTGTCCAAAATAAAGGCAGAAACATTAAATGAATTCTTTGCAACTGAGTAAAAACGCAGAGTAGGATTGTGACCGACCACTTCGGACCTCAACCCAAAGTAGGATGGTTAGAAAAATATACTAAAATTTGTAAGTATGTTGTCGAGAATTGTTGAATAAAACCTATACCATTGCGAGAATGAAACGGATGAAACGACCTTAGAAAATGAGTAACCGACGCATTTGATCTAAATAGCCCGTCAGACAAATTAATGCAGAGTTACGGGCTTCTTTAAACTAGACTGACAGTCTTGTTTTACATTGGGCCGTTTGTGAAGAGAAAAATTGATCAAAGCCTTTTGGATGAATCTGAACTTCAACCAGCCATACACTTGCTTATTTTTCGACCAATAGAACATAAATGTGGTACCAAAATAAAGCTTATTCAATAGAGAATGTGTCTTTAATAATAACATTTTATTTGATACTTTCAATACGTTTGTTATAAAGCGTCTGTTGTGGTGCTGTGCTGCACTGACTGCCTGATTGTATGAAAACGCGAGTTACCATAACTAAAACCACATCTGTCTGCATTATCAGACCCAAAAACCCACATATTAGTGATACTCTCTGATCAGCATCAATTAAGGATGTACATATGAAGCCATGCCCTGGACGACCAGTATAAACCTCCAAGCAAATGCGAACAGCCCTCTGACTGTCTTTAAGGGCACAGATGAGTCTTACTCTTACCGAAGTACTATTGAGACATTGGTTGTTATACAGACTTAAAACTAATCTGACTGTAGAGTCCCCCCGTGGGGATTTGCACCGTGGGAGGAACTGGATTACCTTTAGCACAAGTAGCTTCCCCCACCTTCTGGAAGTTGCTGTGCTTGCGTAGACTTCCTCCTAATCTGTCCCACTCTGTTGACTCTCGCTACTTTTCGCTTTGCGCTATGCTGGTTATACTTGCTATACTTTCTATCACTGTACTAGTTCCACTCTCTTGCCTTCTTTTCTGAGTAAATTATTCTTCCAAAGATTTCTTCAGCGAAAGTGCAGGACGATGACTGATGCCAAAACTATAATTATCTTAGTTAGGCGCCAATAGACATGGCAGCATGATGCATCTACACTCATGTAGACATGGTTAAACTGTATACTCGGAGCGAACCAAGAAGAGAAGATTGTAGAGTGTAAACCCAGTGACCAATGTATATGTATATTTTTAATCATTATTACACAAGTTTAAGAACTGCAATCAGGCATGTTGTGATAGTGCAAAGCCTCCTGAAGAACTCAGCATCAAGGGGCATCAGCACATGAAGTCAGAGTTGTACTTAGATAGTTAGTTGCCAGCACACCATAAGCGCAAATACTGTTATGCCACAGACCACTTAGTACCATTAGATACATGATTATGTATGCTCTGGAGCATCAAAGGCAACCAGGACAGCGCAAAAATACCATATTTGACAGAGCAAGCACTTAATATACCTGCAACTAACTCCACCAAGGGACCCATTCTATCATTCTGACTCAGAGTGTCTACAGTAGCAATAGCCACCGTTTACAAGAGTCATAGTGACCAAGACCCATGTTCTACGATCAGCATGCATCGGTGAGCATAGTGAAATTGATCAGTACTTACATTAGAATTTAATTTAAAAGAAACACGATTTTACGAGTGCAAACTATCGTAATACATAACCGTATAAACCTACCAGAGGATCTTACACAGAGCTGATATAGTTTAGCACCCACTCGGTTAATGAGAGTTATAATAGAAGTATTTGTTATGTACACTCCAAGATTTGCATTAGGTAATACACAGTATGAGATAATGACGAGTGAAACACACAAGGCACTATTAGGATATTATAAGTGCTAGTGCTGGTCTTTGTTAGACACTGGTTGTTGCAGTTAGTCAAGCGTTGTCAAGTTTTTTTATTAGCAATAGCATGCTTTGTTCTTGACATCTGCTAAGAAGATCGGCCGCATATTGGATCTATGTCTTTATTTATTCATTGCCAAAATTGAGCATTATTGTTGCGTTCATGAATTACTATCAGATTTGACTAAATAGGGGTAAACAGGTCTGCACAAGTAAATTGAGTGTATGATTCTGATACAGTAATCCTTTTTTTCATCTTTCTTTTCCTCACCCCTTGCTTTCTCTAGCTCAAGTGAAGTGTTTGGAGGTCATTTGGGCTGAAAAGACTTGCGATTTCATGGGTAAACATTTTTTTGTGCTAAGCATAAGTTTGAATCATGATTTGTGGGCAGCGATTTTAACATACAGCGCGAGAACTGATAACTCAAAAAAGACTGATAACTCAAAAGCACTGGATAACACAAAATAATTTATGGGACCCAGTATAATAATCTCTGTTGAAAAAGTCTTTTTAACTAAAAATACAATTTAGGCTAATGATCTAACTAAATAAATCGGATAACTCAAAAACACTGGATAGCACAAAATAATTTTGGGGTCCCAGTATAATAATATCTATGTTGAAAAGTATTTTTAGCTAAAAATATTGGCTATCTCAAAATAAAAGTTCAGTCCCTTCAATTTTGACGCAAGTGATTTCTTACTGTATCTAATATTTGTGGATAAAGTATTCTTGAAACATTGGAACATTTAGCCTTCTGCCATGATGTTTAATATTTGCTTTCTTGTAATGATGTTTGACTCAACTCATGTTGAATGGAGCAACACAATTCTTACAGATTTAAATGACAAACATGTTTTTGACTTGTTTCAGGAGAAAGGCTCATCGTTGGTGATCCTGATTCCTAACAATCACCAAGAAGACTGAGGATTGCACAGTGACGTTTGAGTTGGTGCCAACATAACACAGCATGGATTCAGGGAGCGAAGAAAGATCTTGCTCCTGTCCACCCCTTGACCAGTTGAAGGCCCACATCCAGAGGTCAGAATGGGACAGGGCGGCAGAACTGGTCAGTCAACTGGACATCTGCTGTGACTGCCTGAAACCGTTGAAGGACCAGGCCTTTGTGCACTGGATTGTCCATTCCTTGAACAGAGAGTCTCTCTCCGATGCACAGCTGATGGAAGCCGTCAAGTTTTCTGTTTGCCTCCAGTTGGACACCCTTTTCCTCCAGCTGGTGTCAACTTTTCCCAGGGGCCGCCGTGTCTTCAGAGAGAAGTTTGTTCACCAGCAGTGGAAGGAGAGTCTGCAGCAGCCTTCACAGTGTGATGGGGGAGAGGTCAGGTGGATTTTTGATGCCCTGTACAAGGACGGAGATAAACAGCTAGCGATGTTTGTGACCACTTCTGTCAAAACCCCTTGCCCCCCTATTGTTGACTTTTGTTGGAGTGAATGGAAATGGTTGTCTTCAAAGCCAAAAAAGTTCAGTTACATCTTGTCCAAACTGCTTGAGTTTGCTGCTGCTGACTACCAGACGTTTGTGGAAGAAATGTACATAACACATGAAACACCGAAAGCAACCCGTTCATTTTTGTTTCGTCACGCCATTTTTTGTGAGCAGGTCAGTTTGATTTATCGTTTATGTAATTATGGTGTGCAGAGAAAAGATCTGAAGTTTTTGTGGCTGGCCAGGGAAACAGGCATAGAAGTTGGCTTATTTCGAGTGATTTGCAGAACACTTGGCATGAAGGATGGATGCTGGCTGAGTCGCTACGCGTTGAAATGTAGCATGAAGGAATACTTCAAAGAAAAGTCTGTCAGGAACATCAACAGGCTTTCCGACCACTTCGGAGACTGCTTTGACAGACAATTTGTCATGGAAATGTTCAGAAAGGCCATAAGAAAGTGTCTGAAGCT
Source organism: Phymorhynchus buccinoides (assembly GCA_017654935.2). NCBI lineage: Eukaryota > Metazoa > Mollusca > Gastropoda > Neogastropoda > Raphitomidae > Phymorhynchus > Phymorhynchus buccinoides. Next base: position 2,651,954 of record CM065713.1, read on the forward strand.
GAAGTATGCTGATAGCTTTGCAGCATTGTGTGCATGCTCTCAAACATATTTAGATTCTCCAGATGAAACTTTCTGGAATGAGGAACGCTTCTCTGCATATAGCACTGCAATAAATGGGAGCCAAGAGTCTTTTCTTACAAATGTTTTCACAGAGCTTGGGAAAGGCACCCATGGTGACAGTTCAAAGGGAGTCACGATGGAACTGTATGATTTCATCATAGAAAGAGAAGCCTGGCCCTTGCTGGTTTGCGCATCTGAAGGTCTGAATGGTGTCCATGGGTTCATACTGAATAGATTGCTGAATTTGTTTGTGAACATATCAGATCGCTGTGTATGGCCTTACATTGCAACAGCCCTGAGAGAGTGGGTCAAACATTGTGAACTGGATGACAGAGGTCTGATGGATATGCTGATGTATTTAAAACAGAGGATGTCATCAATGCAACTGCCAATCAGTCTGTCCCAGTGGTGTGTAGACAATGGTTACTTTGACGCATCATTCCTCCTGGCTCTGCTCACTGAAGATTTCGAGATGTTGAAAACAGTGGTGACTACATGGCCAGACGCCCCAAGGACGATTCCCCATAGAATGCTGTGGGCGGTTGTAGCATCAGCGGCCATGGCAGGGAACTTCTGTGTTAGTGTGGCTGTGTTCAAGTTGTGGCCTGTGGACTATTACAGCGTGGGTACTGTTACTGAATGCCTCAGGGACATGATAAATTTCTCCAAGAGTGATCTGGTCAAAGCCTGCGAAGAAGAAGATCTGATAGATTGGGCTTTGGTGCTGATGAAAAATTCCTCTGAGTACATGCTACAAAATCACCATCTTTGCGAGAATGAGTGCGTACTCAATAATCTTTTGGATTATGCCATATCTCATGATTGGTTTGACGTCATTGATGTATTGTTGCCAAGGTGCAGTTGCCCATACTTTCTTGGACTTGCATTCAGATTTTTCATGAAGCGACAATATAAGAACTTGGCTGAAACGATCCTATGTCGCGTGGACCCAAGCGTCAATTCTATTTTCTTATTATCTCATGGCTAATCCAGCTCTTACAAACATTATCTTTTGAAAAAACTGTCTTGTTTTATGCTGTGAAAACTGATGAGGATGTCAGAGAGTACTTTGTGAAGTTGATTCTTTCAGCAGGTGTGTCCAGCTTCGACAAAGACGCACCAGAAAATCATCGCTACTGTCCTCTGCGTAAGGCCTTGACATTTTGTGACTTGAAAGTCATCAAGCTGTTGCTGGCCTCAGGAGCCATTTTCCACAGACGACTGCATGAACTTCGTCAGGACCAAAACCTTCAGTACAGGCTTCAACGTGGGCAGGAGAGTAAGGAGTGGGTGACAGGCTACAGACTCATCACGGAAGCTGCCGCCACCCCTTCCCGCCTGGAGCACCTGGCTCGGCTAGCGGTGTCTCACAGCATCGGCTGTCAGCCAGGTCGCTCTGACATGATCCACAGTCTGCCTGTTCCTGAGCCCTGCAAATACCTTCTGCACTTCAGGGACGTTGTCTGCATGGATCTGAACGAAGAAGAAGATGAAGAAGCAGAGACAGCAAACTGATGTGCCAAGAAAATTGATGAAGTAAAGTGTTATCTTCGTGACTTCAGAAGTGTAAACAAAGAATGCAATTTAGTGTACCAAGGGCGTTGCCAAAGTAAACTCTTGTCCCCAGCTAGTTCAGAGAAGAAATGAACTTTAAAAAATAGGCTGACTAATATGATTTGTTACTTGACATATTGATGTCATCACTGGACATTTATGTTTATAAACGTTATAACATTATAGTGTGAGGAATTGGGTATGATCTCCCTGGTTGTTCTGTTTCTGGCACCACAGCACATGTCAGTTGTAGCAACAAAGCTGCGCACTGAAATGTACAGGAATGTGTGCCTTTATTTTGAACGCGTTCATAACATTTTCAACAATGGTAATGCAAACGGACATTTCTTTTTGTTTTGAACTTTACAAGTGACATGCTAATGTCGCATTGTCTTTTCGTAGAGAAGTGTACCTTTTCAGAAGAATGACTGGGTCTAGTTACTTAGACTTTTTATGGAATTTACATTTGATGCACATGTTCAGGCAAGTTTTCATTGCATTTTGTGTGAATTTCCATAAATGGTTTGTGAATGTTTTTCAAACTGAATACATATTTGTTCTTTTTCCGTGTTATTTAATATTTGTTCTTTTTCATTTGTTTTGTTTTGGTGGTGGTGGTCTTAACTTTTCCATTGTTAAGTATTATGTTGTTTGAATTGTGCTTGTATTCAGCTACATGTAATTGGATTTTTTATTTTTGTCATTCTATAGGGTATCCATGTTTGAATTGTGCTTGTATTTAACTACATGTAATTGGATTTTTTATTTTTGTCATTCTATAGGGTATCCATGTTTGAATTGTGCTTGTTTTCAACTACACTTAACTGGATTTTCATTTTTGTCATTCTATATACGTATTGTATCCATGTTTGAATTGTGCTTGTATTTAACTACATGTAATCGTATTTTCATTTTTGTCATTCTATAGGGTATCCATGTTTGAATTGTGCTTCTTTTCAATTACACTTAACTGGACTTTCATTTTTGTCATTCTATATATTGTGTCCATGTTTGAATTGTGCTTGTTTTCAACTACACTTAACTGGACTTTCATTTTTGTCATTCTATATATTGTGTCCATGTTTGAATTGTGCTTGTTTTCAACTACACTTAACTGGACTTTCATTTTTGTCATTTTATATATTGTGTCCATGTTTGAATTGTGCTTGTATTCAGCTACACGTAACTGGATTTTCATTTTTTTCATTCTATAGGGTATCCATGTTTGAATTGTGCTTGTTTTCAGCTACACACAGTTGGAGGTTCAGACCGTGTTTAGCAGCCCATTCATTATTGTACCATGATAAACTTGTATTCAGCTACACACAGTTGGAGGTTCAGACCGTGTTTAGCAGCCCATTCATTATTGTACCATGATAAACTTGTATTCAGCTACACACAGTTGGAGGTTCAGACCGTGTTTAGCAGCCCATTCATTATTGTACCATGATAAACTTGTATTCAGCTACACACAGTTGGAGGTTCAGACCGTGTTTAGCAGCCCATTCATTATTGTACGATGATAAACTTGTATTCAGCTACACACAGTTGGAGGTTCAGACCGTGTTTAGCAGCCCATTCATTATTGTACCATGATAAACTTGTATTCAGCTACACGCAGTTGGAGGTTCAGACCGTGTTTAGCAGCCCATTCATTATTGTACCATGATAAACTTGTATTCAGCTACACGCAGTTGGAGATTCAGACCGTGTTTAGCAGCCCATTCATTAAGTGTACCATGATAAACTTGTATTCAGCTACACGCAGTTGGAGGTTCAGACCGTGTTTAGCAGCCCATTCATTAAGTGTAGCATGATAAACTTGTATTCAGCTACACGCAGTTGGAGTTTCAGACCGTGTTTAGCAGCCCATTCATTATTGTACCATGATAAACTTGTATTCAGCTACACACAGTTGGAGGTTCAGACCGTGTTTAGCAGCCCATTCATTATTGTACCATGATAAACTTGTATTCAGCTACACGCAGTTGGAGGTTCAGACC